>JAMPIV010016752.1:0-384351 GCA_024509875.1 Oreohelix idahoensis
AAAACCAATGCGTGAAAAGACCAGCATTAAAACTTCTGCAACACTGGCAGATGAGGTGTTCTTAAGAGGTATGGCCTGAGGCCATACGCGTACACATATCGATACAAGTAAGAATATGTGTATGTCCTCTTGCAGATCACAGTATAGGACCAATGATGTCGATCGCCATTTTATCAAATGGTCTAATAGGTATGTCCGCAGCTTGGATAGGAGCATCATGATATGGACCCCTTACTTTAACTTCCTGACATTTCACGCAGGAACGACAATAGAGATTAACATCCCTATGAACGCCAGGCCAATAGAATGCGGATAGCACTCTAGATTTGGTTCGCGAAAACCCCATGTGACCTGCGCATTGAAGAATCATGAGCATGTCGTAATATTCCGGTCTCATAGAAGACGGACCAGAATTTGTGAACGCACCAATGAATCTGTTTTTCTCTTATTAATCTAATTTAAATACCTTTTTAAGAGCAAAATTGGTGTCTAGACTTTGCAATTGTGTTGTTATTATTTCTCTTAGTCGCCAATTTAAAAAATCTCTGCAAAAAAAATTATCATTCTTTTGTAAATTTAGCAAACAGCTCCCTTGAAATAGGAGAATCATCATCATTACTATTATGAACCGTAGGTTCAGAAGTTGATTCACGCGACAATTCAGTAGCTTGCGCCCTGGTAACCACTGCATTTGCAGCATGAATATGTCGCTTTTCCCATTCATTAATCTGCTCTGGTGTACACTCTTTTATACCGTGTATACAACCAAGTATCACATCGCTAACTGGATTTTGTAGAAGACATGCATGGATCTTCCCTGAAAAGAAAGGTGTATGTAAGTTAATGATGGCTGTAGGGAAGGTTTCCACAGTTCCCCCGAATGTGACACACTTGACCACGTTGCCAGTGGCAAAGGAGGGGTCGATCAGAGAGTTCCGCACTCCGACAGCACTTCAGCCTGAATCAAACAAAATAGAGCAAGGAATCGAGTTGACATATCCTTTGTTAAATTTTAAACAACCCTTTCCGTGGTTAACTGATGCAGAAGTAGCTGTACAAACTGCTGGTAGACTTGGTAGAATGTGCCCGCATCGCAGCGTCGTGATCGCCTTGGGCTGGAATAACGTTGAGCATTCTTGACATGTCTTTACCTGCTCTAGATCGATACAAGACATAGCGTTATGTTGATTAACATTATTATCATTATCTTTGCTAGTTTGTGATTCAATTGAAGCAACATTTGAATGTTGTCGTGGCGTGCTCGACGATCTATCTACGTCTCGATTCGAATTTGACTATTGTCATTAAAATTTGCTATAATTACTGTTTCTGCCATCATTAAAATTTGGATGAGTCCGCCAATGAAAGTTATCACTGTTGTGTGATGTTGGCGAAATGACTTATTCATAATAATCTATTTCTATTTTCTAGGATGAGATATGATAGAGAGATCTCCAATGTTGTTTATTATTTTATTAACCTTGATTATATTTAGGATTGTTGTTAATAAAATCTCGAGATCTGTGAGATTGCCCCCATAAGATACATTAGAAATGGAGCAACTGTTGGTATTGTTTCCCCCTTTTGAAAAATGACCAAAGTTTGAAATTATTATTACTTCCCCTTTGAAAAATTTATATCGCTACTCATCGAAACGGTTTCTAGGTTCATTGTAGCTAACGCAAGAAATGCAGGCCTTACTGCCGGATAAAACTTTGTCTCGTAAAAAATACGTTCGAAAAATACCATCAAACGATTTCTCTACCTTGGATTAGTTTCATTCCAATCATTCCAAGGTAAGACGGTTTTTGAGAAAAGAAAATCATACAAAATTCTGCAAGACCTGTGGGAGCATATACAGAACTTTGAACTTGTTTCTGTATAGATCGTTCTGTCATTTTGAAATATGTTAGAAGAGCGGCCCTAAAGAGCATCGTAAATCAATTTTAATCTATAGAGCTAGTAGTGTCCATAAACAGCCATTGCCTCACCTGTAAGTAATCTGGATAAGTGGGGTGCCAATATAATGATTTATCCAAGTTTGAACGACCGACATGTAGCCTTCAAAATCTGTCCAAAAAAAATATCACATCGTCGGATGGTGAGTAGTAAACTTTGGCAATTTTAGATGAATCTCTCTAAAATTCACATGTCTAGATGAAGAATGGCCTTCCTGAGTCTTTTGTGTATTACATTCACTTGACAATCTTATTCTAATCAAATCCAAATTCCAATTCGTCAAGTTTCAAATCATGCTGCCGTTTCTTTTCATTCTCGTCTGTCTCAAGCTAAGTCCTTTTTGCATTTGTTCAGACTATTAATCTTCTTCCCTTCCATTTCCTTTTGTTTTTCTTCCATTTTCTTTTCTGTTTCTGTGCCCTCACGCTGAAAACGCGTTTCTCTTCTAATTACAAGCGACTAATCTCATTTTCACTCATTTCATCAGCCTCAAATTTCATCTTCCTTTTCATTTTCCTCAGCCCGTTTTTCTCTCTATCTAATTCACGCGGCCAATCTCCATTTTTTTCTCATTTTTCACTTCAGCCTCAAACTTTTTGTTGTTCCAGTTCCATCTGAAGTTTTTTTGTGATTTTAATTTTTCTGCCTCTAATCTTTGAGATTTCAACCTTTGAGACTCTTTGTATTCCGCCAATAGCAAATGATCTAATCTCTATCCGTAGGTATATTAAGTCGCCTTAGCTTGCTTAATAAAATAGTCTAAGGTAGACATTGTTCAAAATTATTCTGAAATACTTCAACATAAAATGTTACTAAACCAAGTGGTCTTCGTTCCTGTCCTAGAACGGTAACTTCAAGTCATATAATAGGCAATTATATTAATAATTAATAAAGTAATTTATGCAATGAAATGTTATGAAAGCAATAACGTGACAGACAAAAGGCAAAATACTGACACGACACGATACTCAAAGACAAATGAAAACAGTCGCAGAAATCCAATAAAAATAAAATGTGAAACTAAAATGGAATGTTGTAAAGAATTACGATGATAACTGCGATCAAATACTAAACAATACAATTGACAAGACAGTGTAAAAACATATGTTTTGTAAAAAACTGAACGAAAGTCAGGTGAGAAAGACAATAATCACATACAAGATACATTATAAAACCAAGGTACGAATAAAAATAACTACGAGAACAACAATTTAAACTTGACGCTACAACTAAAACAGTCAGGTGTCACAGACTACCAGACACAGTGGACCAAAAATCCTTCTATGCTCACGCAAAGGAACATTCCACTGAGGGAAGTCTGCAAAACAATTCCTATAGAACAAATATGAAGGCCCTGAGATAAACCTGGGATGTACCCTTCATATTTCACCTGCTCAACCTCCCACGTAAACACATAGAACATGGAACATGAATAAAAATGTAGTGGACATATTACTAAGGCAAGGCACAGCTAAACGTAAAACGGTGTAATAACAACACGACGTTTTTACTTATCTCAACCGGCTAAAAAAAAAGGATATCCCTCGCATCCGGGACTGTATGCATGAGCCTTGTAAGAACATTGTATGTAACACTATGACAGTGTCCGATGTTGCAGCTTAGAGATGATGTCAACGTCGTCCTTGACCTTCAGATAACTGTCGTCTTGATTCCACGTGTATGTGGACGTTTCCTTTTGAAGATCGAGGTATTTCTATTCAGACAGCACACAACGTAAGTTTCATATTTAAAATTACAGTTAATTCGTTCCGTAAGATAATCTCTTAGGTAACGTCAGACTAGTTATACAGTGTTCATAACATGGCATCCAAGTAAACAAATGAGGCAGTTATATACGAGAAGTCAATCTTCCACTGTCCTATGACCTTGGCAATGACGGAGAACCTTGTCAGGTCTTCTATATCATATAATGTTCCGATACTACGTATCTCCTTTTAGTACTGGCCTCTTACTTCAATCAATGTGAAATAACAATAATACAATTTCCTGCCCACGACCTTCGTGGCATCATAGCTTAGATATAGCAAATACTTGAGTCACCTCTGCTTTGCGGGGTACGTATTCGTAACGGCCGAATACTGATTCATATCATAAAAATATATACCAAGCCAATCCTGGATAATCCTTACGTCGGAATCCGTCGGCTTTAAAATTCATACAATAAGTTCAAGTAGGACTCCATTTTGAACCAATACGTCATTGGTACAACTAGACGTCTACATGAGAATGAAATACATTATTATCTAAATCATACTTGCTTCTCTTCCCAAGAAAAATCACCAGAATACTGTTGACCCGAGTCCTCATCTTCTTAACAGACGGACGGTCATACACAAGAATAAAATATACCCGCAACACGGGTTCGAACGCCACGAATCAATGGACTGATTCTTGGGCACTAAACTTCTCAACCCCAGCTATGACGTAGACTGGTCTTTGGCAACACATGCGGGCGGGGTAACCCAATACTCGCATAAGTGCACAATCGTGCGCTACGAAAATCAAACTCACCAATAATACTTACTATCCTGTAAGTCGGTGCGTAAAGTTTATTACAGAGGTAGGACCACATATTAATAAAATATGAGACTACCCTCATCTGTAAACGACTGTAAAGGCCTACGAAAAGGGCTCTACACTTGAACTTATTGTATGAATTTTAAAGCCGACGGATTCCGACGTTAGGATTATCCAGGATTGGCTTGGTATATATTTTTATGATATGAATCAGTATTCGTAATGAAGAGAAAGGAGCAGTAATGGACGAAAGATGTGGTATGAATTTCCCATAGTATTGTACTAGTCCTAATAGAGATCGCACTTGTTTCTTTGTTTTAGGTGTGGAGATATTAGACCATTTCTGTTAGATGCTTTTTATTTGAAAGTGGGTTTGTTGAATCTGTCTACTTTTGACATAACGCGAATGTGTTTCAATTTCTGAACAATGTAGTAATAAGTCAACTTGAACTTCCAACCAGGGGCACATCAACTAATGCCAATACGGTATATAGTTCATTCAATTTATTTGACATCATACGGTTGACTAGACGAACATTTAATTTTGACGACGGATGGTTGACGTTCCACCAGACAGCAGACAACGTAAGTTTCATATTTAACATTACAGTTAATTCGTTCCGTAAGATAATCTCTTAGGTAACGTCAGACTAGTTATACAGTGTTCATAACATGGCATCCAAGTAAACAAATGAGGCAGTTATATACGATAAGTCAATCTTCCACTGTCCTGTGACCTTGGCAATGACGGAGAACCTTGTCAGGTCTTCTATATCATATAATGTTCCGATACTACGTATCTCCTTTTAGTACTGGCCTCTCACTTCAATCAATGTGAAATAACAATAATACAATTTCCTGCCCACGACCTTCGTGGCATCATAGCTAAGATATACCAAATACTTGAGTCACCTCTGCTTTGCGGGGTACGTATTCGTAACGGCCGAATACTGATTCATATCATAAAAATATACCAAGCCAATCCTGGATAATCCTAACGTCGGAATCCGTCGGCTTTAAAATTCATACAATAAGTTCAAGTAGGACTCCATTTTGAACCAATACGTCATTGGTACAACTAGACGTCTACATGAGAACGAAATACATTATTATCTAAATCATACTTGCTTCTCTTCCCAAGAAAAATCACCAGAATACTGTTGACCCGAGTCCTCATCTTCTTAACAGACGGACGGTCAATACACAACCCAAATAAAATATATCCCGCAAACACCGCGTTCGAACGCGTAAAGTTTATTACAGAGGTAGGACCACATATTAATAAAATATGAGACTACCCTCATCTGTAAACGACTGTAAAGGCCTACGAAAAGGGCTCTACACTTGAACTTATTGTATGAATTTTAAAGCCGACGGATTCCGACGTTAGGATTATCCAGGATTGGCTTGGTATATATTTTTATGATATGAATCAGTATTCGTAATGAAGAGAAAGGAGCAGTAATGGACGAAAGATGTGGTATGAATTTCCCATAGTATTGTACTAGTCCTAATAGAGATCGCACTTGTTTCTTTGTTTTAGGTGTGGAGATATTATCTGTTAGATGCTTTTTTTATGTGAAAGTGGGTTTGTTGAATCTGTCTACTTTTGACATAACGCGAATGTGTTTCAATTTCTGAACAATGTAGTAATAAGTCAACTTGAACTTCCAACCAGGGGCACATCAACTAATGCCAATACGGTATATAGTTCATTCAATTTATTTGACATCATACGGTTGACTAGACGAACATTTAATTTTGACGACGGATGGTTGACGTTCCACCAGACAGCAGACAACGTAAGTTTCATATTTAACATTACAGTTAATTCGTTCCGTAAGATAATCTCTTAGGTAACGTCAGACTAGTTATACAGTGTTCATAACATGGCATCCAAGTAAACAAATGAGGCAGTTATATACGATAAGTCAATCTTCCACTGTCCTGTGACCTTGGCAATGACGGAGAACCTTGTCAGGTCTTCTATATCATATAATGTTCCGATACTACGTATCTCCTTTTAGTACTGGCCTCTCACTTCAATCAATGTGAAATAACAATAATACAATTTCCTGCCCACGACCTTCGTGGCATCATAGCTAAGATATACCAAATACTTGAGTCACCTCTGCTTTGCGGGGTACGTATTCGTAACGGCCGAATACTGATTCATATCATAAAAATATACCAAGCCAATCCTGGATAATCCTAACGTCGGAATCCGTCGGCTTTAAAATTCATACAATAAGTTCAAGTAGGACTCCATTTTGAACCAATACGTCATTGGTACAACTAGACGTCTACATGAGAACGAAATACATTATTATCTAAATCATACTTGCTTCTCTTCCCAAGAAAAATCACCAGAATACTGTTGACCCGAGTCCTCATCTTCTTAACAGACGGACGGTCATACACAAGAATAAAATATACCCGCAACACGGGTTCGAACGCCACGAATCAATGGACTGATTCTTGGGCACTAAACTTCTCAACCCCAGCTATGACGTAGACTGGTCTTTGGCAACACATGCGGGCGGGGTAACCCAATACTCGCATAAGTGCACAATCGTGCGCTACGAAAATCAAACTCACCAATAATACTTACTATCCTGTAAGTCGGTGCGTAAAGTTTATTACAGAGGTAGGACCACATATTAATAAAATATGAGACTACCCTCATCTGTAAACGACTGTAAAGGCCTACGAAAAGGGCTCTACAGATTCCTTACCAACCCCCCCCCCCCCCCAAAAAAAAAAAAAATTAATTATATTAATTTTTTTCTTTACTACTCGAAACTAGAGGTGATTCAAGTGTACATTATCATATAATAATACTATAGCATGACATAGAATCATCAAACATAAATATGAAATTTAAGTTAACTCAAATAAACAAAAGGTATGCACAAAAGCATACATCCACAATTGACCACCTTTGGTACAATGTGGTAAATGAAATAAAATCGCATATAGAAATAATGAATTAAACCGAATAGAAACGCAAAATGAAAAGAAATGTAAAAACCAATGAATAAACCGAAAAGTGATGGATATGGCTTAAAAATGACAAGTGAAAAAAAAAATGAAAGAATACAATTTAAACACGTGTAGAGATCAACACCCTTAACTGTGTCTAAAAGTTCCTTTGTGGTACTAATAAAAGTGCAAATGTTAAATCACTGTCCTTACCGAGTGATAAATATTAAATGTTTACAATTAAATATTTCATAGTGATCCAAATTAATTCTTATACTCATTAACTAAGTATCAACGGTTACTAATCTACCGAATTATTTATTTTAAAAAACAAATTAACAATGTCATTAAATTTCGTAGATTAAGAAAGTTCCATTGTCCTGTTAGGAAACCGTAAAATAATACTAGGTTCCGTTCCATGAAAAACCAACCAAGTGTTCGCAATGTTATTTCAGTGAGAAAATATTGTCTGGTTTTATTCAACGTTATTCTCTCTTCAATATCCTGAGTGAGTAAATGTTATTTTCACAACGATAGTCATATATCTTAACGTTCCATGTTATTTTGATACATAAGCATTGTAGATTTCACTTGACTGAATGTTAATGACTCTTGTCATAGAGATATCACACGTAAAAAGTTACAATTGACGAACTGTCAGTGTCGAAGTTCAGTTATCTGCAGTGCGTAGCTGTTAATGTGATTCGTTAGGACATCTCGACAAAACGTCTGCGAGAACATTCTGTGTGCCAGGTATGGATCGAATCGTGAAACTATATGGTTGAAGAGCGATCGCATACCTAGTAGATTTGGCAGATTTCACGTCCTTTGTGTTGAGAGCAGTAAGCGCTTTTTGATCTGATTCCACAATAAAGTGTGATCCAAGCAGATATCTCTGGAGTTTAGTTATTGACCAAACAAGTCCGAGAAGTTCCTTATCTAAAACTGAGTAATTTTGTTCAGAACTGGATGCAAGGTGCCATTATATTCTTGTAGTAAGACGCTTCCCACGCCGAAATTAGAAGCATCGCTGCGTAAGACAAATGGTAAATTCGCATTAGGCAACCTTAAAACAGGAGCATCCGAAAAAAAATTTCTTTATGGTATCCAACGCGATTTGATGTTCGTTTGACCACCGAATCACGTTAGCTGCACCTTTCCTAAGTAATGAAGAGAAAGGAGCAGTAATGGACGAAAGATGTGGTATGAATTTCCCATAGTATTGTACTAGTCCTAATAGAGATCGCACTTGTTTCTTTGTTTTAGGTGTGGAGATATTAAGGATTTTAGAGACATTACTGTCCTCTGTATATAACATACCGCGACCAATACGGTGACCCAAAAAAGAAATATCGTGGAAACCCACAAATGCCTTTGATGGCTTAGCATTTAAGTTATGATTTTGTAACGTGGACAGTAATGAGTTTAATCCTTCTATATGTTCTTCCCATGAGTCACTGAAAAGACAAATGTCATCTATGTACCCAATGACATTGGGATGATGAGATAAAATTCGACGCATCATGCGCACGAACGTGGCAGGAGCGTTGACTAACCCAAAAGGCATAAAATTCCATTGGAATAGGCCGCGGGGAGTCGAGAAAGCAGTGAGTGGCTTTGCCCTTTCTGTCAATGGTACTTACCAATAGCCCTTTGACAGATCAAACTTAGAGAAGAAAGTAGAATGAGATAATTTTACTAATAAATCTTCTGAAAGTGGCAAAGGTTCTGCGTCAAATTGTGTGACTTTATTTAATTTTCTGTAGTCTACACATAGACGAATGTTATTATCTTTCTTTCTAATTATCACCATAGATGAAGCATATGGTGACAACGATGGCTCAATTATGTTTAATCGAAGCATCTCATCTAATTCCTTTTCGACCTTATCTCTAAAGTGTAAAGGTATGGGATATGGACGAATACGGATAGGTGTTTCATCAGTGAGAAGGATATCATGTTGAATAGCTGACGTATGACCTGGAATGTCAGTGAGAACCTTATCATACGTTTGAAGTAGTGATGAAACTTGCTGTCGTTGATCAGTCGAAAGAGAAGAAGAAATAGTGACATCATTCCAGTTTTCCGTGGAATGAAGAGGTACAACTGGTATGGGCAATTGTACATCTTGAAAAGAAGACTCTTCTTCTTGTATAACTGACAAATTAGTATAGTTGTGAATGTGAGGGGTAGGATCGTCAGTCGCTTGAAATACTGATTGTAAATAATCAGGACGTGAATAATACTCTTTCAACATGTTAATGTGAAAGGTTTTGTGTTTTCCGTTAATATCGACGATGTAGTCGACATCGGATATTCTTGAGATGATCCTAAAAGGACCTCTCCATGTGATAAGTAGACGATTGTTATGCGAAGGCAGTAAAACAAAAGCCTCGTCACCAGGAATAAGCTGGCGAAGACGTCTATACCGATTTGCAAATAGACGAGCTTTTTCTTTAGACTCTTCGGATGATGCAGTAGCTAACCTACAGGCATCTATTATTCTCTTTCTTAAAGAGATGACATATTCATATGAGGATTGAGTTTCCTCAGGTATATTATCTTCAACCAATAAATCATGGATTAAAGACATAGGTCCGCGTGGTTGTATGCCAAAAACTAACTGGAAGGGAGAAAACCCTGTGGCTTGGTTTTGCACCTCGCGATACGCGAAGAGAGCAGCGGGTAGGACCCGGTCCCACTCCTGAGGGTGATCTTGAGTCATCTTACCCAACAACTGCTTAAGTGTCCTATTCTGTCTCTCAATTAACCCATTGGACATTGCATGGTATATTGAACTGAGAGATCTATCTATACCCAATGTCTTCATAACCTGTGACATGGATTCGGAAATAAACTGGACACCATGATCCGATAGGATCTTACGCGGAAAACCAATGCGTGAAAAGATCAGCATTAAAGCTTCTGCAACACTGGCAGATGAGGTGTTCTTAAGAGGTATGGCCTCAGGCCAACGCGTACACATATCGATACAGGTAAGAATATGTGTATGTCCTCTTGCAGATGGCAATATAGGACCAATGATGTCGATCGCCATTTTATCAAATGGTCTAATAGGTATGTCCGCAGCTTGGATAGGAGCATCATGATATGGACCCCTTACTTTAACTTCCTGACATGTCACGCAGGAACGACAATAGAGATTAACATCCTTATGAATGCCAGGCCAATAGAATGCGGATAGCACTCTAGATTTGGTTCGCGAAAACCCCATGTGACCTGCACATTGAGAATCATGAGCATGTCGTAATATTCTAGGTCTCATAGAAGACGGGACCAGAATTTGTGAACGCACCAATGAATCTGTTTCTCTTATTAATCTAACTAAAATACCTTTTTTAAGAGCAAATTGGTGTCTAGACTTTGCAATTGTGTTGTTATTATTTCTCTTAGTCGCCAATTAAAAAAATCTCTGCAAAGAATTATCATTCTTTTGTAAATTAGCAAACAGCTCCCTTGAAATAGGAGAATCATCATCATTACTATTATGAACCGTAGGTTCAGAAGTTGATTCACGCGACAATTCAGTAGCTTGCGCTCTGGTAACCACTGCATTTGCAGCATGAATATGTCGCTTTTCCCATTCATTAATCTGGTCTGGTGTACACTCTTTTATACCGTGTATACAACCAAGGATCACATCGCTAACTGGATTCTGCAGAAGACAGGCATGGATCTTCCCTGAAAAGAAAGGTGTATGTAAGTTAATGATGGCTGTAGGGAAGGTTTCCACAGTTCCCCCGAATGTGACACACTTGACCACGTTGCCAGTGGCAAAGGAGGGGTCGATCAGAGAGTTCCGCACTCCGACAGTACTGCAGCCTGAATCAAACAAAATAGAGCAAGGAATCGAGTTGACATATCCTTTGTTAAATCTTAAACAACCCTTTCCGTGGTGAACTGATGCAGAAGTAGCTGTACAAACTGCTGGTAGACTTGGTAAAATGTGCCCGCATCGCAGCGTCGTGATCGCCTTGGGCTGGAATAACGTTGAGCATTCTTGACATGTCTTTACCTGCTCTAGATCGATACAAGACATAGCGTTATGTTGATTAACATTATTATCATTATCTTTGTTAGTTTGTGATTCAATTGAAGCAACATTTGAATGTTGTCATGGCCTGCTCGACGATCTATCTCTTCGTCGCGATCGATTTTGACTATTGTCATTAAAATTGCTATAATTACTGTTTCTGCTATCATTAAAATTTGGATGAGTCCGCCAATGAAAGTTATCACTGTTGTGATGTTGGCGAAATGACTTATTCATAAATCTATTTCTATTTTCAGGATGATATGATTGAGATCTCCAGTGTTGTTTATTATTATTACCTTGACTATATTTAGGATAGTTGTTAATAAAATCTCGAGATCTGTGAGATTGCCCCCATGATACATTAAATGGAGCAGACTGTTGGTATAGTTTCCCCTTTTGAAAATGACCAAAGTTGAAATTATTATTACTTCCCCTTTGAAAATTTCTATCGCTATAGGATGAGCGGTGCAGAAATTTTTACAATGTTCTGACATTTCTTTTATATTACCAGGCTTACGTTCATTTGAGAAAGAAAATCATCGTAGTAAATTCGAAAATTGCTAGACTGTGGGAGCATAGACTTGAACTTTGTTCTGTATTGATCTTCTGTCATTTGAAATTTGTTTAGAAGAGCGGCCCTAAGAGCATCGTAATCATTTTTATCTATAGAGCTAGTAGTGTCATAAACAGCCATTGCCTCTCCTGTAAGTAATCTGGATAAGTGGGTGCAATATAATGATTTATCCAAGTTGTACGACCGACATGTAGCCTCAAATCTGTCCAAAAAAATATCACATCGTCGGATGGTGGAGTAAACTTTGGCAATTTGAGATGAACCTCTCGAAAATTCTCATGTCTAGATGAAGACTGGCCTTCCTGAGTCTTTTGTGTATTACATTCACTTGACAATCTTATTCTGTCAAATTCCAATTCGGCAAGTTTCAAATCATGCTGACGTTTCCTTTCATTCTCGTCTGACTCAAGCTGAAGCCTTTTTGTATTTTGTTCAGCTATTAATCTTCTTTCTTCCATTTCCTTTTGTTTAACTTCCATCTCCTTTTGTTTAACTTCAGCATCAAATCTAAATTTTTTTTCAGCCTCCAATTTTTTCTGTTCTGACTCACGCTGAAATCGTATCTCTTCTGATTCAGCGGCTAATCTCCTTTTTTTCTAATTTTCTGCAGCCTCAAATTTCATCTTCTTTTCATTTTCCTCAGCCTCAATCCGTTTTTGATCTGCCTCAAATTTCAAATTTTCCAAACGTAACTTTTCAGCTTCCAATCTTTGAGATTCCAACCTTTGAGACTCTTTGTATTCTGTCATAGCAAATGATCTAATCTCTCCCGGAGATATATTAAGTGCCTTAGCTTGCTTAATAAAATAGTCTAAGGTAGACATTATTCAAAATTATTCTGAAATACTTCTATATAAAATGTTACTACGCCAAGTGGTCTTCGTTCCTGTCCTAGAACGGTAAATTCAAGTCATATAATAGGCAATTATATTAATAATAATAAAGTAATTTATGCAATGAAATGTTATGAAAGCAATAACGTGACAGACAATAGGCACAATACTGACAAGACACGATAATCAAAGACAAATGAAAACAGTCGCAGGAATCCAATAACAATAAAATGTGAAACTAAAATGGAATGTCGTAAAGAATTACGATGATAACTGCGATCAAATACTAAACAATACAATTGACAAGACAGTGTAAAAACATATATTTTGTAAAAAACTGAACGAAAGTCAGGTTAGAAAGACAATAATCACATTCAAGATACATTATAAAACTAAAGTACGAATAAAAATAACTACGAGAACAACAATTAAAACTTGACGGTACAACTAAAACAGTCAGGTGTCACAGACTACCAGACACAGTGGACCAAAAATCCTTCTATGCTCACGCATAGGAACATTCCACTGCGGGAAGTCTGCAAAATAATATCCTACAGAACAAATATGAAGGCCCTGAGATAAACCTGGGATGTACCCTTCATATTTCACCTGCTCAACCTCCCACGTAAACACATAGAACATGGAACATGAAACATGAATAAAAAAGTAGTGGACATATTACTAAGCCAAGGCACAGCTAAACGTAAAACGGTGTAATAACAACACGACGTTTTTACTTATCTCAACCGGCTAAAAAAAAGATATCCCTCGCATCCGGGACTGTACGCATGAGCCTTGTAAGAACATTGTATGTAACACTATGACAGTGTCCGATGTTGCAGCTTAGGTGGGAGCATAGACTTCAACTTTATTCTGTATTGATCTTCTGTCATTTGAAATTTGTTTAGAAGAGCGGCCCTAAGAGCATCGTAATCATTTTTATCTATAGAGCTAGTAGTGTGATAAACAGCCATTGGCTCTCCTGTTAGTAATCTGGATAAGTGGGTGCAATATAATAAAGGCAGTACTGTCGGAGTGCGGAACTCTCTGATCGACCCCTCCTTTGCCACTGGCAACGTGGTCAAGTGCGTCACATTCGGGGGAACTGTGGAAACCTTCCCTACAGCTATCATTAACTTACATACACCTTTCTTTTCAGGGAAGATCCATGCCTCTCTTCTACAGAATCCAGTTAGCTATGTGATACTTGGTTGTATACACGGTATAAAAGAGTGTACACCAGAGCAGATTAATGAATGGGAAAAGCGACATATTCATGCTGCAAATGCAGTGGTTACCAGAGCGCAAGCTACTGAATTGTCGCGTGAATCAACTTCTGAACCTACGGTTCATAATAGTAATGATGATGATTCTCCTATTTCAAGGGAGCTGTTTGCTAATTTACAAAAGAATGATAATTCTTTGCAGAGATTTTTTAAATTGGCGACTAAGAGAAATAATAACAACACAATTGCAAAGTCTAGACACCAATTTGCTCTTAAAAAAGGTATTTTAGTTAGATTAATAAGAGAAACAGATTCATTGGTGCGTTCACAAATTCTGGTCCCGTCTTCTATGAGACCCAGAATATTACGACATGCTCATGATTCTATATGTGCAGGTCACATGGGGTTTTCGCGAACCAAATCTAGAGTGCTATCCGCATTCTATTGGCCTGGCGTTCATAGGGATGTTAATCTCTATTGTCGTTCCTGCGTGACATGTCAGGAAGTTAAAGTAAGGGGTCCATATCATGATGCTCCTATCCAAGCTGCGGACATACCTATTAGACCATTTGATAAAATGGCGATCGACATCATTGGTCCTATATTGCCATCTGCAAGAGGACATACACATATTCTTACCTGTATCGATATGTGTACGCGTTGGCCTGAGGCCATACCTTTTAAGAACACCTTATCTGCCAGTGTTGCAGAAGCTTTAATGCTGATATTTTAACGCATTGGTTTTCCGCGTAAGATCCTATCGGATCATGGTGTCCAGTTTATTTCCGAATCCATGTCACAGGTTATGAAGACATTGGGTATAGATAGATCTCTCAGTTCAATATACCATGCAATGTCCAATGGGTTAATTGAGAGACAGAATAGGACACTTAAGCAGTTGTTGGGTAAGATGACTCAAGATCACCCTCAGGAGTGGGACCAGGTCCTACCCGCTGCTCTCTTCGCGTATCGCGAGGTGCAAAACCAAGCCACAGGGTTTTCTCCCTTCCAGTTAGTTTTTGGCATACAACCACGCGGACCTATGTCTTTAATCCATGATTTATTGGTTGAAGATAATATACCTGAGGAAACTCAATCCTCATATGAATATGTCATCTCTTTAAGAAAGAGAATAATAGATGCCTGTAGGTTAGCTACTGCATCATCCGAAGAGTCTAAAGAAAAAGCTCGTCTATTTGCAAATCGGTATAGACGTATTCGCCAGCTTATTCCTAGTGACGAGGCTTTTGTTTTACTGCCTTCGCATAACAATCGTCTACTTATCACATGGAGAGGTCCTTTTAGGATCATCTCAAGAATATCCGATGTCGACTACATCGTCGATATTAACGGAAAACACAAAACCTTTCACATTAACATGTTGAAAGAGTATTATTCACGTCCTGATTATTTACAATCAGTATTTCAAGCGACTGACGATCCTACCCCTCACATTCACAACTATACTAATTTGTCAGTTATACAAGAAGAAGAGTCTTCTTTTCAAGATGTACAATTGCCCATACCAGTTGTACCTCTTCATTGCACGGAAAACTGGAATGATGTAACTATTTCTTCTTCTCTTTAGACTGATCAACGACAACAAGTTTCATCACTACTTCAAACGTATGATAAGGTTCTCACTGACATTCCAGGTCATACGTCAGCTATTCAACATGATATCCTTCTAACTGATGAAACACCTATCCGTATTCGTCCATATCCCATACCTTTACACTTTAGAGATACGGTCGAAAAGGAATTAGATGAGATGCTTCGATTTAACATAATTGAGCCATCGTTGTCACCATATGCTTCATCTATGGTGATAATTAGAAAGAAAGATAATAACATTCGTCTATGTGTAGGCTACAGAAAATTAAATAAAGTCACACAATTTGACGCAGAACCTTTGCCACTTTTAGAAGATTTATTAGTAAAATTATCTCATTCTACTTTCTTCTCTAAGTTTGATCTGTCAAAGGGCTATTGGCAAGTACCATTGAAAGAAAGGGCAAAGCCACTCACTGCTTTCTCGACTCCCCGGGGCCTATTCCAATGGAATTTTATGCCTTTCGGGTTAGTCAACGCTCCTGCCACGTTCGTACGCATGATGCGTCGAATTCTCTCTCATCATCCCAACTTCATTGCGTACATAGATGACATTTGTCTTTTCAGTGACTCATGGGAAGAACATACAAAAGGATTAAACTCATTACTGTCCACGTTACAAAATCATAACTTAACTGCTAAGCCATCAAAGGCATTTGTGGGTTTCCACGATATTTCTTTTTTGGGTCACCGTATTGGTCGCGGTATGTTATAAACAGAGGACAGTAATGTCTCTAAAATACTTAAAATCTCCACACCTAAAACAAAGAAACAAGTGCGATCTCTATTAGGACTAGTACAATACTATGGGAAATTCATACCACATCTTTCGTCCATTACTGCTCCTTTCTCTTCATTACTTAGGAAAGGTGCAGCTAACGTGATTCGGTGGTCAAACGAACATCAAATTGCGTTGGATACCATAAAGAAATTTTTTTCGGATGCTCCTGTTTTAAGGTTGCCTAATGCAAATTTACCATTTGTCTTACGCAGCGATGCTTCTAATTTCGGCGTGGGAAGCGTCTTACTACAAGAATATAATGGCACCTTGCATCCAGTTCTCTATGTATCACGGAAGTTAACTCCGACTGAACAAAATTACTCAGTTTTAGATAAGGAACTTCTCGGACTTGTTTGGTCAATAACTAAACTCCAGAGATATCTGCTTGGATCACACTTTATTGTGGAATCAGATCAAAAAGCGCTTACTGCTCTCAACACAAAGGACGTGAAATCTGCCAAATCTACTAGGTATGCGATCGCTCTTTAACCATATAGTTTCACGATTCTATCCATACCTGGCACACAGAATGTTCTCGCAGACGTTTTGTCGAGATGTCCTAACGAATCACATTAACAGCTACGCACTGCGGATAACTGAACTTCGACACTGACAGTTCGTCAATTGTAACTTTTTACGTGTGATATCTCTATGACAAGAGTCATTAACATTCAGTCAAGTGAAATCTACAATGCTTATGTATCAAAATAACATGGAACGTTAAGATATATGACTATCGTTGTGAAAATAACATTTACTCACTCAGGATATTGAAGAGAGAATAACGTTGAATAAAACCAGACAATATTTTCTCACTGAAATAACATTGCGAACACTTGGTTGGTTTTTCATGGAACGGAACCTAGTATTATTTTACGGTTTCCTAACAGGACAATGGAACTTTCTTAATCTACGAAATTTAATGACATTGTTAATTTGTTTTTAAAATAAATAATTCGGTAGATTAGTAACCATTGATACTTAGTTAATGAGTATAAGAAGTAATTTGGATCACTATAAAATATTTAATTGTAAACATTTAATATTTATCACTCGGTAAGGACAGTGATTTAACATTTGCACTTTTATTAGTACCACAAAGGAACTTTTAGACACAGTTAAGGGTGTTGTTCTCTACACGTGTTTA
Source organism: Oreohelix idahoensis (assembly GCA_024509875.1). Lineage (NCBI taxonomy): Eukaryota > Metazoa > Mollusca > Gastropoda > Stylommatophora > Oreohelicidae > Oreohelix > Oreohelix idahoensis. Next base: position 17,709 of record JAMPIV010016752.1, read on the forward strand.
AATTGTATTCTTTCATTTTTTTTCACTTGTCATTTTTAAGCCATATCCATCACTTTTCGGTTTATTCATTGGTTTTTACATTTCTTTTCATTTTGCGTTTCTATTCGGTTTAATTCATTATTTCTATATGCGATTTTATTTCATTTACCACATTGTACCAAAGGTGGTCAATTGTGGATGTATGCTTTTGTGCATACCTTTTGTTTATTTGAGTTAACTTAAATTTCATATTTATGTTTGATGATTCTATGTCATGCTATAGTAATATTATATGATTATGTACACTTGAATCACCTCTAGTTTCGAGTAGTAAAAAAAAAATAATATAATTAATTTTTTGGGGGGGATTGGTAAGGAATCTGTAGAGCCTTTTTCGTAGGCCTTTACAGTCGTTTACAGATGAGGGTAGTCTCATATTTATTCCTACCTCTGTAATAAACTTTACGCACCGACTTACAGGATAGTAAGTATTATTGGTGAGTTTGATTTTCGTAGCGCACGATTGTGCACTTATGCGAGTATTGGGTTACCCCGCCCGCATGTGTTGCCAAAGACCAGTCTACGTCATAGCTGGGGTTGAGAAGTTTAGTGCCCAAGAATCAGTCCATTGATTCGTGGCGTTCGAACCCGTGTTGCGGGTATATTTTATTCTTGTGTATGACCGTCCGTCTGTTAAGAAGCTGAGGACTCGGGTCAACAGTATTCTGGTGATTTTTCTTGGGAAGAGAAGCAAGTATAATTTAGATAATAATGTATTTCGTTCTCATGTAGACGTCTAGTTGTACCAATGACGTATTGGTTCAAAATGGAGTCCTACTTGAACTTATTGTATGAATTTTAAAGCCGACGGATTCCGACGTTAGGATTATCCAGGATTGGCTTGGAATATATTTTTATGATATGAATCAGTATTCGGCCGTTACGAATACGTACCCCGCAAAGCAGAGGTGACTCAATTATTTGCTATATCTAAGCTATGATGCCACGAAGGTCGTGGGCAGGAAAATTGTATTATTGTTATTTCACATTGATTGAAGTAAGAGGCCAGTACTAAAAGGAGATACGTAGTATCGGAACATTATATGATATAGAAGACCTGACAAGGTTCTCCGTCATTGCCAAGGTCACAGGACAGTGGAAGATTGACATATCGTATATAACTGCCTCATTTGTTTACTTGGATGCTATGTTATGAACACTGTAAAACTAGTCTGACGTTACCTAAGAGATTATCTTACGGAACGAATTAACTGTAATTTTAGATATGAAACTTACGTTGTGTGCTGTGTGGTGGAACGTCAACCATCCGTCGTCAAAATTAAATGTTCGTCTAGTCAACCGTATGATGTCAAATAAATTGAATGAACTATATACCGTCTTGGCATTAGTTGATGTGCCCCTGGTTGGAAGTTCAAGTTGACTTATTACTACATTGTTCAGAAATTGAATCCATTCGCGTTATATCAAAAGTAGACAGATTCAACAAACCCACTTTTCAAATAAAAAGCATCTAACATAAATGGTGGATGATAACTGATAGATTTGAACGCGCTTGTCGAGCTCATAATGTGCATGAATCACAATATGCTAATCAGTTGTCTGAGAATTTAAAAGGTGATTCTCTGACAAGTTTAAGTTTGGTTGAGGAAACTGACAAGGATAATTATGAGGTTATTAGGGCAGCCTTGATAAAGAAATATCAGTTATCTGAAGAAGGTTACCGAATTTTGTTTAAGAAAATGGTACCTGAATCAGGGGTAGAATTCTCAGAATTCATTGCAAGGACACGTCTTACATTTAATCGTTAAATTAAGCTATCCAAAACAGAAAAGACTTATGAAGCACTTATGGATTTATTGCTCAGAGACAAGATTATGTCAAGCATAAGTAAACCATTCCTTGAACTCCTACATGAACGTAAACCTAAGACACTAAAAGAAATGGAACAATATTGTACCCAATACGTCACTGCACATCCAGACGTTGCTATTAGCAATACAAAGGTTAAAGAAGGTATGCCAGTTGCATCAGCAACACCATACAACCCTAATTACTCACACAATTTCCAAGGAACTCAAAACAGGTTTAATAAAAAAGGTAACCATAACAGTTATCATAACCAAGGTAACCAATCATTTCAGGGTTCTTCTTCGAATATCTGGAGACGGGCCGACAGCCCTCGATTCAGGGGTGGTCATAATTATAGGAACTTCCGCAAAGGAAGTCATTATAAAAACTATCCTAGTTTTCCGTCATGGAGACAACAAGATCATAATTACAGAGATACTCATTATAATGAATATGATAATAGTAACCAGGGGAATTATGACTCAAACCCAAATAGGGGTTACAATAGAGGAAACAATGATAATTACAGAGGCAATAATAACAGAGGTAGACCCCAATATAAAAAACAAAAATCACATTATCAGGGAAACTCGGCACAACAAGAGTCCCATGAAGCCTATAAACAAAATAAAGATAATGATGACTCTAATAATATGGCATGTGCCGCTTTCGATTTTGGGAGAGCATCTCAGTGCCCCAATGCAAAACTTTATTCGAACCAACTACGGTATCCACTTTAATTTGTGGCCATCCTCTTCCCGCTCTTCCTGCGTCAATCGCGCATGATGGAAGATCTATTTGTCTTACACAAAGGTTTAGTAAATGACAATCCAGTTTCATTGCTTTTTGATTCTGGATGCACCACCATTGGTGTTAGGCAGTCACTCATAGATCCTTCCCGTGCTACAGGCAAAGTAGTCAAATGTGTAACATTTGGCGGCACCATAGAGAAATACTCTACCGCTATCATTAGGATTGCTACTCCTTTCTTCACAGGAGATGTACACGCATGTCTTTTGCCGAATCCGATCGCTGATCTTATCATCGGTCGCATTCACGGAGTCAAAGAGTGCACTCCACAACAAATTTCCGTTTGGGAAAAACAAAATATGCAAACTGCTAATGCTGTAGTCACTAGAGCTCAAGCTCTCAATATGCCTGAAACTTCATCTGCTGAAGATAATGAAGTGCATAACCAAGATGATCCCTTGGTAATTTCTCGTGACTCGTTTATAAAACAGCAAGAAGATGATACGACTCTAAAGAAATTCTTCACTCTTGCAACAAAAGGTGATCCGAATAAAGATTCAAAGTGTAAATCGTGGATTACAATGAAGAATGGCGTTCTTGTACGTATGGTGCAAGACTCCACTAAGTCAAGTCATTCTCAGATTCTTGTACCCAAGAATTTGAGGGTTAAAATTTTACAGCACGCACACGACTCTCAGTGTGCTGGACATATGGGTTTTTCCCGTACAAAGTCAAGAGTTCTTGCGGCTTTCTTTTGGCCTTTTGTGAACAAAGACATACGGATGTATTGTCGATCTTGTAAAGTATGTCAAGAAGTTAAATCCAAAGGTCCTCGTCATGCTGCGCCTATTCAGGCTGCAGACATTCCCATTCGACCATGTCAGAAAATGGCGATAGACATCATTGGTCCATTTAAGATCAAATCTGCTAGAGGACATCAATTTATCTTAACGTGTGTGGACATGTGCACACGTTGGCCAGAGGCTATCCCTCTGAAGAGCATTCTTACTGCTGTCATTGCAGATGCTCTTTGGCTTATATTTTCTGTCTGGGATTTCCCGGAGAAATATTATCAGATCATGGCACCCAACTAATATCGGATACCATGTCTCAAGTAATGTCTACCCTACAGATAGAGAGATCTTTAAGTAGTATCTATCATCCTATGTGCAATGGGATGGTCGAACGGCTAAATAGAACACTTAAGAACTTACTAGGGAAAATAACTGAGGATCATCCTCAAGATTGGGACAGGGTTTTACCCGCGGCACTCTTCGCTTACAGAGAGGTCCCCAATGAACATACAGGTTTTTCTCCCTTTGAACTTGTCTTTGGCGCGCGACCGCGCGGCCCTATGTCTTTGCTTCATGATCTAATAACAGCTGATAATATTGACGATGACACAAAATCCTCTTACGAATATGTCATCACGCTTAGAAAAAAAATTATCGAAGCATGCAAATTAGCAACTTCCTCTTCGGAATTTGCCAAACAATGGGCAAGGCAATTTGCTTATAAGAAAAGAACCTTACGACAACTTTGTCCTGGAGACAAAGCATTTGTTTTGCTACCTTGTAGGGAAAATAGACTCCTTATTTCTTGGAAAGGTCCGTACGATATAATATCGAAAATTTCAGATGTTGACTATATTGTCGATATTAACGGGAAGCATAAAACCTTCCACATCAATATGCTTACGGAATTCCATGAACGTCCTGATTATTTGCAGCCAATTTTCCAGGCAACGGACGATTCGCCAGTCCAACATGGTCATTACTCATCACTGTCCGTAATACAGGATGAGGAAACAAGTTTTTCGGATGTTAATGTTCCGCTCCCAATGATTCCACTTCATTCTAGTGAATCATGGAAAGACGTTACTGTTTCTCCTGATTTGTCTCTAGGAGAACAGCGACAAGTTTCGGCTATGTTACAAACATTCCAGGATGTCCTCACTGACATCCCTGGACAAACTCGTGTCATTGAACATGACATTATTCTAACTGACCATAATCCTATTAGGGTTAGACCTTATCCTATCCCTATACATTTTCAAGCACAGGTTGAAAAGAAGTTGGATGAGATGATAGATTTGAAAATAATTGAACCATCCACTTCTGCATATTCTTCGCCAATGGTTATTGTTCGAAAAAAAGACAATAACATACGTCTTTGCGTTGACTATCGCAAATTGAATCAAGTTACGAAATTCGATGCTGAACCTATGCCTTTACTAGAAGAGCTACTTACTAGGCTTTCTAAATCTCATTTTTTCACTAAACTTGATTTATCTAAAGGATATTGGCAAGTTCCATTATCCGAACACGCCAAACCCCTTACTGCTTTTTCTACACCTAGAGGCCTTTTCCATTGGAATTTTATGCCTTTCGGTCTTATGAACGCACCAGCTACATTCGTGCGCATGATGCGTCGAATAATATCGTATCGGTCAGATGTCATTGCTTACCTAGACGACATCTGTCTTTTCAGCGATACTTGGGAAGATCACTATTCAGGGTTAGTTGAATTGCTATCAACTCTACGCGAGTATAACCAAACAGTGAAACCATCTAAAGCTTGCATTGGTTTTAGCGAAATTTCTTTTTTAGGCCATCGAGTAGGTCATGGTTTCCTAAAGACAGAGGACCATAATATCACTAAGATACTTAACATCTCTATCCCTAAGACTAAAAAGCAAGTGCGAAGTCTCTTAGGTCTCATACAATTTTATGGACGATTCATCCCGAATCTGTCCTCTATCATGGCATCTCTCTCTACACTACTAAAGAAAGGGTCTCCTAATATAGTCCGTTGGACTCAAGAATGTCAATCCTCTTTGGATAAGATCAAAACTATGTTCTCAACACCACCTATTTTGGTGTTACCTACTACAGATAAGACATTTGTTCTTCGTAGTGACGCTTCATCCACTGGGATTGGAGCGGCACTAATGCAAGAGTACTCTGGAACTCTGCATCCTGTAATGTATATCTCCAGAAAACGTAATGCTGCTGAAAGGAATTACTCGGTTTTAGACCGTGAATTATTGGCGATGGTTTGGTCAATTCTCAAACTTCAAAGATTCCTTCTTGGTGCGCATTTCATAGTGGAAACTGACCAGAAAGCTCTTACGGCTATTCAAAGTAAGAACTTGAAGAGTTCGAGATCAACTCGATACGCCATTGCTCTTCAACCGTTTCATTTCTCGGTGCGAGCTATCCGTGGGTCAGAAAATGTGATGGCAGACATTTTGTCTAGATGCCCACATGATTCCACCTAACTGTTAAATCTTGGACTTTACTAGTGCGTCTAACTTTACAACAGTTATTTTTTTTCTATATCAAAATATGTACACATTTGTAATATATGATATGCTGATTGTATAAACACTTAGCGGTTCAGTTATTTTGATTCACCGCTAATCATCTGATTTGTCTCTTTGATCAATCTTGAACTTAAAATAACTTATATGTAATTAGTGATTGAAATTACTATATGCATGCTGTCATTGCCAGTATTGTGGTATGCGTTGGTGGCAACTCCCTGGAAATATTTGCACTTAGAGAAATACTCTGAGATGATGAGATATATTCTTTGCCTTAATTTGGCTTTATAAATTCCTGATATTTCTCATCTGCGCATTATATGTGCGTTGTGAGCCTATTGTATGTTGCTCTTAGATGAAAAAAAAAATTTCATTTTTCCCCCCGGGGGTTGCGGTAGTCTGTTGCGCACATATTTATGGTGTACGCATACGGATGTAAGATGTATCTATCTGTTTGTTAAAGAAGATATTTATTTGTGAATTTACGTCTCTTAGTAATGGGACGGAACTCAGAATAGTCTATGTGTAGTTATTCTTTGAGTTACCGGTCCTTGTATCTTCGCTGAATATTAATTTAGCGTATGAATACCGAATTCATGTCATTTTATGTCTATTACGGCTAGAAACAGATTGTTCTTGCTCAAGGGTTCTGCAGGAATGTTTAGGGCCTGAATTCATATGTACGAGGGGCGTTCAGAAAGTAATGCACCACATCGTTTTTCTTAGCTAATAATGAAGATAGAAGCATAACATTTTGCACTCTTCAAATATGGCATGTGCCAATTGTGTGCACCAAATTGCACTGCAACCGGCCAAATAATACGGCTGCCCTAAACCGTTGAAATGGAGCGTGTTAGCAACTTGCGTTATAAGCAGCGAATTGTGATAGAATTTCTCGTTACAGAGAAGGAAACTGTTGTGAACATTCACAAGCGTCTATATGATGTGTATGGAAGTTTTGCAGTCGACAGGAGTACAGTCAGTCGCTGGGTTCAAAGAATCAGGAAGTGGAGATATGGAGCTGCTTGATCGGCCGTGCTGTGGACGTCCTGCCACAGCCACCAACGCAGAAATGTTGAAATTCGCTGAAGGCATTATTCTTACTGATAGGCGAATCACTACTCAACAATTGGCCTTACAGCTGTCATTCAGCATTGGTAGTGCAAATGCAGTTATAAAAACTCTCGGATTTTCTAAGATTTGCACAAGATGGGTTCCTCGAAGTCTCACAAATGACCACCGATTGCAAAGGAAAGCAATTTCTTCTGAATTGTTGGAGCGTTTCAATGCTGATGGAGAGAACTTTTTGGCTAAGATCGTTACAGGTGACGGAAACTGGGCACATCATTTTGAACCTGAGACAAAAAGACAGTCAATGGAGTGGCATCATCCGCAATCACCACGAAGAAAGAAATTCAAGACAATTCCTTCAGCTGGAAAGGTCATGATCACTGTCTTTTCGGACATTGAAGGTGTGATTCTTGTGGACGTTATGCCAAGAGGAGAGACAATCGATTCGCAAGCTTACATTAAGACACTGAAAAAACTCAATCAACGTTTTTGCAGAGTTCGGCCGCACAAGAATCCAGCAGACCTGCTTCTCCTTCACGACAATGTGCGACCTCACACAAGTCTGGCAACACGGGAAGCAATCACCAAATTGGGTTGGACTGTACTACCCCATCCATCCTATAGTCCCGATTTGGCACCCTCTGATTTTCATCTATTTGGTCCACTTAAAGATGCACTCCGTGGGACAAGGTTTGAAGATGATCCAGGAGTGATTCATGCAGCGAAGAAATGGCTACATGATCAAGACAAAATCTGGTACGGGCTAGGAATACATGCACTTGTTTCGCACTGGCATAAAGCCTTACAAGTTGATGGGGATTATGTTGAATAATGCCGATGTTTACATGACATATCCATGTATATTGTGTATAAATTTCATGCTTTTTGAATAAACAGCTCCTGAGAAAAACGATGTGGTGCATTACTTTCTGAACGCCCCTCGTAGTACTTGTCTAGTGCGAGAAGATTCTGTCTTATATTGTATATCTTCGTATGTTTAGGTTGGACTGTATTCTTTCTGCCGAAGTTCGGCGCAAGTATTCGTAGTCCCACTGAGTTAAAAGGAGTTCCGAAGTTGCCGGTCGAGATGGCCGTGCGTGTGATTTCTAGGGCTGGTCCTGTTTAAGGTTAAAGAGTGATTTGTGGATGATTCTCCATAAGGAAGGAATGTCTCTGCGAGAGTATAGTGTCAGAGATTCTCCTCATGTACGTTATTATGTTTAAATTCGATCTCCAGGTAACGCCAGACCCTCTTTTCTTCGATGACCTCCATTTGGTTAGATTTAGATGATATCGTATTTCGAGCATCGTTGGTCGTCCATATAAACAGTTGAAGATGACAGGTTCCAACAGCATTTATATCTACATGAAAATAACCTTATTTATGTGGAGCTGGATGGAACACTCTATGAAGTTATATATTCAAATGGTGAATTAACTTTGGCGTGTTATTATTCTTCTGCTGGGTGAGTGAGCGAAAACTTAGAGAAGGTAGCCATTTTGTATACTTGTCATCGTTATAGATCGCTGTCAAGAGAACAGTTTACCAAACCTATTATCGGACAGTGACATGGAGGTATTATTGAGATGAAAACCCCTATCGTGGTTTAACGTTGTTAAATAAACATTCGATATATGTCGTTGGAGAACTTAGCGGAGGAAAAGGTTCGTCCAGTGGACGCTATATATGTTTACACACCCACACCCACTGATGCGTTCAGTCAGTTGGGGTATGGCAATAGTCTGCTAGAACATTCTATGATTATCTCATGCCACCCATTATATTTGTATGCTACATGAGAGATGATCTATCATTCTACTACCTAATGATTTGCTATGTCAACATGCCCCTGACCGTATTCCGTGCTGTCCAAGTGTGTGTGTCCTGAATAAACAGTACAAAAGGACCACCGCAGTCTGTATCGGTGTCTTATAGTTATGAGTGAATGAGTGCATTATATTGGTCAACACACGAACACTCCAGCATTCGCGTTACACTTCACACTCTCACTCCATTTCTGTATAATCCTGTGTTGGTTGGGTTGACCCTTTGCTCCACCTGCAGCACCCATCATAATCAACCACTGGTCTGCGTAAGGAGAAGAAGAAATTCATCATATTTTACTGTGATTCATGTCATTTTATGTCTATTACGGCTAGAAACAGATTGTTCTTGCTCAAGGTTTTGCAGGAATGTTTAGGGCCTGAATTCATATGTACGAGGGGCGTTCAGAAAGTAATGCACCACATCGTTTTTCTCAGCTAATAATGAAGATAGAAGCATAACATTCCCTGTTAATGAAGGATATCGTTGTGACACTGGAGCAAACAAGCGCCAATCCCGTAATTACTAGCATCTGTACGGAGGATAAACTTTTTAGAAGCATCAGGTAGTCTCAATCCAGTACTTTACAGCAGCTCCAACTAACTCTTACAGTGGTAACGCAGATGTCGTGCTCCTCCTGGAGCCTCAAAGGAAACCAGTTGCAGTGATGACAAGTGCTGTCCAAACATAGAAGTCTCTCACACAAAACATATACACTGGCGGGTCTTCTACAGTAGTGGCCAGTCATACTCAGATCTCTACACCCCTCTTTCATGTTTTTCTCCGCCTGAGTGTATAAGCGTGTACTGGTCTCTTTTTATGTAGCCTGTATCCAAAAGTCTTGCCTCTGCAACTCCCAGTATATCGAGTTTCATGTCTGTTGCTTCTAATATAAGATTGTCAAGCTTTCCTTCTCCGTTCAGAGTTCTAACATTCCATGTTCCTATTTTTAGGCTTCTCCTACTAGTTTTTAGGTGGTCTTTCTCAGAATGCTCCCTTTCAACAGAATTTAAGGAACACTCGTCATTATGTACTTCCTTACTCATTAGAGGAGTTGCCTCTTCCCTGTTAATTTGTACAGTAGATTCTTCCCCAGGGGACAGAGAGTTCTCTACATATCGTTTCTTATCTTGTTGTTGTGATCCCATTACGTTCTGTAGGAAGTACGTGGTAAGGCCCCAATCTCTTCCACGGTAGCTAGCCATTGTCTTTTTCTATGTCCGACACGCCTCTAGTGCGCCACACTTTTTGCTGTTTCGCTTTGCGAGCCGTTGATCTTTTCAGATTCCTCCGCCTCACTCACCGTCTCAGTCTTTGTGTACTAGGAATGGACATTCCCTTGAGTAAGATTGCTCCTACTCCACCCATGTAGTTTAGCCAGTCAGCCAAGACTGTTGCCCGGGATGTGGCCACCGCCGTACACAAGCGGTATTCGAGGAGCCATACATGAGCTAGATAAAGAGAGGAGAACCAAATAGGATCCTGACTATCCTAAAAAGGACAAGTAAAGTACAGGAAAAGATAAAGTATAAAATCAATTGGTGGTGTGCTTAAAATTAAATATGTGTATAGTAATTACTAACTACTTAACTTAATTAACTAAATAATAATATATTATATAATTATTACATTCATAATGTCATCTAAGAATATTATCTAAGAATTGTGTGAGATTCATTTTTTTCCATATTTCATTTTCTTATTTTTTCCCCCTCACATTTCAATTTAATTTTATTTCTTTATTAATTCAGTCAATAAGTAGAAACTAAGTAATCTTGGATATGAAGATCCAGACGTCGTTATTTTCCTTGAGAATGTAAGGAAAATTCCATTAGAAAACTGTTCAAATGTTCCGATCCTGAATGAATATAAACCTTCATAACGTTCAATTAGTCATGTCACATAACGAAATTTGTCCAGCTTGATTTCAGATATTCTTTCCGACTATCTTACAACCAGTTGTAGCACGAATGGACACCAGCCAAAGTCCAAGCGTAAATACGAACAATATGTCTCTTGCTTTCATTAATTTCGTTCGACGAATGTCTCTATTAGTTGTTTCTCTGAATAATAGTTGACGTTTCATTCATAGGTCGATAATTCATTGATCGGATTCTGTCTATTGTTATAATTACTTTTGTTAATTTATTTGAAGACTATCAGCATTCATGAATCGACTTCCGTAGGATTTCTTGAGAGTACGTCTGCTACGACGTTCTCTGTACCCGATATGTATTCAATGGTGAATTCAAAGGGTTGTAAGAGGATTGAAAACCTCGTTAATTTCGGGCTTTTGTGGTTAGACCGACATAATGATGCCACCGCCTTCTGATCTGTCTGGATCACGAAGGGTGCACCTAACAGGAACTTCTCCAGTTTATTGATTGCCCAAACGACAGCCAACAATTCTTTATCGACAGTAGAATATTTCGTTTCCGGCGTCTTGAGTTTTCGTGAGATGTACAACGTGGGATGAAGGATATCGTTGTGACACTGGAGCAAACAAGCGCCAATCCCGTAATTACTAGCATCTGTACGGAGGATAAACTTTTTAGAAGCATCAGGTAGTCTCAAAATAGGTGGGTGTGAAAAAATTGTTAATATTTTACGAAATGTTATGTCGCATTCGTCAGTCCATGTCACCTTCAACGGCATGTCTTTTTTTAACAATGATGACAAGACAGCCGTGATGGATGACAAATTAGGTACAAATCTGCTGTAGTATTGGACTAACCTAATACGCTCCTAGCCTGCTTCTTCGTTTGAGGAACTGATAAGTTTAAAATTTTGGATACTGTACTAGGAACCGTTTGAATACGTCCTGCTCCAATAATATGTCCCAAGAAGGTTATCTCCTGGAAAGCTATTTGTATTTTTGTAGGTTTAGCTGTTAAGTAAATTCACCGAATCTTTTGGCCGAATACCATCACTAACCAAGATCTGCTTACTCGTAGCAAGCAAGAGGACATGCACACCATCATAGCTGGCAGACGCTGGAACTGGGTTGGCCATGTCCTCAGAAGAGACCCCGATGCCATCACAAGAACAGCTATGCTTCGGACCCCTGAAGGAAAACGAAAGAGAGGCCGACCAAAAACAACCTGGCGGAGGACTGTGGAAGCTGAGATGCAAAGAATGAACCAGAGTTGGGGCACTGTACGAAGAATGGCCACCGACCGAGCAAGGTGGAATCAATTTGTTGTTGCCCTACAAGACGCCACTAGGCGTGATGGCCACTGACTGCTTTGACGGTCGGCGGCTTAGGATCAAAGAAGAAGAAGAAGCTGTTAAGTGATTCTCTCTTAATATTTCAAAAAAACATCTAAGACCCGAAAAATGTTCCTCAAATGACGAACTAAAAAAGCATATGTCGTCAATGTATGTAATGATGTCTGGTCTACCTGATAAAATTTTTCGCATCATGCGAATAAAGGTAGCCGGAGCGTTCACAAGCCCAAAAGGCATCACATTCCACTTGTAAAGTCCTTGTTGAAGTGGAAAACGCTATGTAATATTTAGCTTTTTCGGTTAGTGGTATCTGCCAATAACCTTTAGTTAAGTCTATCTTAGTGAACATTGTTGCGTTGGATAGACGAGGAAGTAAATCGTCAAGAAGTGGATGTGGTTCGCTGTCAACTACAGTTTGTGCATTTAGTTTCCTATAGTCAACGCATAACCTAATGTTGTTGTCCTTCTTTCGAACAATGACTAATGGAGACGAAAATGGAGAGGTACTAGTCTCAATAATACCTAAAGACAACATCTGCTCAAGTTCTTGAGTCGTTTTACTAAGGAAATGTAGTGGAACAGAATAAGGATGTACACGAATTGGTGTATCATCATTAAGAATAATGTCGTGACTAATCGCTGATGTGCGACCAGGTACGTCGGTCAACACATCTGGAAAAGATTGTAAGAGGTCAGCAATCTGATGATGCTGTTGCGGTGTAACCGAAGAAGAGATGGTTACGTCCCGCCAAGATTTAGTAGGGTGTACTATAGGTACAGGTAACGACATGTGTACCTCAGGAAAAGAAGAATCTTCTTCCTGAATTAATGAAAGATTAGAATAGTGACAAGTAGGTAATACTGTGTCATCTAGTTCGTGAAAAATAGCTTGTAGGTGTTCTGGACGAGTATGAAATTGTTTAAGCATATTTATATGATATATTTTTCTATGTCCCTTAATATCTAGGACATAGTCGACATCAGAAATCTTATCAATAACCTGGTAAGGACCATTCCATGAGACAAGTAGTTTATTGTCATTATGTGGAAGTAAAACATAAGCCTGATCGCCTGGAAATAATTGACGTAATCGTCTAGTTCTATTTTGCAAAGTTCGAGCGTTCGCTTTTGCAGCCTCAGAAGAAGCTGTTGCCAACTGGCAAGATTCAATAATGTTATTACGGAGATTAATTACATACTCGTATGATGACTGGATGTCCTGAGTCATCTCGGCGTCAATCAATAAATCTTTTATTAATCCCATAGGGCCTCGTGGTGGAGCACCGAAAACTAATTGGAATGGAGAGAAGCCAGTTTGTTCATGTGGCACCTCTCGATAGGCGAACAGAACAGCTGGGAGTGCTCTGTCCCAGTCCTGAGGGTGTTTAACCATAACCTTATGTAACAGTTGTTTAAGTGTACGGTTAAGTCTTTCTACCGCACCATTACTCATAGGATGATATATGCTACTGAGATTCCTATCTATGTTCCAGGTCTTCATTACCTCCGTCATAGTATCAGATATGAATTGAGATCCATGGTCTGATAACAACTTCCTAGGGAAACCCACCATAGAAAAGATAAGATGTAGTTCATCAGCTACATCTGCTGTAGTAGTGGTCTTCAATGGGATGGCTTCTGGCCATAGTGTGCATAAATCAATGCATGTGAGAACAAATCTATGTCCTCTGGCCGAAGGTAGGAGTGGACCAATGATATCAATGGCCATTTTGTCAAAAGTTCTTACATATATATCACAAGCCTGAATAGGAGCCGTGTGAAAAGCTCCGCGTGCTTTAACTTCCTGGCATATAGTACAAGAGCGTACATACTGTGATATATCTCGTGACGCTCCTGGCCAAAAGAATGAAGATAATACTCGAGAACGTGTCCGAGTAAATCCCATGTGACCTGCGCACTTGGAATCATGTGCGTGTTGAAGAATGTAACGTCTAACTGCAAAAGGTACCATAACTTGTTGTTTTACTTGAGACTTATCCATAAAACACATGATCAATATATAATTTTTTATCGTAAACCAATGTTTGTTCTTATTGTTCGAGGTAAGATTATCAAAATTGTTGACCAGAGCAAAATTTTTTTTTAAAGATTTGTCTTCTTTCTGTTTGACAGCGAAGGAAGCTCGGTCAATAGAAGAATGAACATCCATATCTTCCTTTTTGTCTGGTTCCACTTTATCAGTGTCAATACTCTCTACTAGTTTCGTCTGAGCTCTAGTTGTCACTGCATTTGCAATGTATAGATTTTTCCCCATTCCATAATTTCCTCTGGTGTACAATCTCTGCTGCCATGTATACGACCTGTTGAGGATTGTTTCATGTTTACAGGCATTTGAGTTAGGCCGACTCGAATGACTGTATCATGGAACACCTCAAATGAGTGAATATATTAATGATCGATGATATCGGGGATTGTTGCATGTGTGCAGGCATTTGAGTTTGGCCGACTCGAATGGGTGCACCATGGAACACCGCAAATGAATATATTAACGACATGAATGCATATCTCTATGCATTACGCGTAGGACTTGGTAACGTCATTCGAATCGTGGGTTTTGACCCCAACGGCAGTGTGTTTTACAAGTGTGGCCTTGCCACTATGATATGTGTGGTATAACCACTTGGGATTGCGTGGCATTGTCCACTGAAGTTATATGTGTGGCTGGGAAGCCAATTTAGCAGTGTGTTCTTGGATTAAACGTAAGTTGTATCGTTATTAACGCAGTTTGTAATTATGGCGGATTAGCCTGGCATTGTATGCCAAATGAACATTCGTAATTAGCAGCAGGAGTAAGACTAGTGTAAACGAATATTATATAGCTAGCAGCAGACGTAAGCCTAGTGTAACAAGGATAGTAGACGACTAGCAGCAGATGTAAGCCTAGCGTAAGGAGGATATTGCAAAACTAGCAGTAGAAGTAAGTCTAGTGGGAAAAGGGCTATTATTAAACTAGCAACAGGAATAAGTCTAGTTAGCCTATGAATTTATGCCACGGGATGTTGGCCGAAAGGAACTGACCGTTATACAGAACTATATATTAGTGAACATGTGCTTTAATGAAGAATAAGAACTCAGGCAACACGTACATGAACTGTGATTATGAACTATGTCTTTGAATAGTTGTGTTTGCCCATGAAATGAGAGTGTTAATTAAAATGTTTTAAGTCGTCAAATACTGGTCTTATTAAATGCCGTATTCTGAGTTGAATTCCATACTGTTTGATTCAATCATAATGACCAGTGACACTTAATTGCCTAAACACACTGCATCTCACACTGCTGATATTAATAAGGCAAGAACAGACAGGTCAGTCAATACTCATAGTTTTAATATGAAGCATGTTCCAGTATCAACGCATCACACGGGTTACTAGAGACAATAAAGATACTAACGTAGTGCCCAACTGTTACGGGAGTAATATTACAGTTGTCTGCTAGGATTGGCAGTGTGCTACGTTTAGGGTCATAGCATTTAATATAAATTACTGTTAATAAGTTAGGCACTACTGAACGCGAAGTTCACGCTCCAATTATGACGCGTGAGCGTTGTTAGGTCGCAGACCGTGACCTAGCTACGGTACCTTTTTACATTGACCGTCGAGCTGTAAAGACGTGTCTGACTTCCCTTCCAATGTTGGGCATGGTATTGCCATACAGATATATTTTATGCAAGTACGGACATGGGTCAGTCCATTGTTATTACGAAGATTTGAAATGATTAAAGGTCAGTACGTAAGTGAAAATTAAGGAAGGATGAATTACAGTCCATAATATTTGATTTTGCCAGACTCATAGACTCACTGTCGGCCGTTGGAAACACCAACCGCGCGTGCATACAGCTATGACAATCTGCATACAGTAATTCGATTTATTGGACAAGGACTGATAGGATATCTACATACATATGCAATATATGTTCAAGTTATAATATGTACTTTTTGTGATCAACATGCATGAATCGTCTTGACGTGTAACTGTATTAAATATTTGTGGACTCAATGAACCGACTTATTGTTGCGTGATAAATTCTCGCAACATCGTTTTATTACAATATCTATTTTATAACGCAAGGGCAACAACTGCTTGAAATTTATAGTCACTTTTCTCGGTAAGCATTTGTCTTCCCGCGTTGGTATTGAATGCAGTTAAGTTTTGAGCTGTGGTCTTTTTGCGCTGGACTGCGCATGACTGGTCTTGTTTTTTGGTCGATCGGTTTCCGCCCACCACTAGTGGAGTGAGCGATTTGAATGGCGAAAGAGATGCCTCGTTGAAGAGGGGATCTCCGCTATTTTTTGTTCTGTCAGGGATGTGTAGTCCTCTTAATGGATATTTCGTTTATTCGAGATAATACCTCTAGTGTTTCCCACATGTCGGGAGGCGTGATATTTCTGTGTATTTCCTGAAGGCAAGGTAAATTGACTTTTCATTAACTCTATCGATTTTGGGTCGTGAGCGATTTCGATTCATAGCCTGTCTTCGAAAGTCGTCGTCACGAGATGTTTTTCCCAGCTCACATGTCGCTGTATTGTACTGCATCGGTTGATGCATGTCCCAAGGACCATTACTTGCTACTTTGTTAAATGAACTAGGTTTGGAAAACCTTTATTATCTAGAGGATATTTTTGAGGACATTGTTTATACTTCGGCAGACGTGTCTGTCTTGCTGAAGTCAGACTAAGAAGAGTGAACTGATCTCATACATCTGGTTATCTCCTGGCTGTTATAGAAAAGGATGGAGTTTTTCACCTGACTACATTTACAGCACTATGAAATATAACATGCATCTGACTCATCATTGTAATGCTGTCTACCGTCTATTGCTGTATTGAATGTTGCTGTGATAATGACTGTTTGATGTGCCTACATATTCGCGTAACCATTTTGTCACTGTGGCGTCCACAATAAATAATGAAGAAAAACGTCAACGGCTGTTACAAGAATCATTGACTTTATACGTCGTGAGTTTACTGACGTCCTATGTGGATTGCCCTGTTATTTTTGTATGAACATTGTTTGACTGAACACATCTGCACACTACACAAAACCAGACATGCGGATACCATCCATCATCATATGGCATCACGCATCATTTGGTGGCCATAAGCTGGTTTGATTCTGGTACCAGCAAACACGGGGTCCCTTACCCACTTCATTTTCAACAAGAATTCATCAGCATCCTTCAAGAAATTAACATTCTTCAATACAGTCAACATCTTCAAAATTTTCAAAGTACTCGGCGTTGCCCGGTAAAAGTCAAAATTTCAACTTTTTGACGGAAACAAGAATTTGACAGTACCCGGCGTTGTTACATGTTGCCGGATAACTCGGACTGCTGTTATCTTTTACGCAAGTCAAGCAAGTTGCTGCTGTCAAGGTTCCAGTGCTGTCGTTTTTGTGAAGGTCAAGTGCCGGTTGAAACGGGTTGTTTTCTGAAGAAGGCCAAGTACCGATTTCCATCAACTTACTTTTGGATTAGAAGGTCAAGTGCCGAAACAACTCAACACACAGTATTTCAGAAGCTCTTGTACCATCGTGTTAGCAGTGGAAGCAGTTCAGATGTGCCATCATCGTTGGAGCTTCGCTCTTTAGGACGTTGATTGACATCCGTTTTGTCTGCTGTTCTACGATTGGAAGCCTATAAGTTAAGTGGCCTGTTTGTATGTAAACTGTGCCCTTATACTTCTGCTGAGTCTTCTGTGTATCATCTCATTCTATATGTTATATGTCTATATGTTATTTGTATATTTATATGTTTATATTTCAGCGGGTTCTCGGTTGGGTGGTGTCTCCGTTAGATTATGCCACGTCATAGAGGTCGTCTATTGTGAGCTTTTTCTGTAGGGTTTGCAAATTTCCGATACTGGAATTTGCTAAGCGACTTCTGTTGCTATTTATGTTAGCTGTGATGACATGTTTTAATATTGTTTTCGTTATTATTTCGCATTCTTTAGTTTTGTTTTGATTTGTTTGTATTTGTTAGCCTACTCTTGTCTATAATTTAGTTTCATACAACATTTTTGTTTATACACTGTGGTGTCATGTATTTTGTTTAATTATAGCGCAGATATCGTCACATTTTTTGTGATATTTCATTAATTTCTGCTTTATTTTTAGTTGATTTCTGCGAACGTTTTTGTATTGTTGCTGATCTTTGTTATTGTTTACATTGTTATTGTTTACATTGTTTGCATTGTTTACATTTTCAATGTTTACATTCTGCATGTGTTTACATAGTCATTGTTTACAGTTATAGTAATTAGTTAATGGGCTATGCTAATGCACTGTTACTACTACACTGATGATAAATGAATGATGAATAGTGTCGTGCACTATTGAATGAGAAGTGCACTTATGATCAAGAATTGAGTGCTGATATTTCATATACAAGTTCTTTGATTGGAGACTTGTTTCCCACAGAGACTGGGATAATATAATGTGATGTGAATATACAAGTGCTTAATTAAGACTTGTTACACTTAGGTTTGAAATAAATTAGTTAATTATTTCAGGTTTTGGACTCATATGTTAGACAACATGTCTACATTTGAGCACTTTATTGAGCAGGGTAAATTGCTTGGGAAGACTGGTGATAAGTTAGAAGAATTTGCAACTGCTCGATATGATAAAGCAATGGAAGCTGAACAAAAGAAACTGCAGATGCAGGTGGATGAAAAAAGATTCCAAATGGAAATGGAAAAACAAAAAAGGGAATCAGAAGCTGAGGAGAGAAAACTCCAGCTACAGCTAGAAGCTGAAAGACTTCAAAAAGAGGCTGAGAATAAAAGACTTGAAAAAGAGGCTGAGAATAAAAGACTTGAAAAAGAGGCTGAAAATAAAAGACTTGAAAAAGAGGCTGAAAATAAAAGACTTGAAAAAGAAGCTGAAAATGAAAGACTTCAAAAAGAGGCTCAGGCTGAGGAAAGAAGATTACAGAGAGAGTCTGATGAGAGGAAAGAGAAAGCAAAAATGGAACATGAAGAAAAGGTCTTAGCTTTAGAGTTGGAAAAATTGAAATTGACGAGCATGAGTAATGGTAATGATTCAAACAAGGGTTCATCTTCTGGTAAGGCTAATAATGATACTTTTAAGATTAAGTTACCAACATTTAGTCCTTCCAGTGATGACATAATGTTCTATCTGGACAGATTTGAACAAGCATGTACAGCTCATAACATAGACAAAGCAAAATATGTTTATCAGTTATCAGGGATACTGACAGGTAAAGCTCTAAGTATATTAAATATGGTGGATGAACCTGACAAGAACAATTATGAGGTTGTCAGGGCCGCTTTGTTAAAGAAATATCAGCTTAACGAAGACGGCTATCGTCTACAATTTAAAAACATGTTACCTGAAAATGGAGTTGAATTCTCCGAGTTTATTGCAAGAATACGCATTACTTTCTCACGATGGGTTGAACTATCTAAGACGGAAAAAACTTATGAAGGACTTATGGACTTAATACTTAGAGACAAAGTCATGTCGTCTGTCATGAGTCTTTCCTTGCTTTCCTTCATGAACGTAAACCTAAAACAATAAAAGAAATGGAAGATTTCTGTTGCCAATACGTAACTGCGCACCCACACATAACCATGGGTAACTCTAAGGTGAAAGAAGGTTTACCAGTTGCTTCGGCAGCTCCGTATGGCCAAAACTTTGCTCGTAGATCCCAACAAAATTTTGATAGAAAGAGTAGCGGTAATTTCTGTCAAAATCATGGAAATCAATTTCATGGTGATTCTTCTTCGAAGAATTGGAGACAACCTGATAGTACTCGTTACTATCACCCTAATAATTATAAGCATTTCAAAAGAGGATATGGTAATAGAGGTTATTCCTGCCGAAGACCTCAGAACCAAACAAATAGATGTTCGCATCAATGTGAACATGATAGTAATCGTGGAAACTGGAATTCGAACCAGGATAACAATTACAATAGAGACAATAATAACTGCAGAGATAATAATAACTCTGATAACTTCAGAGGTAATAATAGTCGGGGTAGATCTCAACACAAAAAAAAGAGATATCAGCAGGCTAATGCTGTACAACAGGAAACTGAGGGAGCCTGTAATCATGTCGTTGATAGTAAAAACTTTGACGCTGTCACTGGTTCTGCTTTTGACTTTGAGAGAGCAAACAAATGCCCCCAATGCAGTACTTTATTCGAACCGGGTACCATAACTACTTTGAGTTGTGGTCACCCACTTCCCGCTCTTCCTGCTGCTGTTGCGCATGACGAGAGGGGTTCTTTAATTCTACATAAGGGTCTTGTTAATGATACTCCGGTCTCACTACTTTTCGATTCCGGATGCACCACTATTGGTGTTAGACAATCGCTTGTAGATCCATCTTGTGCTACAGGAAGGGTTATTAAATGTGTCACATTTGGCGGCACTCTAGAAAAATATCCTACTGCTGTATTTCGCATTGCCACTCCTTTCTTTACTGGAGATGTGCATGCTTGTCTCTTACCTAATCCTATTGCGGACCTTATTATTGGTCGTATTCACGGAGTTAGGGAGTGTACCCCACAGCAGATTGCTGCTTGGGAAGATAATAACATGCAAGCTACAAATGCAGTAGTTACAAGAGCACAAGCTCTACAAACACCCGAAACTTCACTGAATAGTGATAATGAAGTTGATAGCCAAGATAGTCACTTAGTAATCACTCGTGACTCTTTCATAAAATTGCAAGAAGAAGATCCTTCTTTAAAAAAATTCTTCGTTCTTGCGAAGAAAGGTGATCCGAATCAGGATACAAATAGAAAATCTTGGATTGCAATGAGAAACGGCGTACTTGTACGTATGGTACAAGATTCGACTACGTCGGCACATTCGCAAATTCTTGTTCCCAAGAGCATGAGAGTGCAAATATTACAACATGCTCATGACTCGCAATGTGCTGGACATATGGGTTTTTCCCGTACGAAGTCGAGAGTCCTTGCGGCTTTCTTTTGGCCTTTTGTCAATAAGGACATTCGTATTTACTGCCGATCATGCAAGGTATGTCAGGAGGTCAAATCTAGAGGACCACGACATGCTGCGCGCCTATCCAGGCTGCTGACATTCCTATTCGGCCGTTTCAGAAAATGGCCATAGATATTATTGGCCCTTTTAAGGTCAAGTCGGCCAGAGGACATCAGTTTATCCTTACATGTGTCGATATGTGCACACGTTGGCCAGAGGCTATTCCTCTTAAGAGCATATCTACTACAGATATCGCAGATGCTCTTTGGTTGATATTTTCTCGCTTGGGGTTCCCCCGAGAAATATTGTCAGACCATGGCACTCAACTCATATCTGACACTATGTCACAGGTAATGTCTACCTTACATATTGAACGATCTCTCAGTAGTATCTACCATCCTATGTCTAATGGGTTAGTTGAGCGTCTGAATAGAACGCTCAAGACTTTGCTTGGTAAGATAACTGAAGATCATCCTCAAGATTGGGACAGGGTTTTACCCGCGGCTCTCTTTGCCTATAGAGAAGTCCCTAATGAACACACAGGATTTTCTCCCTTCGAACTTGTCTTTGGCGCGCGTCCACGCGGCCCTATGTCTTTATTACACGATCTCATCACTGCCGATGATATTAGCGATGAAACTCAATCCTCATATGAGTATGTCATTGCTCTTAGACAAAAGATCATTGAGGCATGTAAGCTAGCAACTGCTTCATCAGAAATTGCTAAAGAGAAGGCAAGACAGTTTGCTAACAAGAATAGATGTCTACGACAACTTTGTCCAGGTGACAAAGCATTCGTCCTACTCCCCAGTAGGGAAAATAGACTTCTTATTGCATGGAAAGGTCCGTATGCAATAGTCTCTCGGATTTCCGATGTTGACTATGTGGTCGATATTGATGGAAAGCAAAAAACTTTCCACATAAACATGCTTTCGGAATTTCACGAACGTCCGGACTATTTGCTGCCTATTTTCCAGGCAACGGATGATGCTCCTGCACCTCACGGTCATTATTCATCCCTGTCTGTCATACAGGATGAGGAAGCTACCTTCTCTGATGTCAACCTTCCCCTTCCAGTGGTTCCATTACATTCCACGGAATCTTGGAAAAACGTTTCTGTTTCTCCTAATCTTTCTGGTGACGAACATCGACAAGTCTCGTCGATGTTACAAACATTTCAGGATGTTCTCACTGACATTCCGGACACACAGATGTCATAGAACATGACATAATTCTTACCGACAATAATCCAATTAGGGTTAGGCCTTATCCTATTCCTATACACTTTCAGTCGCAAGTGGAAAAGGAATTGGATGAAATGATTCAATTAAATATAATTGAACCATCGACTTCACCATATTCTTCTTCCATGGTTATTGTCCGGAAGAAGGATAAGAACATACGAATTTGTGTTGATTATCGCAAATTGAATCAGGTCACAAAGTTCGATGCTGAACCGATGCCTTTGTTAGAAGATCTACTGATTAGACTTTCTAATTCTAGATTCTTCACTAAACTTGACTTGTCTAAAGGTTATTGGCAAGTGCCTTTAGCAGAGCATGCCAAACCTCTTACTGCTTTTTCTACACCTAGGGGTCTATTTCAATGGAATGTTATGCCTTTTGGTCTCATGAACGCCCCTGCCACTTTCGTTCGCATGATGCGTCGAATTCTGTCACATCGTTCGGATGTCATCGCATACTTAGATGACATCTGTCTCTTCAGTGATACCTGGGAAGATCACTATTTAGGGTTATATGACTTACTGTCCACTCTACGTGAGAATAATTTGACAGCGAAACCTTCTAAAGCTTTTGTTGGTTTTGGTGAAATCTCTTTCCTGGGTCATCGTGTTGGTCATGGTCTCTTGAAGACAGAAGACCACAATACTTCCAAAATACTGAACATCTCTGTTCCTAAAACGAAGAAACAAGTTAGGAGTCTCTTAGGTTTAATTCAATTTTATGGGAGATTTATTCCAAATTTATCTTCGATCATGGCACCTCTCTCAACATTGTTGAAGAAAGGTTCGCCTAATCTGGTCCGTTGGTCTGAAGAATGCCAATCTTCACTAGACCAAATCAAGAATATATTTTCTTCTCCTCCCATCTTAAGATTACCTACTCTTGATAGGACTTTTGTTCTTCGGAGTGATGCTTCATCCACTGGGATTGGAGCAGCACTGATGCAAGAATATGCAAATACTCTGCATCCTGTTATGTACATTTCTAGAAAACTAAATGCGGCAGAGAGGAACTACTCGGTTTTAGACCGTGAGTTGTTAGCGATGGTTTGGTCAATTCTAAAGCTACAAAGATTCCTCCTGGGCGCACATTTCATTCTAGAGACTGATCAGAAAGCTCTTACAGCTATTCAGACTAAGAATTTGAAGAGTTCGAGATCCACTCGATATGCTATAGCTCTTCAACCTTTTCACTTCACGGTACGAGCTATCCGTGGTGCGGATAATGTGATGGCTGACATTTTGTCTAGATGCCCACATGACTCCAACTAATACTTCTGTCCTATATTTCCATATATTACAGAGTCATAACACACCTATATTTCTACAATAGATTAGCACATCTGTACTTACTTTATATGTACACACTATCGTGCTTTGTTGTCATCTTCTTCTGTTTGTTTTTTAAGATGATAGAGGAGGACTGAGTAGTTAATATAAGGGCCGTTAGTTTACTAAACAGCCACAATTATTAATAATGTATTGTACCTTATGAAGCATATTAGTTATTAATTAGCATTATATTGCTTGTACTTTCTCAGAATGTCATTGTTGAGCTGAGGACTTACCTTACTAGTATCAAGCATGACGAGTTCTAGATTGTGTACTTACCCTCGGAATACCAGAGCATATGTCCTGGATCGTCATGTAGTTTAACTTTACTATGTACTTATGTCATTACATGTCAAAGAATGTACTATTTAAATTTTCCTATCAGATTTGTACATCCATTTTTAAAGACAATATTAGAGTATGCTGTTTAATGATGATTATGGTAACTTGCATACGTATATTGTGTTTACATGCTAACGTGATGTGTGTTGGTGACACCTCCCCGATGTGAATATTTTTTGAGACATATTTATTTTTCTGTTGAGGTATATCCTCACCAGACACTCTATATTTAGCCTCATGTTAGGCAATTTAATTAATTAGCAGCGCATAATTCGTGCGTTTTGAGCCGCTTATCGCATGCTCTTTGATATTTAAAAAAAAAAAAAATATGTTCCACATTTTTTTTTTATCGGGAGGAGGTGGTGATATGTTGCGTGATAAATTCTCGCAACATCGTTTTATTACAATATCTATTTTATAACGCAAGGGCAACAACTGCTTGAAATTTATAGTCACTTTTCTCGGTAAGCATTTGTCTTCCCGCGTTGGTATTGAATGCAGTTAAGTTTTGAGCTGTGGTCTTTTTGCGCTGGACTGCGCATGACTGGTCTTGTTTTTTTTTGGTCGATCGGTTTTCCGCCCACCACTAGTGGAGTGAGCGATTTGAATGGCGAAAGAGATGCCTCGTTGAAGAGGGGATCTCCGCTATTTTTTTGTTCTGTCAGGGATGTGTAGTCCTCTTAATGGATATTTCGTTTATTCGAGATAATACCTCTAGTGTTTCCCACATGTCGGGAGGCGTGATATTTCTGTGTATTTCCTGAAGGCAAGGTAAATTGACTTTTCATTAACTCTATCGATTTTGGGTCGTGAGCGATTTCGATTCATAGCCTGTCTTCGAAAAGTCGTCGTCACGAGATGTTTTTCCCAGCTCACATGTCGCTGTATTGTACTGCATCGGTTGATGCATGTCCCAAGGACCATTACTTGCTACTTTGTTAAATGAACTAGGTTTGGAAAACCTTTATTATCTAGAGGATATTTTTGAGGACATTGTTTATACTTCGGCAGACGTGTCTGTCTTGCTGAAGTCAGACTAAGGAGAGTGAACTGATCTCATACATCTGGTTATCTCCTGGCTGTTATAGAAAAGGATGGAGTTTTTCACCTGACTACATTTACAGCACTATGAAATATAACATGCATCTGACTCATCATTGTAATGCTGTCTACCGTCTATTGCTGTATTGAATGTTGCTGTGATAATGACTGTTTGATGTGCCTACATATTCGCGTAACCATTTTGTCACTGTGGCGTCCACAATAAATAATGAAGAAAAACGTCAACGGCTGTTACAAGAATCATTGACTTTATACGTCGTGAGTTTACTGACGTCCTATGTGGATTGCCCTGTTATTTTTGTATGAACATTGTTTGACTGAACACATCTGCACACTACACAAAACCAGACATGCGGATACCATCCATCATCATATGGCATCACGCATCACTTATCAAGTCAATGAAATTACAAGTTCAATATGATTCGACAATTCTTTTAACATCCACATTCGCGTAATTAACATCGAAGGCACGATGCAAGGAACTGAAATGAAAAGACTAACATATCAAAAGTAATAGAGCAAAACCACGCCCTTTAACAACTGCCCTTTTAACAACTGGTCGCCAATGTCTGGGGATCGGAAAAAAGTTTTCTGGAAGTAACCGACCAAAATCTCATTCATACGGACAGAAGATGTTTACTATTGAAAGACGTTCACGTGACTGCACAAAGATGACGCGACACGCATAATTACTATGGTCACAGCTACGTCATAATTCTTTGAGTACGAACCAAAAGTCATGACGGCGGCCGTTTATCCAGTCTCTTCTACAAAATGAAATCTATCAAGAAGTAAACCTGTGAAAACGATGGAAGAGAATCAAACAACACTTCTATATACCGTCGGTGAATACTTGCATTGTCCGGGACAACGAGAATTGAGCACAAAAAGATAAGTTTTGGTTATAACCTTTGTCGGTTAATATAACAATGCCAAGTCCATTTTGCTTTTACCCGGATATGTCTATCTATTTGTATGTCTAATATTTCATGTTTGTTTTCCACCGTATGTTTGTATTATTAATGTGGGTGGTTGGGCAGGAGAATGACATCTGATTACATGTCTTTACGAATGACCAGATCAGGTGTAATTGTTCTATAAGGCCGTGAATTAATCGCATTTAGCGAAGGACTCACTGGGGACACTGACGGTGGTTTGTTCGTTCGGACTTGCTATTAATTCCCTTGTATGTTAGATGTCTAGTTCTGTTAATAACTGTGGTTTTCTAGTGTATTCAGTTTCATTTTTATTCAGTTCTAGTCATATGTTTGTAATCTATCCCGTTTATTCTGACCTGGCTATCTTTATGTTTATTTACATGTATTGTATGACCGTCAAATGAGTCCTGTGACGTCATTATTCGGAGTATCCATATTTTTTTTTCTTGCGTTAACCTTCACCCTGCTATATTTCCTGTTGGTATACTTGGTTTATAAAATCACTTATTTTTGTGAAAATGTCACTTTTGTATTGTACTATTGCACCGTAAGGCCTTGGTTAATCATTTGTATTGTCTTCATTAATGTCATGTTCTAATAATATTTCTATAACTTAATTTTGGTAATATATTTAATTAATTTGATTAAATTTTAGCAACTTTGATGATTACTTAGGGGATTGCATCAAGCTGCAGCAGTAGTCCAAGACTTTAATAAAGCATTTTGTAGATGATGAATTGGGCATAAAATATTAACTTGATAAATACAAGTAATATTAAATTAAAATAATTTATTGAATTATTGCCTTGTATTCACACCATGGATAGGTGTTGAATTGAAAAACTATATATATAATATAGTAATTTGTACACTTTCATAGTCCTACAGTGTGGACTTAGCACATATCTCTAATTGATTAGTGTAATTATGGAGGGATAATGCCCAGAATTATTTAATAGTGATATTAGGTGCATGATATAAATTCAGCATCTTGAATAAGTAAATATCATAACTATTTATGATATAGATTATTGACTACTTATAATATTATTATAAAATATTGAATAGTTGTTGAACTTACCACAATTATTAAGAGGATATTATATTTGGTTATTGAGTATTCATACATTCAATATGTACAAATAATTACATAGATTCTATTGTTGACTATCATAGATCTGTAATTCCTTACAATATTTACGTCAAGATGCTTGCGTTAGACCATTTTGTTAAAATTGGAAAGGATTATGGCTACAAATCACAGGAACTTCGTCAGTTTGCAGAAGCAGAACTTGCTAAATATGAAGCCAAAGAAGCAGAACGGATAGCAATTTTAAAAAAAAGAAGAGACAGACCGTGAAATTAAAGAAATAGAAAAAGAAAATAGGCAAAGAGAAATTGCTAGACATGAAAGGGAGGAACGTCGACAAGAAGAAGAAAATAAAAGGAGAGACGAATTGGAATTGGCACGTATTCAGAATGAAACAGCAAGACTTCAGGCACAAAGTGTTGCTACAAACCAAAATGATAACGCACAAAATGGATCTTCATCCAACCAAACCAAACGTTTTTACAACTTTAAATTACCCCATTTTAATTTAAATGTTGATGATTTATCATCATTTTTATCAAGATTTGAACAGACATGCAAATCAAATCAATTGCCTAAAGATGCATGGGTACTTAAGTTAAATGAATTTTTAGTTGGGGAACCATTGACGGCATCTCAAAATGCTGACCCAAAAATAGCTAATGATTACGATGCTATTAAATCCTTACTTTTACGGAGGTTTCATTTGGGCGAGGAAAATTGTAGATTGAAATTTAAAAATCTCCTACCTGAATCTCCTAAAGACTTTGAAGGGTTTATTGCGAACATACGCAATACTTTTAACAGATGGGTTGACCTGGCAGGTGTCAACAAATCGTATGACAAGTTAGTTGATCTGTTACTCCGGGATAAGGTATTATCCTCGGTCAGCCCACCGTTCTTCGCATATTTGCAAGAACGAAAGCCAGGTACCATTGACGAGTTAGAAAAAATTTCATTAAATTACTGCACTGCGCATCCGAATGCGAACATTTCTAACTCTTTGATAAGGGAACCTCTACCTGTGGCTTCCAATATGGCATACTATAACAATAACAAACCAAGAGCTCACAGTGTAGACAGAAGTAGGTTCAAGGGAAATTACAATGTTAATTTTCATAAAGGACTTAATAATAATTTCAACAATAAAAATGAATTCAACAGAGGTAGATCACGGAATAGGAATTATTCACCTCAGTCACGTTATAACGACAGGCAATATAACGCTAATTATGATAGATCAAATAACCACAATAATAACAACAATTGGAATGGTAATAATCATGGCTCGAGACATCGAGACAACAGTTATTACAGAGGACAACGGGATAATTCAAATGATTATTCTCGTAATCGATCTCATTCTCGTGGATCGTCACATTATAACCATAATACAGGGGCGGCAGTTACAAATGATACCACCCCTAGGGTTCAGGGTCCACCTAACGATAATACAATACAGTCCTCTGCTGCATGTTTTGCTATAAATTATAATGTGGCAAATAGTTGCCAAGATTGTAATACTATTTTTCAGAAGGCCAAAGAAACTGTGCTGAATTGTGGACACCTTCATACAGCATTTGGTCTTTCAGCGAACGATGGCACAGGCACCCTGATATTCAATAGAGGATTAGTAAATGGTACTGTGGTCTCAGTTTTAAGGGATACGGGATCAACCATTATCGGAGTCCGACAGTCCCTCGTTCACCCCAGTTATGCTACAGGGGAACACATCAGGTGTATGACCTTCGGGGGTACTATTGAGTACTATCCCACTGCCATAGTGTATGTTAACACACCATTTTTTACAGGTAATGTCAAGGTGTGCATGTTGCAGAATCCATCAGCTGATCTTACAGTAGGACGCATCCACGGCAGTAAGGATTGCACTCTTAAGGAAATTAATGAATGGGAGAAAAAAAAATGAGCAATCTTTTAGCAACGCTAACGTTGTTGTTGCGATGGCTACACGTCGTGCCAACAAAATGAATACATGTAGCACAGCAGTTTCCAACTTCACTCTGAGTACTATCCCGGAAACTGATGAGGATGATGGATCTATTGTACAACATACTAAGGATACAACTGATCCAAAGAAAACTTTTGATGTTGTCGACATTAAAAATGAGAGTACTAAGCAGTATAATAAGTTGAAAAATAATGTTAAGGTTAGAAGGAACTTGAATAAGAAGGTTGAGACAAATAAGTCTAACGGCAAAGGTTTTACTTTGCCCAACCAAGACATGTCTACGACATGTAGGAAACCTACTACCTTTAGTAGTGATAGGTATCACCATAAGTACAGTCAAGATGATACGTCATCCATTAAAAATATTTTGTCTATGTTCAGGGGGAAAGTTAATTCTTTGACAAAGAACACATATCGTCATTGTGCACAATTTCGTGACAATGATATTACTTATA
This sequence comes from Oreohelix idahoensis, assembly GCA_024509875.1. Lineage (NCBI taxonomy): Eukaryota > Metazoa > Mollusca > Gastropoda > Stylommatophora > Oreohelicidae > Oreohelix > Oreohelix idahoensis. The sequence continues at coordinate 47,183 of JAMPIV010016752.1, forward strand.
TTGGGAAAAATGCGTATTCTCGCACAGTGTTAGTGCGAAATCTGCCGCAGGATACTACCTGGCAGACTCTTAGAAATTTCTTTAATTTTACAGCAAACGTTAAGTTTGTTCGTCTTCTACCATCTTTCGATGGTCAGAATAGTCAGGCTTTGGTTACATTTCGTAACAATCGTGATGCTCGGATGGTTATCGAGCATGATAACGGTGTCTATTTTCGTCACCATCATCTACACTTACAATTAGTACCTGATCCTGCGCCACGCAGATAATGGTGTACGCTCACCCTTTTATCTTATTTCTTGATGACTCAGCATTGTCAGTCATCATTTCTTGTCTTTCTTAATCATCTATCCTAATATAGATTGATTTATTGATTTTTTCTTCTCGAAAAACATTTTTGATTCTTAACATCTTTAAATTTGTACACGCTTTCTGTCTTATTTGTTTTACCATGCCTACAAGAGACAGTAAGTTGTTTAAATGTTCCAACTATGCTCAGCCCCATACAGCATAGGTTTTTTTTTTGTTTGTCATCTATCACGGCTGTCTTGTCATCTTTCTTGAAGAAAGACAGACCGGTAAGGGTGACATGGACTGATAACTGTGACAAAATGTTTAAAAAAATTCTAGATATTTTTTCGCATCCACCTATTTTGAAACTACCAGATGCTTCTAAAAAGTTTGTCATTCGTACAGATGCGAGTAATTACGGTACCGCCGCTTGTCTGCTCCAGTACCACAATGACATCCTCCATCCGACGTTATACATCTCGAGGAAGTTTGAAGAAATTTCTCTTTTGTGCGCCCTTCGTGATACAAACTGACCAACGGGCGGTCGCATCACTACGTCGTGCAAATCACAAAAGCCAGAAGTTAACGAGATTCTCCATTCTCCTCCAGCCTTTCGACTTCACCATCGAATATATTTCCGGCTCGGAGAATATCATTGCAGATGTCCTTTCCAGAAATCCTTTGGATGTCGACCTATAAACTCTACGAATAACTTTATGAATGTACCTGTCATACAGATACAGAATCTTATCGTTGAACTCTCAAACTGGGAATGAAACGTCGCATATACTTCAATTCAATAATTATGATAGACATGCGTAATGTGAAATTTGGGAAAACAGGAGACATTTTATTCTTGGCTACGCTGGGACTTGGGTAGTGTCCATTCAAGATAAAACTATTTGACACAATTCGAAATTATTACGTGACGTCCAGTCGAACTAAATTCGGTTTATGACATGAACTATTAGACGTTCAGATGGTCTACATTCATTCCGGATCAGAACACTTAAACACTTTTCGTTATGGAAATTTACAATGATCAGGACTACGGATGGATCGTCATATCCATTGTTAATTAATTTTAACTTAGCATTTGAATTAATGGAAATTAAAAAGAAAAGTGAGAAAAAAAAAAATAAGAAAATGAAATTAATGATGAAAAAAAAAATGAATGAATAAAAGAAAAGAATCTCACACAATTTTAATTAATATTCTTAGATTTAATTATGAATTGTATAAATATCTTTATATTTGATAAGTATGTCGGCATATAACATCTTATTTTACTGATTAGTTAGTTAATTTAGTAAATTAATTTATAACTACTTAACACATATAATTAATGTTACACACATCAGTTACTTAAGTTCTACTTTAATTTTCTTTTCTTTACTTTACTTTTTTTTTTTACCTCTCATTGTTTCTTTCCCTCATAACATCTTGTGTTATTTTCGTTAATTAGATTCTCAATCACTTAATTCTTAATACACACTAACTATAATTAATTAGTTTAATCTTAATTAGTTAAATTAATTTATACATGACACTTCATTACTTACTCAAGACAGACTTTAAGTTCATTAAGTAATTATGTATTGACATCTTCGTTTAGTTAAGATCACACATATGTATAACATATTTATTATATTACATGAATAGTAGGTAGTTGACATGACCGCGACACGGTTCTACTCAGAACATCGTTGGCCATATGTCGGGTTTTTGTTAAATTTTTCTTGTTGAGCTGCGTAATTGATATAATTTCTGTCAAAAAATCTATCTAATAGATTGTTTTTCCCCCGGTGGACAGGAAACTGTTACGGGAGTAATATTACAGTTGTCTGCTAGGATTGGCAGTGTGCTACGTTTAGGGTCATAGCATTTAATATAAATTACTGTTAATAAGTTAGGCACTACTGAACGCGTAGTTCACGCTCTAATTATGACGCGTGAGCGTTGTTAGGTCGCAGACCGTGACCTAGCTACGGTACCTTTTTACATTGACCGTCGCGCTGTAAAGACGTGTCTGACTTCCCTTCCAATGTTGGGCATGGTATTGCCATACATATATATTTTATGCAAGTACGGACATGGGTCAGTCCATTGTTATTACGAAGATTTGAAATGATTAAAGGTCAGTACGTAAGTAAAAATTAAGGAAGGATGAATTACAGACAGTAATATTTGATTTTGCCAGACTCATAGACTCACTGTCGGCCGTTGGAAACCCCAACCGCGCGTGCATACAGCTATGACAATCTGCATACAGTAATTCGATTTATTGGACAAGGACTGATAGGATATCTACATACATATGCAATGTATGTTCAAGTTATAATATGTACTTTTTGTGATCAACATGCATGAATCGTCTTGACGTGTAACTGTATTAAATATTTGTGGACTCAATGAACCGACTTATCAAGTCAATGAAATTACAAGTTCAATATGATTCGACAATTTTTTAACATCCACATTCGCGTAATTAACATCGAAGGCACGATGCAAGGAACTGAAATGAAAAGACTAACATATCAAAAGTAATAGAGCAAAACCACGCCCTTTAACAACTGCCCTTTTACACCAACGGAATCCTGTAAAATAGATAAATGAACCCGGCGGACTTTGACATTATAAGATCAGAATACGCACACAACATCTGGGTCATCTAAAGCATATAGAGCCTTACTCTAAACTGGTGTCAAAGGTTGTCAATTAATCCGTAACACGACCAACCATAAGGTCCGCAATAGGATTCTTCAACATGCATACCTTAACATTACCTGTGAAGAAAGATGTGTTAACATGAATTATAGCAGTGGGGTAGCATTCTATTGTCCCACCAAATGTCATGCATCTGACTCATTCCCCTGTCGCACAACTTGGATGGATCAGTGACTGTAGGACTCCAATGGAGGTAGATCCGAAATCTCTCAAAACTGAAACTATAGATCCATTTACCATCCCTCTGTTAAATATCAGAGAGCCTGTTCCGTCGTTAGCCGCTAGACCAACTTCTGGGAGGATGTGTCCGCAATTCAAAAACGACTCCTTTGCCTTCTGAAATACAATATTACATTCTGGGCAACTATTTGCCACGTTATAATTCATCACATGACATGTAGAAGAAGATTGTATTACTTTATCATTATGTGGAACCTCTGGGGTTGTAATATTAGTAACTGCCGCTCCTGTATTGTGATCATAAGGAGACGATCTACGAGACTGAGACCACTGACGAAAATAATCATTGGAATTATTTCGTTGTCCCCTGTAGTTACTGTTATCTCGGTGTCTCGAGCCTTGATTATAGTTATTCCAACTATTACTAGTGTTAGAGTTGTATGATCTATTATGATTTGCATTGTGTTGACCCTTGTTGTATCTAAACTGAGGCAACTGATTCCTATTCGGTGGTCTTCCTCTGTTAAAATCACTATTATTGTTATAATTATTTAGCCCCTTATGGAAATTAACATTATAACCTCATTTGAAGCGCCTTCTATCTACGCTGTGTGTTCTTGGTTTGTCATAACCGTGGTATGACATATTGGAGGCCACAGGTAGAGGTTCTCTTATTAGAGAGTTAGAAATGCTCGCATTCGGATGGGCGGTACAATAATTTGTTGCCAATTTTTCCAAATCATCAATTGTAGATGGCTTTCGTTCTTGCAAAAAGGCAAAGAACGGTGGGTTGACAGAGGATAACTCTTTATCCCTCAGTAACAAATCAACTAGTTTGTCATATGATTTGTTAACACCTGCCAATTCAACCCATCTGTTAAAAGTATTGCGTATGTTCGCAATAAAACCCATAAAGTCTTTATTAGAATCTGGTAGAATACTCTTAAAACGTAATCTGCAACCCTCTTCGTCCAAATGGAAACGCCGTAATAATAATGATTTAATGGCGTCGTAATCACCAGCTATTGTTGGGTCAACATTCTGAGCTGCACTTAATGGTTCCCCATCTAAGAATTCATTTAGTTTAAGTGCCCATGCGTGTTTAGGTAAGTTATTTGTTATGCATACCTGTTCAAAACGTGCCAGGTATGATGAAAGGTCGTCGAAGTTCAACTTAAAATGTGGTAATTTAAAGTTATAATAAGGTTTGTTTTGATTGGATGAAGATACATTTTGAGAATTATCATTCTGGCTCGTAGCAGCACTTTGTGCCTGTAATTTTGCAGTTTCCAAATTGATGCGTGCCAGTTCTATATCTTGTTGCCTTTTTCTTTCCTCTGATTCTCTTAATCTACTTTCTTTTTGAATTTCTTTCATCTCACGTTCTGCCTCTTCCTTCTTCAATGCAGCTTTTTTATCAGCTTCTTTTCTTTCCAGTTCTTCTTGTTCTCTCTTTAATTCGGCCTTACGTTCCGCTTCTACTGCTTTATATTTAGCAAGTTCAGTCTCTGCATATTCTTGGAGTGCATCCCCTTTCTTATTAAATTCTTTTCCAATTTTAATAAAATGATCTAAAGTGGACATTTGAATCCAATAATATATCTGTTTAGTCTAAAATTAATATTAGTCAACAATAAAATCCGTTTATCAGTTATATATGTGGAACTTTATCAGTCAAACCACTTATATATATTACGTATGGTTACTCAATATAACCACTCAACACTATATTATGTTCCTTTACAAATAATTGAAAGTCAACAAGTTATTTTTAGTTAATATTTTATATCACCACCACGTATTCTTAAGAAGACACTAATGAGTTATAAACAAATTTGTTTATGATGATGAAAATATTTCATGCATCCACTAAAGTCACTTATTAATTATTGGCATTGTCCTTCCATAATTATGTTTTTTAATTATATATATGTGCCCAGTAAACACTGTAGTACTAGGAAAGTGTACTAATTAATATCTAATATGTCTGTCCTAATCAAGGCAGACCATAAATTTATAGTTATTGATCAATATATATTATTCTATTATGCCCTAGTCATAATATATAAAATGCCTCAATAGTGTCTTGGACTACTACTGCAAACTGATGACATCACCAAAGTCATCATCTAATTTAATAAAAATTAATCAAATTAGTTTACCATATTAATAAAATCAATTTATAATAATAGCATTAGGTTATGAGATGAATAACAACAATACAATTAATTAACCAAGGGTTTAAAAAACAGAAGTACGAGATACAATTGACAATTTCACAAAAATAAATGATTTTATGAACTAAGTATACCAACCGGAAATGCAGAAAGGTGAAGGATAACTAAGGCAAGATAAAATATGGACACTAAGAATAATGACGTCAGAGGACTCATCTAACGATATTACAATATATATATATATGAACATAAAGATAGCAAGATCAGGATTGACAAAATAGATTACGAACAATAATACAGAACTGAATAAAACAAAACTTAATACAGCAGAATACACCAGTTATTCACAGAACTGGACACCTAACATGCAAGGTCAAATAATAGCAAATGCGAACGAACAAGCCATCGTCACAATCTTCAATGGGGTTCTTTGCCAAATACGATTATTTAGCAGCCCTACGGAACAATCAAAACTGATTCGGTCATTCGACAAGACATAATATCAGTTTTGATTCCCACCTACCGCCAACGAATATATACTTTACGACATGAATACATATGGAAAAGAAACATTCAACAGTTAACAAATGACTTTCAAAAGACATGTAGGTGATCGACATGGACTGAACATTGCTTACTGTACAACCAAGTACTTAGCTTTTAGAATCGATAGGTTTGCACAGTGCCTGCTTCGCCAACAGGATAAGTAGTTCGTATGACATGTTCATGAACGTTGAACTTTATTTCCATTGTTGATAGAAGTGTTTTGACATAATTCTTTGAAGGTCGCTGACTTGCGCTACCATTTAGTAAAGTTCGTTCTGTTGCTACGGTATGACGTCACCGGTGTACAAATAGAAAATATGTCCATTTCGCTTTCGCTTGAAGGGAATTTTTTTTTCATTATAATGTGAATTAAAATTCCAAAGCCCCATACTGGCAACCAGTTGTTGCGAGTCGGTTTTTTGAGTTGTTGCGGGTCGATTTTTTCTTAGTTCTAGTTGAAGGTATATACCTTGCTTGATTATCATTATCCAATTGCGGGTCAACATAAATTGTCTCATTGATTAATACATGTCCAAGAAACATTGGTTCCGTATGAACCTCATTACCATTAGTATTAACTTCTTATGAAAGAGAGTTCATCAGGCATAACAACAAGCAACAATGTAAGTTGAAGCAACCAACCGCAACATGATTAACGTGGGTAAGTCCTTTGGTTGAGTCCAACATTTATTGACGATAAAACATCAGAAGACATCACGAGAATTGTTTATAATACGTATACAATTCATGTGAGCGTTAAATCAATACATCTTAGTATCAGTCCGTGTCCAATAAATGAATTAATGTACACAGAACAGCATAGCTATTTGCACGCGCAGTTGGGGATTCCAACAGCCGACAGTGAGCGTATGAGTCTGGTGAATATAAATATTATGGACTGTTTTATAATCCTTCCTTGAATTCGGTTATATACTAACCTTATCGTTTCATCTCTTTCACATAACTTTGGACTGACCCTGAGTCCTTACTTCGAAGTAACTATATATATATATATATATATATATATATATATATATATATATATATATATATATGCGGCAATACAATGCCCAACACTGGAAGGATATAGGACGCGTCTTCACAGCTTGACGGTCAACGTAAAACGGGTCTCGTATCTAAGTCACGGTGCGTGACCTATCAACGCTAACACGTCATAATTCGATCGTGTACATAGCGTTCAGGAGACCGTGAATTATTAACATCAAATTATATTAAATGCTGTCACCCTAAAAATTGCACACTGCCAACCATAGCAGACGACTTCAATAGAAATACCGTAACAGTCATGTACCCCGATGGGTGCACATTTCAACATGACAATGACCCAAAGCATACATAGAGGAGATATAAATCTTCCTCTGGACATACAGTTTTTATTATTATTTGCTTCTATGAGTGTGCTGCGTGGCGAAAATATGACTGCCTTTTTTGGCAAAGTACTGTATATATATATATATATATATATATATATATATATATATATACATATATATATATATATATATATATATATATATATATATATATATATATATATATATATATATATATATATATATATATATATATATATATATATATATATATATATATATATATATATATATATATATATTAAAGCACATTAAAAACGCACCACCTGTATAATCCAGGAAAGATCTCAGGGTCCGCAAAACAGACAAGGTTCTTGGAGTACATTTATTACCTAAAGGGGGTAGTCTTCGGTCCTGCCAAATGTACGCACCAGTCTTAATATAGTTATATTATTTGTGCGTTCGATTGATTCACGCACTGACGTGCACAATGCAGTGTGAGTTGCTTTGGACGCACGGGTAACCTAGTTGAAAGATTCTGACGTCATGTTTTGAACGGGGCAGTTCGGACCATGTTTATGTCCGATATATATTTCTTGGATTTTTCTGGCAAGTTTGAAGAAGCCATTATTTTGTAATGATATCTACTGGTATTCATGATGAAGCCAATAGTGGAAGTATCAAGTAAGTGTCGCCCCATGTCACATCGAATGTTTATTGAGTAAAATTAACTCTTTCAGTCCCAAGCAAAAAAGTGGGTTTGGCCCAAGCAAAAATGGCCACCCCAGTGCACTTTTATTGTTGTTTGGAAATAATTTTTTAAAATGTCCATATGCATAAATAACTTTGTTGTTGTATATGAAACTGAAGGTAATTGGATGTACTTTACTCTTGTGCTACAAGTATAAAAGCTTTCATTGAAAAATGATTAGTTATCAAGGTAAAATGGAGGATATGCGCTTAAAAAAAAAGTACAATGGAGGATATGCGCTTAAAAAAATCGCTTTAAAAATCTAAAATAAATATCTCAAAACAGAAACAAGTTCACTCTTAAACACGTGCGGTATGTAAAAGAATGTACTTGCAGTCGGAAATGACTTTGTGGGTAGTTATAATTAGAAACAGTCCCAAACAGAGGCACACATACTAAAGGCTTTTTAAAGTCGATTGGGCCAAGCGCGTCTAACCCCTGAGCCTTTATAAAGTCGATTGGGACTTAAAGAGTTAAAGTATCAGGCCGCTCCTAGTTTTGGTCTAGCGGGAATTCATCGTAGTATGTCATTCCTAGAATGGACAGACGGAGTCGTTAGCCCTTTTGAATTACCGTAGAGGGAGGATACCTACGAGTAAACGAAGTTAATTGATTTGTATGCTTCACATGTTTTTATATGCCGTCTTTTCGTCAATGCCAAAGTCGTGGCATGGATATAGAGAGGTTAGTCAACACAGAACTCTAACCTGGTCGTATTGTCGTGGATGACTTTGTTTGGATTTTATATATATATGCTACCTAAGTATCGTATGGAAAAAGTCTGGAATTGTTACAAGTATGATAAGAAGTATTGCTCCTTGAGAATGAATCCGTTGGCCATAAGATACGTCCTTGAAAGAAGGTCAACGGACTTGACTGCAATACATATGATATGGTAGAGGAAGTGACCCTTAGTCACTTGAATAAGAGGACTTAATTGTTAGAGAATCTTCATGAACTTGAAAAGTAATTATCAACATTTTTTGACGTATGACCCTTTTGCACCTGTAACTATGATCGTCTTGTTCCACTCCGTATGTGTCACGTTAAATAAAATATATGTACAGTCATCACAGACTTGTGTGCTGTATTCTTGTTATGTTCGCAAATATTTTGTAAACAAAATAGTGCTTAAGGGAAAGTCATTATTGAGTTACTTCCCTTGAAAGTTGTGCCGTCTCTTCGATCGAACTCCGCGGGTGAGTCCAGTTTTCTGCGATTTATTCTTCGTTTGGGTAATAATAGATTGTTCTTGCTTCAGAATATCTATGGCCTGAATTTATGTGTATTGTTTGTCTAAGTAGGACGAGTCTGTCTTATATCTGTATATCTTTACATATCTAAGTCGAACTATATGTTCTGTTGTCTCTAGAGAGGTCAAAGGCTATTCGGCGGATGTGTCGCTAGAGTGTGGTGTGATTTGGCTTCGTCCCGATAGGGACTGTGTTTTCTATGTCGGCTTGTCGCCGGGAAAAAGTGATCTCAGTATTGGTGGGGAAAGTGATAGTCGTCTAGACCTATCGTGTATGCTTTACCCCAGTGTTTATTCGTATTGCCAATGAATGGCATTTTCATATTTCTGATACCAAGGTAATAATAGACACTCTTATGAACTCTCGTACGAAGCCACCATTTTCGATAGGTACGATTTGAATGTCTAAGAGAATATATTTGACTCGATGAAAACGACTTCGATTCCTAGCAGCACTATATCCTGTAGATTGCAGTCAATTGTTCATGATCAATCTACAGAGCAATGAAATGTTTTATGAATGACTAACTTTAGGACAGATTCATTATCTGTATCCAAACGTGAGTGACAGCTCACGAGTGAAGCCATCTTGGAACCAAAACATGTAGTGACTTTCAAGAAGAGAAAAGGGATGCCCGTATTATCGCTTGTTTAGTCCAGAGATCACTGCTACACATGAGAACCCGTTATTAGCGGTTCAATATTATTATATGGAAAAATATGTGCTGAACATTATGTTGAAGAATCGTCGCTAGACGAGATTAGGTTTAGAAGCCATCTGAAATATTGTTTATAAGCTGACGTGCTCAGTCAGTGAAGTCAGATGATATATATGTATGGGCGATACTGAGGGCTTGGCTACTGACAGTCCTTGATACTATTATTCCACATGAGTGCCCATGTAACATAACATTGCAAGACCAGTTATCCACTGTACCATGATGTATTATGCCAACCTGTGATTTGTCACTATCTGTGCTGTCGAGTGTGTACGTCCAATTAAACTTTAGAAAAGGTACACAGTCGTTGGTGTCGATGACTTCCAGTCATACATGAGTGTGAGAAAAGAACATTTGTCAACACCACGAACCCTTATTAACATTCGCACATTATACACTCAATCCATGTCTACACACCACTGCGTAGGTCAAGTTGACATTCCATACACTACAGTGGAGCAAACAACACCATAGAGATCTTATCAACTGATGATGATGATGATGTCTGCTTCCATCCACTTATATCTATCTTTTGGTGGATATCATTTACGGGAATAAAAAAAAAAAAAAAACCAACTTTATCAACCTTATCAACTGGTGGACCAGCTTTCTGGGTTTGACCTCGCAGAAGTTCAGAAGTCAACAGAGTACCGATACCAGACCGTTTCCTGTGGCTGATACGACACACTTGCAGTATTGGTTTGCTATTTGTCAACACTTCGTCACGTGACCTGTCAAGTGAATGCAGTATGTAGGTCAGCGTTGTTGACATTTTTACATTAGACATTACAGAGTTTCACAGAACAGTTGGATCAATTCTTGTCAATATCAACAGGAAGACAGTATTAGTGAACTAAGAAGTCCTATTTTCATCGATGGATCTTCTTGTTTTCTGTATATGAACTTTAATATTTAAGGCCAGAATGTTTAATTGAATAAAGTGGCAGGTTGTTTATTTTCATAAAAATAACTTTGCCATTACTGTAAAACTGAGCCTATTTTGCAACACATACTATCATACACATAATTTATATATATTTATGTTTACATGTTATTTGTTTGTATAGTATGTTAGTTTCTATGTCAGCGGGTTGTGTTTAAGGTTGGGCGGCGTCCTCACAACAGAATATCCCACGTCATAGAGGGTCCGTTGTGGGCGTTTTCTATAGGTGCAATTTTCTTGATTGAAAATTTGCTGCGACAACTGTTGCTTTTGTGTTAGCTGTGAAGTCTGTAATTATTGTTATTTTTTTGTAATATTTCTTTGTTCTTTAGTTTTGTTTTGATTTGTTTGTAATTTGTTGGTCTAACCTTTTCTATCTTTCAGTTCTATTCACAATTTATATTCATATATTGTGACGTCATTTGTGTTGTTATTCTTTGCAGATTCAGTGATTATTTTCATTGATTTTCCCTATTTGATTTATTTTGATTTCTGCAAACGTTCTTGTATTGTCAGTCCTATTTGTACTTTATGTATTCTGTTGGTTGACATATGTTTTATATAGGTATATTTCATAAGACACAATTGCCTGTGCACTGCACTTGGATTATGGTATAAACCAGTACCTGATTATTATTACTATTATACAAGACCTTATTAAAGGCTTGTGACCCACAGATATTGAGATAGTATACTGATTAATCAAGTCATTAAGAACTTGTGGTATTATTATTATTTCAGGTGATTAGTATTATTGTTAGACATCATGTCTACATTGGAATACTTCATTACACAAGGGAAAGCCCTTGATAAGACTGGTCAACAATTAGAACAATGGGCTGTTGCTCAATATGACAAAGCATTAGCTGCAGAAGAGAGAAGAGCTATGGCAGAAGAGAAAAGATTAGAAAGAGAAGCTGAGGCTGCTGCTGAACAAAAGAAATTGCAGATGCAGGTGGAGGAAAGGAGATTTGAAGCTGAACAAAAAAAAATTAGAAAGAGAAGCTGCAGCTGAACAAAAAAAAATTAGAAAGAGAAGCTGCTGCGGAACAAAAAAGATTAGACAGTGAAGCTGAACAAAAAAAATTAGAAAGAGAAGCTGCTGCGGAACAAAAAAGATTAGACAGTGAAGCTGAACAAAAAAGATTAGACAGGGAAGCTGAACAAAAAAGATTAGACAGGGAGGCTGAACAAAAAAGATTAGATGCTGAAGAGAAAAAAGCAATAAGAGAACATGAATTTGAGTTAGAGAAATTGAGATTGACAAGTATGAGTAATGTTAATCAGGCATCTAGTGGTAATGGTAAACCTTCTACTTACAAGGTTAAGGTTCCACCGTTCAATCAGTCCAGTGACGATATTACATTCTGGCTGGATAGATTTGAACGTTCTTGTCGTACACATAATGTGGATAAATCACAATACGCTAATCAATTATCAGAAAACTTGAAAGGTGAATCTTTGACTAGATTATGCCTTGTAGCAGAAGCAGATAAGGATAATTATGATGTCATTAGGGCGGCTTTGATAAAAAAATATCAGCTAAGTGAGGAAGGCTATCGCCTTTTATTTAAAACGATGGTGCCTGAGACGGGTGTAGAATTCTCAGAATTCACTGCAAAGGCACGTCTCACAGTTGATCGTTGGATTGAGCTTTCCAAAACAGAAAAAACGTATGAAGGACTTATGGATTTGTTGCTCAGAGATAAGATTATGTCATGTGTGAACAAACCTTTCCTTGAATTTATACATGAGCGTAAACCCAAATCTCTAAAAGAAATGGAAGAATATTGTTCCCAATATGTCACTGCACACCCCGACGTGACTTTTGGCAACACTAAGATTAAGGAGAGTATGCCAGTTGCTTCAGCAACACCATACAATCCCAATTATTCACACAGATTTCAGGGACCTCAAAACAGATTTGATAAAAAAGGTAACCATAATAGTTATCAAAACCAAGGTAACCAATCATTTCAGGGTTCTTCTTCAAAGAACTGGAGACGAGCTGATAGCTCTCGACACAGGGGTGGTCATAATTATAGGAATTTCCGTAGAGGAAGTAATTATAGAAACTATCAGGGTTATCCGTCTTGGAGTCAACAAGATCATAATTACAGAGATACTCATTATAATGAATATGATAATGGTAACCAAGGGAACTATGACTCAAACCCAAATAGGGGTTACAATAGAGGTAACAATAACTACAGAGGTGATAATAACCGAGGTAGATCTCAATACAAAAGACATAAACCACATTTTCAGGCAAACTCTGCACAACAAGAGTCCAATGAAGCCTATAAACAGAGTAAAGATAATAATGATGCTAGTAATATGGCATGTGCCGCTTTTGATTTTGGGAGAGCATCTCAGTGCCCCCAATGCAAAACGCTATTTGAGCCAACCACAGTGTCTACTTTAAGCTGTGGCCATCCTCTTCCTGCTCTTCCGGCATCAGTCGCGCATGATGGAAGAGGTTCTCTTGTCTTACATAAGGGTTTAGTGAATAACAATCCAGTCTCTGTGCTATTTGATTCTGGATGCACCACAATTGGTGTTAGGCAGTCACTCGTAGATCCTTCCCGTGCCACTGGACAAGTAGTCAAATGTGTAACATTTGGCGGCACATTAGAGAAATACTCTACTGCTATCATTAGGATTGCTACTCTCCTTTCTTTACAGGAGATGTACACGCATGTCTTCTTCCGAATCCGATCGCTGACCTCATCATCGGTCGCATTCACGGAGTCAGAGAATGCACTCCGCAACAAATTTCCACGTGGGAAAGGCAAAACATGCAGATTGCTAACGCTGTAGTCACTAGAGCTCAGGCTCTTAATATGCCTCAAACTTCATCTACTGAAGATAATGAAGTGCATAACCAAGATAATCCCTTGGTAATTTCTCGTGACTCGTTTATAAAACAGCAAGAAGATGATCCCACTCTGAAGAAATTCTTCATTCTTGCAACTAAAGGTGATCCGAATAAAGACACAAGTCGTAAATCGTGGATTACAAAGAAGAATGGCGTACTTGTACGTATGGTTCAAGACTCCATTACGTCAAGTCATTCTCAAATCCTGGTTCCCAAGAATTTGAGAGTTAAAATTTTGCAGCACGCTCACGACTCTCAGTGTGCTGGACACATGGGTTTTTTCCCGTACTAAGTCAAGAGTCCTTGCGGCTTTCTTTTGGCCATTGGTAAACAAGGACATACGGATTTATTGTCGATCTTGTAAAGTATGTCAGGAAGTTAAATCCAAAGGTCCACGGCATGCTGCACCCATTCAGGCGGCGGACATTCCTATTCGGCCGTTCCAAAAAATGGCCATAGACATAATTGGTCCATTTAAGATCAAGTCTGCCAGAGGACATCAGTTTATCTTGACGTGTGTTGATATGTGCACACGTTGGCCAGAGGCTATTCCTCTGAAGAGCATTACTACTGCTGATATTGCAGATGCTCTTTGGCTTATATTTTCTCGTCTGGGGTTCCCCGGAGAGATATTGTCAGACCATGGCACCCAACTAATATCAGATACCATGTCTCAAGTAATGTCTACTCTGCAGATAGATAGATCTTTAAGTAGTATCTACCATCCAATGTCTAATGGTATGGTCGAACGCCTTAATAGAACACTTAAAAACTTACTGGGGAAGATAACTGAGGATCATCCTCAAGACTGGGACAGAGTTTTACCTGCGGCCCTCTTCGCTTACAGAGAGGTACCCAATGAACATACAGGATTTTCTCCCTTTGAACTCGTCTTTGGCGCGCGTCCGCGTGGCCCTATGTCGTTGCTTTGCTTCACGATCTCATTACATCTGACAATATTGACGATGACACAAAGTCATCCTACGAATATGTCATCGCGTTGAGACAAAAGATTATCGAAGCATGCAAATTAGCAACTTCTTCTTCTGAATTTGCGAAACAGAAGGCAAGGCAATTTGCCAATAAGAAGAGATGCTTACGACAACTTTGTCCTGGTGACAAAGCATTTGTATTACTACCTTGTAGGGAAAACAGATTACTTATTTCTTGGAAAGGTCCGTACGATATAATATCGAAAATTTCCGATGTCGACTATATTGTCGATATTGATGGGAAGCATAAAACCTTCCACATCAATATGCTTACTGAATTCCATGAACGTCCGGATTATTTGCAACCCATTTTCCAAGCAACGGACAAATTCTCCAGTACCACATGGTCATTACTCATCACTGTCCGTGATACAGGATGAGGAAACAAGTTTTTCAGATGTAAATCTTCCTCTTCCAATGATCCCACTTCATTCTAGTGAATCATGGAAGAACGTTACTGTCTCCCCTGATTTGTCTCTAGGAGAACAGCGACAAGTTTCAACTATGTTGCAAACATTTCAGGATGTACTCACTGACATCCCTGGACAAACGCATGTCATTGAACATGACATTGTTCTAACTGACCATACTCCTATTAGGATTAGACCTTATCCTATACCTATACATTTTCAAGCACAGGTCGAGAAAGAGTTGGATGAGATGATAGATTTGAAAATAATCGAACCATCCACCTCTGCATATTCTTCGCCGATGGTTATTGTTCGTAAAAAAGACAATAACATACGTCTTTGCGTTGACTATCGAAAATTGAATCAAGTAACGAAGTTCGATGCCGAACCTATGCCTTTACTGGAAGAGCTACTTACTCGACTCTCCAAATCTCATTTTTTCACTAAACTTGATTTGTCTAAAGGATATTGGCAAGTTCCTTTATCTGAACGCGCCAAACCTCTCACGGCTTTTTCAACACCTAGAGGTTTGTTCCAATGGAATTTTATGCCTTTCGGTCTTATGAACGCACCAGCTACATTCGTACGCATGATGCGCCGAATCCTATCTTATCGGTCAGATGTCATTGCATATCTAGACGACATCTGTCTTTTCAGCGATACTTGGGAAGATCACTATTCAGGGTTAGATGAATTGCTGTCTACTTTGCGTGAGCACAACCTGACAGCGAAACCCTCTAAAGCCTATATTGGTTTTAGCGAAATTTCTTTCCTAGGCCACCGAGTTGGTCATGGTTTCCTAAAGACAGAGGACCATAATACTAGTAAGATACTTAACATCTCAATCCCTAAGACTAAAAAAACAGGTGAGAAGTCTGTTAGGTCTTATTCAATTTTATGGCAGATTCATTCAGAATCTATCCTCTATCATGGCACCTCTCTCAACACTTCTAAAGAAAGGTTCGCCTAATGTGGTCCACTGGTCTCAGGAATGCCAATGCTCTCTGGATAAGATTAAAACACTGTTTTCAACACCACCTATTTTAGTGCTACCCACTAAAGATAAGACATTCGTTCTTCGTAGTGACGCTTCATCCACTGGGATTGGAGCGGCACTAATGCAAGAGTACTCTGGAACTCTGCATCCTGTAATGTATATTTCCAGAAAACTTAATGCGGCAGAAAGGAATTATTCGGTTTTAGACCGTGAGCTATTAGCTATGGTTTGGTCGATCCTCAAACTACAGAGATTCCTTCTAGGCGCACATTTCATAGTAGAAACCGACCAAAAAGCTCTTACTGCTATACAGAGTAAGAATTTGAAGAGCTCGAGGTCTACTCGATATGCAATTGCTCTTCAACCTTTTCATTTCTCTGTGCGAGCTATTCGTGGATCAGATAATGTGATGGCAGACATTCTGTCAAGATGCCCACATGATTCCACATAACTATTAGGGCTTAGACTTCTTGATATGTCTAGTTCTATAGTAGTTCCTTTTCTATATCATGATAGATACACATTTGTAATTTAATAATATAATGATTGTATCACTACATAGCGGTTCATTGATGTTTATTCACCGCTGTGCTTTGATGATTTTTTCTTCATAAATCATAAATTTAAGATATCTAATGCGAAATGATGATATGAATTTTTTAGGCATTGTGTAATTGCCAGAATTGTATTATACTTTGATGACACCTTCCTGGAAAAATATACTTGTAGAGAAATAATTTCTCTCAGTTTATGAGACACATTCTCACCAGTCGCTCCATAAGTCGACTTAGCCTCATATTAGGCGTTATAGGTATTCCTGATATTTTCATCTGCGCATTATTCATGCGTTGTGAGCCTATTGTACGTTGCTCCTAGATGTATTTCAAAAAAAAAAAAAATGTTCCATTTTTTTTTTTTCCCGGGAGGTGTGGTAAGACTGTTACGTGCAGTCTTTGATATCTTACAATATTATACATTGGTATTCTTGTTATGTTCGCAAATATTTTGTAAACAAAATAGTGCTTAAGGGAAAGTCATTATTGAGTTACTTCCCTTGAAAGTTGTGCCGTCTCTTCGATCGAACTCCGCGGGTGAGTCCAGTTTTCTGCGATTTATTCTTCGTTTGGGTAATAATAGATTGTTCTTGCTTCAGAATATCTATGGCCTGAATTTATGTGTATTGTTTGTCTGAGTAGGACGAGTCTGTCTTATATCTGTATATCTTTACATATCTAAGTCGAACTATATGTTCTGTTGTCTCTAGAGAGGTCAAAGGCTATTCGGCGGATGTGTCGCTAGAGTGTGGTGTGATTTGGCTTCGTCCCGATAGGGACTGTGTTTTCTATGTCGGCTTGTCGCCGGGAAAAAGTGATCTCAGTATTGGTGGGGAAAGTGATAGTCGTCTAGACCTATCGTGTATGCTTTACCCCAGTGTTTATTCGTATTGCCAAGGAATGGCATTTTCATATTTCTGATACCAAGGTAATAATAGACACTCTTATGAACTCTCGTACGAAGCCACCATTTTCGATAGGTACGATTTGAATGTCTAAGAGAATATATTTGACTCGATGAAAACGACTTCGATTCCTAGCAGCACTATATCCTGTAGATTGCAGTCAATTGTTCATGATCAAATCTACAGAGCAATGAAATGTTTTATGAATGACTAACTTTAGGACAGATTCATTATCTGTATCCAAACGTGAGTGACAGCTCACGAGTGAAGCCATCTTGGAACCAAAACATGTAGTGACTTTCAAGAAGAGAAAAGGGATGCCCGTATTATCGCTTGTTTAGTCCAGAGATCACTGCTACACATGAGAACCCGTTATTAGCGGTTCAATATTATTATATGGAAAAATATGTGCTGAACATTATGTTGAAGAATCGTCGCTAGACGAGATTAGGTTTAGAAGCCATCTGAAATATTGTTTATAAGCTGACGTGCTCAGTCAGTGAAGTCAGATGATATATATGTATGGGCGATACTGAGGGCTTGGCTACTGACAGTCCTTTATACTATTATTCCACATGAGTGCCCATGTAACATAACATTGCAAGACCAGTTATCCACTGTACCATGATGTATTATGCCAACCTGTGATTTGTCACTATCTGTGCTGTCGAGTGTGTACGTCCAATTAAACTTTAGAAAAGGTACACAGTCGTTGGTGTCGATGACTTCCAGTCATACATGAGTGTGAGAAAAGAACATTTGTCAACACCACGAACCCTTATTAACATTCGCACATTATACACTCAATCCATGTCTACACACCACTGCGTAAGTCAAGTTGACATTCCATACACTACAGTGGAGCAAACAACACCATAGAGATCTTATCAACTGATGATGATGATGATGTCTGCTTCCATCCACTTATATCTATCTTTTGGTGGATATCATTTACGGGAATAAAAAAAACCAACTTTATCAACCTTATCAATTTTCTTGTTGTTTTTGGTAGTTATTTTTACTCGTATTTAGTTTTATGATGAATTTTGTTTGTATTATGCGTCCGTCTCACCTTTCCTGTCGTTCAGTTTTTTACAAAACCTATGTTTTTACACTGTGTTGTCAATTGTCCTGTTGAGTATCTGATCGTAGTTGTCATCGTAAATTTTTACGATATTCTATTTTAGTTACACATTTCTATTTTTGTTGATTTCTACGATTGTGTTCACTCGTCTTTGATTATCTTGTCTTGTCGGTAATGTTTCTATTGTCTTTCACGTTGTTGCTTTCATGACATTTCATTACATAAATTACTATTTTGATTATTGATATATTTCATAACTATATGATAACAAAAGATACCGTTCTAGGACAGGAACGACGTACACTTGGCAAAGTAACAAGGTTAATTAATTTACATTGATTAATTATCATTTTATAAATCAAGAGTATTGTGACTACTTATAAAGCATAATGTATTCACTAGATTATTTCATTAAGCAAGCAAAAGCTCTTCAGATGGCTCCTGATGAAGCAAAAGCATTTGCACTTGCAGAATATAAGAAAGCTCAAGAAATAGAAGCCGAACAGAGAAAGCTAGAAACTTTAAGATTACAAAATTTGAAATTTGAGGCGGAGGAGAATGAGAAAAAAATGAGATTAGCCGCTGAATTAGAAGAGAAACGATTTCAGCGAGAGGCAGAACAGAAGCAAAGGGAGGCTGAAGAAAGACTCAAAATTGAGATGGAAGTTAAACAAAAGGAAAGGGA
Source organism: Oreohelix idahoensis (assembly GCA_024509875.1). Classification (NCBI taxonomy): domain Eukaryota; kingdom Metazoa; phylum Mollusca; class Gastropoda; order Stylommatophora; family Oreohelicidae; genus Oreohelix; species Oreohelix idahoensis. The sequence goes on from JAMPIV010016752.1 coordinate 66,608, forward strand.
AAATAAACAAAAGGAAATGGAAGAAAGAAGATTAATAGCTGAACAAGAGATGGAAGTTAAACAAAAGGAAATGGAAAATAAACAAAAGGAAATGGAAGAAAGAAGATTAATAGCTGAACAAAATACAAAACGACTTCAGCTTGAGATGGAAGAGAATGATAAAAAACGACAGCATGAACTAAAATTAGCAGAGTCAGAATATGAGAGACTTAGGTTAACTCAGGAAGCTAATTCTCAGAGAACTTTTGAAAGCCAAACTTCATCCAGACATGATCATTTTAAGGAAATTCACCTTAAATTACCTAAATTTAATCCCCCGTCGGATGACGTAATATTTTTCCTAGATAGATTTGAGGCCACTTGTAAGTCTTATAACGTGGATAAAACACTGTATTGCACATATTTATCCAGGTTACTTACTGGGGATGCTTTAGCAGTTTATCATACTACCAGTATTAATGAGAAGAATGATTATAATGCTCTTAGAGCCGCACTTCTGAAGAAATTTCAAATGACAGAAGATGAATACTGATTAAGATTTCGTACATTGCAACCGCAATCAAGCAGAAATTTCAGTGATTTTCTGTCACAAATACGACTAACCCTAGAAAGATGGATCGAATTATCCAAAATTGAAAAGTCGTATGAAGGTCTCTTCGATTTACTGATGCGCGATAAGGTACTATCGTCTGTAAATCCTACATTTCTCGCATTTTTACACGAACGGAAACCTTTATCTATGAAAGACTTAGAAGAACATGCAAAAAATTTCTGCACTGCTCACCCAACCATGGATCTAAGTAATGCACAGATTAAGAATGAATTGCCTGTTGCTTTTGCAGCACAACAAAACAATTTTTCACGAAATCGTTCCTTTAGTGCTGACAGGTATGTCAATAAGGGAAATAATTACAATTTTAACAATGATAACTTTTACAAAGGGAAGCAATTTCAACAATCTGCTCCATTTAATGTTTCTTGGAACCAAGCTCACAGATCGCGAGATTTTGGTAACAATAATTTTAAAAATAATCAAGGACATTATAATAATCAAAACTGGAGATCAAGATCTCAGGGTCCGCAAAACAGACAAGGTTCTTGGAATAAAAATTTTAAAGAACATCATAACTTTAATTATACAAATTATCGGACTCATCCAAATTTTAACTCAAGCAGAAACGACAATTATGGCAATTTTAATGCAAATAATCAAAATCGATCGCGTCGTAGAGATAGATCGTCGACTAATACGGGTAGACATTCTAATGTCGCTTTAAGTGATACACAGGCTAACATTGAACAGGGTAAAGTAGCTGAAACTCACAATGCTATGTCTTGTTCTCTTGATTGTACCCAGGTGAAAGACTGTCCAGAATGCTCGACTCTTTTCCAGCCTAAGGCGATCACGACGCTGCGTTGCGGACATACCTTGCCTAGTCTACCTGTAGTCTGTACGGCCACTGCTGCGTCAGTACACCAGGGACAGGGCTCTCTTAAGTTTAACAAGGGATTTGTCAACAACATTTCATGCTCTCTCCTATTTGACTCAGGTTGTAGTACTGTGGGCGTCCGGACTTCGCTGATCAACCCAAGTTGTGCCACGGGCAGGGTTGTCAAGTGTGTGACTTTTGGTGGCACCGTTGAAACATTTCCCACTGCTATTATTGACCTTAATACACCATTTTTTTCAGGAAAGATCCAGGCATGTCTCCTTCCGAATCCAATTTGTGATGTAATACTTGGTCGCATACATGGTATTAAAGAGTGTACACCACAGCAAATAGCTGAATGGGAAGAGCGACATATTCAAACTGCAAATGCAGTAGTGACTAGAGCGCAAGCTACTAATATGTCGCATGATACACCTATTGAACCTACAGTTCATACCACTTGTGATGATGATGCTCCTATTTCACGGGAGTTGTTTGCAACATTGCAAAAGAATGATGATTCATTAAAAAAAATTTTTTCAGTATGTGAACAAAAAGAATACCAGCAACAAACTTGCAAAATCTAGACATGACTTTATACTTAAAAATGGGATTTTGGTTAGAGTAATACGGGAAAAGGATTCATCCTTATGTTATCAGATCTTAGTCCCATCCTCTATGAGATCTCGTATATTACGACATGCGCATGACTCGCAATGTGCGGGCCATATGGGTTTTTCGCGTACCAAATCCAGAGTGCTTTCGGCATTCTACTGGCCAGGCGTCCATAGGGACATCACTCTCTATTGTCGGTCCTGTTTGATATGTCAGGAAGTTAAGGTACGGGGTCCATTTCATGCGGCTCCTATTCAAGCTGCGGACATCCCGATTAGACCATTTGATAAAATGGCTATAGACATTATTGGTCCGATGCTTCCATCTGCTAGAGGGCATACGCATATTCTTACGTGCATTGATATGTGCACTCGTTGGCCTGAGGCCATCCCTCTCAAGAACACTTCATCTGCCAGTGTAGCAGAGGCATTGATGTTAATCTTCTCACGCATTGGTTTTCCACGGAAAATCTTGTCGGATCATGGGGTTCAGTTCATTTCTGAATCCATGTCTCAAGTTATGAAGACATTAGGTATAGACAGATCTCTTAGTTCTATTTATCATCCGATGTCAAATGGGTTAATTGAGCGTCTCAATAGGACACTCAAGCAGTTGTTGGGTAAGATGACCCAAGACCATCCCCAAGACTGGGATCGGGTCATACCCGCTGCTCTGTTCGCGTATCGCGAAGTACAAAATCAAGCCACGGGGTTTTTCTCCATTCCAGCTAGTTTTTGGCATGCAACCACGCGGTCCGATGTCGTTAATCCACGACTTATTGGTTGACGAGAATATTGAAGAGGAAACTCAATCCTCTTATGAGTATGTGATCTCTCTGAGAAAGAGAATCACAGATGCTTGTAGACTAGCTACTGCATCATCCGAACAAGCCAAAGAAAAAGCTCGTCTATTTGCAAACAAGTATAGACGTCTTCGCCAGCTTATTCCTGGTGACGAAGCTTTTGTATTACTCCCTGCGCATAACAATCGTCTTTTAATTACCTGGAGAGGTCCTTTCAGGATCATCTCAAGAATATCCGATGTCGACTACATCGTTGATGTTAATGGTAAACATAAAACCTTCCACATTAACATGTTGAAGGAGTATTACTCACGTCCTGATTATCAACTGTCAGTGTTCCAGGCAACTGACGATCCTACACCTCCTATTCAACACTATTCTAGTTTGTCAGTCATCCAAGAAGAAGAATCTTCTTTCGATGATGTACAACTACCAATACCAGTTGTACCACTCCATTCCACTGAGAAATGGAATGATGTTACAATCTCATCTACTCTTTCGGCTGATCAACGTCAGCAAGTCTCTAATATTCTACACTCGTATGAGGATGTCCTCACTGACATCCCAGGTCATACGTCAGTCATCCAACATGACATTATTCTGACTGACGATACGCCTATTCGAGTTCGCCCATATCCTATCCCTTTACACTTTCGTGATAAGGTTGATAAGGAATTGGATGAGATGCTTCAATTAAATATAATTGAACCATCTTCATCACCATATTCTTCTTCTATGGTAATCATTAGGAAGAAGGACAACAATATACGTCTTCGCGTAGATTACAGGAAATTAAACAAAGTTACAAAATTCGATGCGGAACCGTTACCTCTTTTAGACGACTTATTGGAGAGGTTATCTCATGCCACATTCTTTTCGAAATTTGACCTTTCAAAGGGCTATTGGCAAGTGCCACTCACTCCTAAAGCAAAGCCATTCACCGCTTTCTCGACGCCACGGGGTCTTTTTCAATGGAATTTTATGCCATTCGGATTAATGAATGCGCCAGCTACCTTTGTACGCATGATGCGCCGCATATTGTCTCATCGTCCCGATGTCATTACTTATATAGATGACATCTGTCTTTTCAGTGACTCTTGGGATGAACATATTCATGGATTAAAAGCTTTACTTTCTACCTTACGGGATTATAACTTAACAGCGAAACCTTCAAAGGCTTTTGTCGGTTTTCATGACATCTCATTTCTGGGTCACCGCATAGGTCATGGTTTCATGTATACAGAAGACAGTAACGTCTCTAAAATTTTAAACATCTCGGCACCTAAGACAAAAAAACAAGTTAGATCTCTTTTAGGACTAATACAGTTCTATTCAAAATTCATCCCTCATTTGTCTACTATAACTGCACCTTTTTTCGTCTCTACTGAAGAAAGGCACATCTAATGTAATAAAGTGGTCGCAGGATCACCAAACGGCGTTAGACTATATAAAACGATTTTTTTCAAATGAACCTTTTTTTGAGGTTGCCTAACAAAAATCTCACTTTCATTCTTCGCAGTGATGCATCTTCTTACGCTATTGCTGCAGTTTTGATGCAGGAATATAACGGCACCTTATTTCCGGTGATGTAGGTGTCCAGAAAACTTACGGAGAGCGAACGCAAATACTCCGTTCTGGATAAAGAGCTCCTCGCATTAGTATGGGCAATCACAAAACTGGAACGTTACCTCCTCGGCTCACACTTTGTGGTGGAATCTGACCAAAAAGCTCTTACCGCACTGAACACGAAGAACGTTAAATCATCGAAGTCAGCGCGTTACGCTACAGCGCTTCAACCATTCAATTTTGAAATACGAGCTATTCCTGGAGTGAAGAATGTGTTCGCAGACTGTTTGTCGAGATGCCCAAGCGAACTTGTCGAAACTAAACCACTTCCAGATGTTGAAACATCCTCACCGATAACATGAATAACTTTGTACATTATCATTGATTGTACATCTATAAAGACTGTTTATATAACTGAAGTATTCGTATAAGTATAACTTTCAGGATATACTTACTTATAGATTATAACATTACTTCTTGTGTAGTAACATTTTATTAGTACGGGAACATTGATACTATAGTAACGTTTTATTAGAACGGGAACAGTGGTATTAGAGTAACATTTTATTAGTACGGGAACATTGGTACTACAGTAACTTTTTATTAGTGTGGAAACATTGTTAAGAGCGACAAATATACATTTGTTATTCCTATGGAACATATTACACTACATATCGTGTTCGAGAATATATTTTATCGTGTATGGAACATTGAGAACATCGTCTCGTCGATTACTAACTAGTTGTAACTGAACATTGACATATTGATAGTGATATTGGAATTACTTAGAATATATATTAGTAACTGGTTATTTGTTAGTAATTAAGAAATATATAAATTAGAATAATTCAATTTAATCTATTTAATTGATTATGGATCACACACATACTAACTTTCTTAGTTGTCTCGTAATACCTGCATTCACGGGTCTTAGTTATGATATCTCACTGTTAGATCACTAGTCAACCGTACTAGTGTTAGAAAACATTAAGGGTGTTGATTCTTAAAGTGTTTAATTTTGCATTGCTTCATTTTTGCACATTGTATTTTCAATTTTTCTGTTTTATTGATTCTCTTGTCATTGATCATCATCAGTGTTGCTGTTCATTTTCATTTTTGAAAATCATATGTTTCAAATTTTTTTTTTTTTTTTGAAAACTTAGTTGAATTTTATTATCATCTTTTTTTATGGCTTTTTCATTTTTCATTTTCAACTTGTTTTTACTTCGAATATTACCACATCGTTCCAAAGTAGGTCGAGTGTGGATGTGTGCTTTAATGCATACTATCATTTAGTTATATTGATTTCGTTTAATATTCTTTTCTTAATATGGTATAACTTTATGCATTTCATATATCTTGTGGTAGTTTTGACTCACCTCTCTCGGGTACTAAGTTCAAAAAAATTAATAGAATTAATTTTTTTAAGGGGAGGTAATAAGGGAGCTGTTACGTACATTTATTACCTAAAGGGGGTAGTCTTCGGTCCTGCCAAATGTACGCACCGGTCTTAATATAGTTATATTATTTGTGCGTTCGATTGATTCACGCACTGACGTGCACAATTCAGTGTGAGTTGCTTTGGACGCACGGGTAACCTAGTTGAAAGATTCTGACGTCATGTTTTGAACGGGGCAGTTCGGACCATGTTTATGTCCGATATATATTTCTTGGATTTTTCTGGCAAGTTTGAAGAAGCCATTATTTTGTAATGATATCTACTGGTATTCATGATGAAGCCAATAGTGGAAGTATCAAGTAAGTGTCGCCCCATGTCACATCGAATGTTTATTGAGTTAAATTAAAGTATCAGGCCGCTCCTAGTTTTGGTCTAGCGGGAATTCATCGTAGTATGTCATTCCTAGAATGGACAGACGGAGTCGTTAGCCCTTTTGAATTACCGTAGAGGGAGGATACCTACGAGTAAACGAAGTTAATTGATTTGTATGCTTCACATGTTTTTATATGCCGTCTTTTCGTCAATGCCAAAGTCGTGGCATGGATATAGAGAGGTTAGTCAACACAGAACTCTAACCTGGTCGTATTGTCGTGGATGACTTTGTTTGGATTTTATATATATATGCTACCTAAGTATCGTATGGAAAAAGTCTGGAATTGTTACAAGTATGATAAGAAGTATTGCTCCTTGAGAATGAATCCGTTGGCCATAAGATACGTCCTTGAAAGAAGGTCAACGGACTTGACTGCAATACATATGATATGGTAGAGGAAGTGACCCTTAGTCACTTGAATAAGAGGACTTAATTGTTAGAGAATCTTCATGAACTTGAAAAGTAATTATCAACATTTTTTGACGTATGACCCTTTTGCACCTGTAACTATGATCGTCTTGTTCCACTCCGTATGTGTCACGTTAAATAAAATATATGTACAGTCATCACAGACTTGTGTGCTGCCAGTAAGTGACCAGTTAAACACTACTTGTTGGAGTTCGTTTTGAAGAACATTTTCTGACATTTTTTGTTCCTTTGCAACCATTCGCGTAATGAAGTTCTTTACCATTAGAATGAACGACCCAACAGCACTACTTCAGAATAATTTAAAAAAGAGTGGACTCAGAGACGTTGAACAATTGAATAAGGTAGCTGAAAAATTCTGGGACAGTCTGACTGACAATTACCTACAAACATTTGTGGGAAGTATGCCTCGCCGCATCCAGGCTTGCCTTGCTGAAGAAGGCAACATTATATTGTACTGAAACCACTGTTAATAGATAGAGGAGATATCAATCTTCCTCTGGACCTACAGTTTTTATTATTATTTGCTTCTATGAGTGTGCTGCGTGGCGAAAATATGACTGCCTTTTTTTGCAAAGTACTGTGTGTATATATATATATATATATATATATATATATATATATATATATATATATATTCAATATATATATATATATATATATATATATATATATATATATATATATATATATATATATATTGAAACACATTAAAAACGCACCACCTGTATAATCCAGGAACAGAGTGTGAAATGTAAATATAAGTGTTTACAAGCTTACATATTTGGAATTTTTATTCATTTTCCTATGAATCCATGCTGGTCATTAATTTGTACATTTAAGTGTTCTGAGATTCATTGCATTCTGTGCAGGCAAGGGAGAAAACCAAAAATGCAACCAATAAAAAAATTCATTAACACTATCCTCAGTATCTGGTATGTCCACCGTTTGCTTGCAAACAAGCTTGGCAGCGGGTCCGCATGGAACACACAAGTCTCTGAAGGAAATTCCGTGAAATCAAGTCCTATTCACGTTTATATATATATACTGAAGCACATTAAAAACGCACCACTATTATATATACTGATGCCGAGAAGCTGGAAAAAAAGTGTGGGAATGGATTTTCCCCGTGTTTGTCATGAGGTAGAGAGCGAATGGCTGCTGGAATGGAAAGTGCATGATTCAACCCACGGGTTTGTGTACAGACTACATAAAAACAATGATAGTTACACGTACAACACGATTCCCAACAGCTATGACCCTGAAAATGTGTACGCGTTGTGGCAGAATACTCGGTATGAAAAGGCCGTTGAGACAAAACACACCAGTACATGTGCTTGAAATGCCACGACTATCTGAAAACGACCGCCAACGAGCCATTGGTATGTTGGAGACCGGAATGAGCTCGCGGGCCATTGCCAGAAGGATGAATTGCCACCACAGCACTATTGTACGTCTCAATGAACGTTACGGAATCACTGGCAGTGCCCGGGATAGACTTCGGATGGCCAACCACGAGTTACTACGCCTGCGGAAGATCGTCATATTGTGCTTAGTCACCTAAGGAATCGTTCTCTCCCGGCAAGTCAAACAGCAAGAGCAATAATGGGTAGACGTGGGCAAGTCTCTCGAATGACAGTCATACGACGACTCAGAGATACAGGCCTTACTACAAGACGACCTTATTTTGGGACAAACTTGACTCATAGACATCGTCAGCAGCGCCTGCAATGGGCAGAGCAACATGTCAGATGGACTAGACTGCAGTGGAATGCTGTCCTATTCACAGACGGGAGCAGATTCAACATATCCTTTTGTCAGTGATGGACGTACGTCGGATTTGTGCGATGGTGTGGAGAGCGCTTTGCAGATATTGCTGTGCTGTGTTCGTCAGCACAAACCGATTTGGAGTGGCAGTATGCGCACATTTTGGGGGAGGGGATTCAGTTTTTCACCAATCGCTTGCCCTCTTCACGTCCTTCCGTAGGCAAATGCTTGGTGTGACAGGTATCGAGATGAGGTTCTGTATGCAATGTGAGTTACTCTCCTGCGTTCACAAATTATCCAGACTTGCAGCTTCTCCAGCAGGATAACGCACGTGCGCACACCGCATGCATTGCGCAGCAATATCTACAGCAGCAGAACATTGTGACGATTGATTGGCCTGCCCTATCACCAGACATGTCCCCTATAGAACATCTGTGAGGGACGGGGCTTGGGACTCAGCGTCTCGGCGACAAGGCAAGTGTTCTCCGGCGCTAATCACAACGGCAGCTCGAAGCTGTGCTCCTTACATGTGAATGGGGAGGGCCATGATTCCCCGGCGAATTTTCCTTCAGATGACTTGTGCCATTCCATGCGGAAGCGCTGCCAAGCTTGTTTGCAAGCAAACGGTGGACCTTGGGCAGCATACTGAGGATAGCGACGAGATATGCTGAGGGGGATTGGTTGCATTTAGGTGGTTTTCGTCGGTGCCTGACATGGCAATTGCAGTTTGATAGTATAGACATGTGGTTGTGCACCATATTTTTGTGGTACCTGATTATCGTAGCCCTTGGCCGATAGCCGCGAGCAGATGATACCGCATTCAAAATGGATGACTAACGAAGTGCAAACTTATATTTGCCAGGGGGGGGGGGGGGGGGTTCCTGGATGTAAGTGACAGGTGCGTGCGTTTTTGATGTGCTTCAAAATTAAAATATGATAAATGATTATTCTAGCTATATCAAAATATGTATTAACGATAGATGTGAAACATACTATATATATTTTTTTTTTGCATTTCACACTTAGGGTTCGACCTTGCCCATGAATGAGCAACATTGCGTGGGTGGGGCTGAGGAGATTTCCTTCCAATGTGCTTCAGGAGTCAATAAATAGCTATATAGTAGTAGGGTTTATCGGTAGGAGCGCGGGGGGTTAGGCTTTATAGATCACACATATATAGGAAGGGGCCGTGGGGGGGGGGGGCTTTATACATATATGCCCGGGTTTGCAGATATAGGGAATCACAACTTGGTCGCCAGTACACGCCGAAGCCCATTACACCAGCGCGGCTCCCATATATATATATATTATTTATATATATAGTATATATATATATATATGCTATATATATCGCGTGCTATATATATATATATATATAATATATAATAAAAGCAACTTATTATAGGGAACCGATTACAGTCAGCGTGGACAAGGGAAGGTAAACGCCGTGAAACCGAGCCAGCCAACGGCAAAGGAGCTTTTCCTAGCTGATGCTCCTTGCAAGACAGGCACAAGAGGCAAGCACTGAGAAAATGAACAAAGAACGTATACAAAATAACGGTAACATCATCAGCGGAAAACACGAGGTGCAAACAATATACATTAGCGTAAAGATATAAGCAAGGAAATGTCATCGCAACGCGTGACGCGCAGCGGGTTTTTGAACCAGGAAAACAAGTAGGTCGCAGTAAGCATTTCAGCCGCGACTGAACATAGGAACGCACCGCCGAGCGGGCGGCTGCCCACATTTGCGATGTTCGCTCGGACGGCAGAGGCAATGATTCGACTGTTAGGAGCAGTCGACTCATCTCGACGAACGGAAGGACTCACACCAGCAATGAAAAGGACGTCGAGGCGAATTGACAAGCTCCTGGTCATGATAACTTTCAGCGTGCCGAGCTATTTCAGATATTTTTTTTTTTAGACCCGCGAGGCTAGCCACACATACTCTTAGGAACACTGATTTGCACACGTCGGGAGCGCGCGACAGCGACAACGTGTCCAACGGAGGTCGCGCAACAAAGCCGGAATAATTGTCAAAATACATTTTTGCCCAAGATGGGAGATCTGCAGCGCTGCCAGACAGAGCCTCGCCGAGCACGAATGAAAAGCTTCGGGCTCAGGTTTCAGGCCAAAATACTACATTGCAGAATAATGCCCGCGCCGTACCCGTAATGCCCCTACTAACCAAAAGCGCTCAGCGCTTTATACATGGCTGCGAGAGCCGCATTAACTAATTACATGTTACGATCTATTGTGCAACGATCAAACGAAGCGAGATTTCTTTAACTGAAAATAGCGATTACCCGCGAAGTACGAAGGGATCCGGCGAAGTGAGTAAACATTGGCACTAGGTCAGTTTTTGCACTGGGCACGTCTGGAACATACCCAGGAGACGTCACTAGACAAACATAGGTGCGCCGACGCAGTAGCGAACTAAGGAATTAAGCTTGAGCTTCCAGATACTGCTGAAAATGATCTAGATGTTAATACAGACATTCCACGAATAGAAGAAATCATCACAGCAATCAAAGGGTTAAGAGATGATGGTGACATAAGCCCTGGTCATGAATAACATAGTCTTTAATGCAGAGCTATTTAAGATAGACCCTGAAGTTTTAAGCAGCAGAAACTATTCTTTAATGTGTATTTGTCACATGCGTCTGGAAAACAGGGACTGTTTTCACCAACTGCCATGAGTGTAGACAGAAGGAATAAGTATTCATGCATTGTGCCCAAGATGGGAGATCTTGCAGACTGCAATAATTGGTATGGATAAACTACAGTCAGGAAATAAAACTTCGAGACCCTCCATGGAAAAACTCAGCGCTGAAATACCCAGCAGTTGTCATAGAAATATAGGGACGCAATAGAGACAGCTAACATCACGCCTTGAGCTCATGATCTCTGAACAATGGTTTATGGAACAGAATGAGCTCCCAGCCAATGATAACGTAGCTAGCTCAAAATTTGCCGGCAAGATATTCAGAACAGTTAGTCCTAGAGAAATGATCCACGTAGATGGACGTGAGAAAAACAAAGTTTGGTTTTTTCTTTAGTTGAGGTTCTTCAACATGATTTTTGTGAATAAGAATTCTTTAATGTGTAATTGTACACATGGATCAGCATTCGTTTTATTTGATGCATGTAAGTAAAGTCTCGCCCTGATGGTATGTATTTCAGCTATATTTTGCGTATTGAAACTTGTCAATGGAACAAATTGAATGGACGACTTAGATTGACCTGGGGAATAAAGCAAAAGAATACACTACAAAAGAATAAACTACAAAAGAAGGAAATAACATCGAAGACCCTCACAATCTAGAAGAATTTAGAAATATGAAAAATGGTAATACAGTGAGACCTTTGTGGATGGACATGAAGAATAAGAGATATGCACTTAACATGAAAAATACGACCTGTTTTGCCTATTGTACAAATTGTATAAAATGTTGAAACGTTTTGGTTGGAAACCAATTGATCTATTTGATATTGAATAAAATATATGAAAATGAACAAGGCCGTTGAGGAATGTTTGCCTGTTGAATAACATTATTTATCTGTTGGATTAATACAGATGCATTGTCATGGTTCACAAAAATCTCAACCACAAATGCTCTCCATATACCACCTGTAGGAGGAACGGAACGAGCCAACATCCACAGATTAGGGTCTAAGGAATCAACATCTCTGGCGAGCTTTAAGCCAGTAATACACCAATAACTTAGACGTGGAATAAAATGCAGGAAAAGTTATAAACATAGTACTGCAACACTGTAAACCATTGGATAGGTATAGTCCCAACTGCCACATAACTATTTAATTGGTACCGTGCCCAGTCCCACAAGGAAATAATACTGGGTGGGACGACTACATAATTGTACAAAGAATTTCAAAAGCAGTAGACCACAAACTGAGGAAAGAACAAGCAGGATTTAGAAAGAACAGAAGATGTGTAGATCCTATATTTACCCTCAGGAACATTATAGAGCAGTGCTCAGAATGGCAAAGACAGATGTACATTAATTTAATTGATTTTGAAAAGGCTTTTGATAGTACACATAGGGACAGTTTATGGAAAATACTGAGGGCTTATGGAATTCCAAGCTGCATAATGTCAATCCTAAAAAGCCCCTATGCCAACTTTACGTGTAGCGTTGGGCAGAGCAACCTAACCTTTGAGGTGAAGACAGGAGTACGACAGGGATGCCCCTTATCAACCACTCTATTTTTAACAGTCATAGACTGGGTGATGCACCAGACAACAGAGGGCAGTCCAAGAGGAATAAGATGGATTACATTTTCTACATTGGAAGATCTGGAATATGCAGATGACATTGCACTACTAGCACATTCACATCAACACATCCAGGAAAAAATGGATAGACTTAATAAGTATAGCCAGCAGGTGGGCTTGAACATCAATTTAAAGAAGACAGAGGTCATGACGCTCAATGTGAGCAACCCTGAGCCCATATCAATAAGGAATCATCAACTGGAACAGACAGACACCTTCACATACCTAGGATGCATAGTAACACCAGACGGCGGAGCAAGCAAAGACATCAACAATATAATGAACAAAGAAGAACAGCCTTGTTTAGTCTAAACAACATCTGGAAGTCCTCTCAGTGCAGCACAAGCACAAAATTAGGATTATATCAGAGCTATGTGCTTTCTATGGTGCGGAATGCTGGAGCGTTACAGAGAAGGAAATGTCGAAATTGTCATCTTTTCACACAACATGCCTAAGAAAAATTCTCCGAATCTTTTGGCCGAATACCATCACCAACCAAGATCTGCTTATTCGGAGCAAGCAAAAGGACATGCACACCATCATAGCTGGCAGACGCTGGAGCTGGGTAGGCCATGTCCTCAGAAGAGACCCGATGCCATCACAAGCACAGCTATGCTATGGATCCCTGAAGGAAAACGAAAGAGAGGCCGACCAAAACAACCTGGCGGAGGACTGTGGAGGCTGAGATGCAAAGAATGAACCAGAGTTGGGGCATGTACGAAGGATGGCCACCAACCGAGCAAAGTGGAATCAATTTGTTGTTGCCCTACAAGACGCCACCAGGCGTGATGGCCACTGACTGCTTTGACGGTCCGCGGCTAAGGATCAAAGAAGATATATGGCTATTGAAATAGAATGCGAATAATCAACAAGCTGTAATTAATGTGGAGCCACATGACATAGGAAATATGTGTTAAAACTGTGAGTATTGCAATGCAAGATATTGGGGACATGAGTTAAGTACATCCAATAAATATACTAAATGCTATCATGATGGAAAGGTTTCACTCGACCCACTGTCTGAGACACCTACTCTACTACAAGAGCTGTTTATAGGGGATACACGGGAAGCAAATAACTACAGAGAACATATACGAGAGTACAACGCAGCAATGGTGCTCACATTAATGGGTGCAGAGATTAAATCACCACCTGGAAATGGTCCATACTATTTCAGAATACACGGCCAGAGTTATCATTTGGTCTTACTGTTATATCCAAACAAGGCAAATAAGCCAGGATATAGACAACTTTATATTTTTAATTCTGCTGAAGCAACATAAAGGCAGGTAGTGATAACAGGGTTGAACTTGAAGAAATACAAGATGTAGAATCGTACACATATCTTGGTAGTAATATAGACAAAGTTGGAGGGACAGACAGCGAAATCAAAATAAGAATACAAAAAGCAAGAGGAGCTTTCAATGCATTGGGAAATATATGGAGATCAAGAGACATCGGATCCAACACGAAAATAAGAATCTTCAACTCAAATGTGAAGTCAGTCCTATTGTATGGCTCTGAGACATGGAGAACAACAAAGACAACAACCAAAAAGCGACCGACTTTCATAAATAGGTGCTTGCATAGAATAGAGGGATTAAAATGGTATGACAAGGTTACCAACGTGGAACTGATGACAAAAACTAGACAAGTGCCAGTGGAACAAGAGATGAGAAGAAGACGATGGCGATGGATAGGACACACACTGAGGAAACCTGCTGATAGCATTACAAGGCAGTCCTTGTTCTGGAACCCCCAGGGCAAGAGAGGTAGAGGTAGACTAAGAAGCACATGGAAAAGAGAGCTGGAAACAGAGGTGAAAATGATGAGAAGAACGTGGAAAGAACTTGAGATGATGGCACGTGACAGGAGGACTTAGCATGTGTTTGTTGAAGGCCTCTGCTCTTTTGAGAGTGGAGGGTTATGAATGAATGAATGAAGCAACAACAAAACGGTTTGAAAAACAATCAAACCAAGGTTATTTGGCCGAAGTAATGTAACAATTAGACGAGATGCAACGACAAGTTAACCCATTTGCTGAGTCATATAAACACATACATCAAATAACCCAGGCCAATCCATCAATGAATGTGCGCATGGCATTTATAGAAGACCCGGATCTAGATGATAAGAGACAATGTAATGCCACCTACATCCGAAACGGAGGTTGCTCCAATATTTGTTGGAGAAGACAGGAAACCACCTGCAAATAGAGACAAATGCGTATATCCCACTGGTGACTGCTGTAGAATTATATCACCGCTAAACAAGAATGGAGACCCTATGGTGTATCCATTGCTATTCCCGTTCGGAGAGGGTGGTTGGCATGAGGAACAACAACACGCAGAAGAGAGAAGAACCACAAAACGTATTAGAGTAACACAGTAGCAATTTTTTTGCTTATACTTATAGACTTGCGTTGTGACCTGGTTTTAGCCTACTTCATAGCAGTGGGAAATTATTTCAGCAATACGTTGTAGACGCCTACGTGAAGACCGAAGGATCTAGATTAAACTATTTACGCCGTCATCAGAAAGATCTACGAGTGGAAATGTACCGTGGACTATTGGATGCAGTAGAAGCAAGAGCTCAGAACCAAAACCCGAGAGGTATAATTCTGTCTTCGTCTTTCCACGGCAGTCCAAGATACATGCAACAAAACTATCAAGATGCTATGGCAATTGTACGAAAGTTTTGGAGACCTGATCTATTCGTTACATTTACTTGCATCCTGCTTGGCCTGAGATTGTGAATGCAATGGAAGTAAAGCAACGTGTTCAAAATAAAACTTGCGGAACTGCTTCACGACATTCTCAAGCGGTATCGTTTTGGTACTGTGATAGCTGTGACGTGGAATGAAAATATAGCCTCAATGATCTCACAGTAATCCGACCACTTTTGCTTTCTCAGTTGGTGTTTATGTTTTGCGAAGTCAAAACCACGCAGTTCGCTGTCTGTTGACTCACTTTTGAAGCCACGCCTATTTTTACTGTTTTACATGCGCGACGAGTGTTTACCAACTTTCGCACCTACCAGTCTTAACAAGGGGAGCTAATCTAGTTTGCTTACCTGAGTCTCTCACGCGAGCTGATCTGTCAATCATTGGTCATTAGACAGACGCACGTGGGGAAAAGACCAGATTCTTGAAGAAATACAAGAGCGATAATAATACTTCCCGACCACCTTTGATGTTCGCATACTAAGGGGGAGATAATGTTTGATCTACGAAAAAGGGGACGGAATCAGGAGGCCCGTTTTGCACGGCAACGTCTTTTGATGTAGTTCGCGAGTAGAGCGA
Organism: Oreohelix idahoensis; assembly: GCA_024509875.1. Classification (NCBI taxonomy): domain Eukaryota; kingdom Metazoa; phylum Mollusca; class Gastropoda; order Stylommatophora; family Oreohelicidae; genus Oreohelix; species Oreohelix idahoensis. Next base: position 82,644 of record JAMPIV010016752.1, read on the forward strand.
ACCGTAAAATCCTTATCTCGGAAACGAAGCTCCTTGATTTCCCGTGCTATGCCGAAGGTGTGAATTGTCACATCATTTAGAGATATTGCAAAAAAATCTGTATATATACGTCGTTCTCTCCAAGTCAGTTATCAGGTCTCTCCGGAAATTTTGGATAATCTGAACGCATACGCTAGAACCTATGTGAAATAGTGCGTTAAAAACCTTCGTGGGGATTTATTCTTTTTTCTGGTAATAATATCAGTGGTGCTTAAGTGTTAAATGTGTTAAAGTTTTACCATTTTTATTCACTGTGATTCCTTAGCGTTAAGACTAGTGAAATAGCCAACGCGTAGATATTTTCTTACCTTTTGTTCAGTTTAACGTAAAATCCCTCAACCATTTTTGTACACCAGAAGATACGGTTTAGCGGACTAGGTATAATGCTATGAGTGACGGTTAAAGTGACAGAGTAGAATTCGCATTATATTTCATTGTGTGTAATTTTCTTATTGGCTAGTGTTTAATATCATGTGTCAAAACAATAGACGCCGACAATCAAATAGCTAGTAATGACAGGCGATATTTGTTAAGGGCGTGTAGTTATAATTAAATTATAACTGACATTGTGCGCTGATTGTTTTACCGGCTCGGGGGGGGGGGGGGGGGCCGGCATGCCTAAAACCCAACCTGTACTCGCCAAGCGAAGCGCGATAAGATTTGCTAAGACCCCGCGTGCTATTTAATTTAATTAGGTGACGGAGAGGAAAAGATATCATGCCCTTACGCGTGATGGTATAGGATATTGGCATTTTTTGTTAAATTCTTTTTCTTCCTAATATAATACCGGATCAAAACCAGCGGCCAGCGGTTTTCTATTGTGGTCCTTTCTTCGGTTACTGAAGGAGTAATCGTTGTCGTTTTTCCATGGCGTTCGTCTCCAGTTTAGGTGAACAGGAATTGCCAAGGCGACTGTGACGGACGGCTGTAGCTGACCTGAATTATTAAGATGACAGGGTATTTCCCTCTCTATAACATTAGAACCCCTGAACATTTGTTGTAACTTTTCATCAGCCTGGATCGTTCCACCGGGGCTCATTAAGTATGCGGCATGAGATCTAAAGACACTGAGGGATCTTAGAACGAAGCTAGTTCTCATCGGCATTTCGCATCTCGGCGCAAAGGTCCATAGAACAGGGAAAGCAGAGTCTCGCCGGTTTTTCACCTCCCAGCGTGAACCACAGGAAACGCTAGCAGTCAAAGGCAAGACGATCCCCAGAACAGAGAAGCTAGTTTCTCGCAGGAATTTCTCATCTCCGAGCGAACACTGAACCGCTCGCAAGATGGACGAGAGCTGTCAGAATAAAGCGGAGGCAGCGAACAGAGCAACGTCTCGCAGGAAGATGACACTTCAGTGCGAACCAGAGTAGACGAAGAAAGCTTCTTGCAGACCTCGCACTTCTGTGGCAACCGGCAGACTTGCACAAAAGACTGAGAAACAGGAGAGACGGAACGCTCAGCGTAGCGGGTAACAACCGGGTACGATCGGCGACAGAATTTCAATTCCTCCTGAGATGAAGAAAGGTGTTAGAATCTAACATGTCCCACTCATCTTGCATTCCAATTAAATATATAGAGAACCTGAGAAACTGCATTTTATCATTCGTTCTGACAGAATTCTAAGATTCACTAACATATAGTTGGATTCCTGCTAGATTTCATCTAAATTGTTGGCTATTGGAGTGAATTCTTTTCTGTGCAGACGGTAATTTATACATTAGCTTCGAGTGATCAGTGGTCTAGTTATTTCATTTTATTTCACTGGATTGTGGTGTAAATTTAACCTTATTAAATAAACCCATTTTCAAAGTTCTAGTGCAAACTAAATATTACATCTATAAGTTAATTTCCTAATACAATAGCCACGTAAATTAATTTTGCAGTCGTAAAGGGAATTATAACTTTAATACAGTTTAGTTTCTGTATAGATAGATGTGCTTTTAACTATTAACTTCACAATGAGCTTTTCTTGAATTTTATTAATTGAAGACGCGAGTGCAGAAAATAGTCTAACTGTACATGTATCGCGCGGTAGATTTTAATATGATTTCATTGCATTTCATGTTTTTCTATTTGCATCCAGAATGATCTTTCGAACCTAGCATCCCAGCAATTAAGCAGCAATTAAGCAGCAATTAAGCAGCAATTAAGCAGCAATTAAGCAGCCATTACGCAGCAATAAAATATATACAGAGTCCTGCTGACTCAGTTCGATTACTCCAGTGATTTATGAACATATTTAAAATGTAATCTTTGTGGCGATCCTGTTGTGATTCAGCTATCTGAAGTTTACAGAAATAAAGCAAACCCAAAGACTGTTTTAAGATCCCATTTCATAAAGTCGTTTTAAAGTTAACAAACTGGAAGAAGAACAGTTGCCAGTAGCAATATTTTACTCAGTGCTCTATTTGTGAAGAAGAACATTGATTTACCTGAACACTGTCTGTCAAGAATATTCAGTGGATTTTAACCCCCCCCCCCCCTCCCTTTCCCCTCCCGAAGAAGAACTTGCCTCAGTGTTTTGTAGTTTGTGACATTACGGCAAAAAAATGTTATCTCCACCAGCTGTGCCAATCTTAGGAACCACACCATACCTCACACCTAGCCAAGTGCTTGTGCCATTCTTTAGGAAATTTATCTAATAAACAAACAGTACCGTTAAACTTCAACGTCCAGCGATTTCGAGACACTTTGTTAACTTCAACAACCCGCTAATCTGGGGCTGCACACGGAAGAAAATACATTTAATTAAGCCAAGGTTTAGTGCTGTTTTTGATGTATTTCCTATGAAGTGCCAGAATTCACCATTTGGTAAATCTGTGTGTGTGACTGTGTGCTGGCCAGCCCAAGCGTGTTTTTTTTAAATGAAAGAAGATTTAATCTTTTTTACCCTTATAATTAGTTCGACCTAGTATTAAGGCCACAGCGGATTGATCAACCGCTTGCTTGTCACATTGATTACGGAAACAACAATTAATATTCTGTTGTACCAATAAACGCCTTTTGGCGTAACGGAACAATGGATAATTTCTAGTTGCCCTAAGACGCCGCAAGGCGTAATGGCCACTGACTGCTTGGTCGGTCTTTGGCTAAGGACGGAAGAAGAAGAAGAAGAAGTATTAAGGCGTACTGTATTCATTGTACGGGATTTCTCCTAGCGGGATTTAGTAACTGTGTTTATTTCCCCCTCCCGTATAATTTGTTGAATAAAGGGAAACATTTGAGAACCCTAGCTTTTCCTCTACCCCTTATTTCTGTAACTCCTTGTCTCAGAGTAATAAATTTACCGTTGGGTTAAATTGCCTATCTCTGATCACCATCACCCCCCCCCCTCTGTCTTTGGGACCGGGTCTTTTCTGTTAGTAAATACAAGCGGGAAAGGTGTAGGGGATACTTCTCCGCAAAATCCCCTCCCCCTTTGTCATTTTTGTATTTTGTAACCTTGATTTCTTCATGTAAATTGATAATTATTTGTGACTTGATTTTATGACAATAAAGGTATAAACACTTTATTAGCATTGGTGTCGGCTGGCCAAACCCAAACATTTCCCATATTCGTTATCGTAGTCTGTATTCATGTACGTTGTGTGTCAGAATCACCAAATCGGTGTGTGCGCCTGAGTGACTGGAACTGACAAACAATTGTTTGTACAGAAGGGTGGTAGGAGTAGTTTTGAGAGACACATATTGTCGTAATAAGAGACTGTCCTTACTCTTCCCAGCACTTGTGAATCTACTACCTCATTTTCCTAAATCCTTATTCTCACAGAGCCTTCACTATCATTCTACACTCTAAAGGGACCAATATCTATCAGAACTCTCTCAGATAAAATTACGACAGCGACAAACTAACATTTTAACTGTAAATTTGAGTTAACTGGACTTACAAAATACCCAGATTGTTTATTTAATTTTATCAGCCCGCTGTGGCAATATACATAACATTTTTTCCCGACTTCTGACAGTCATTTTTTCAAGTGGATTTTATCCAGGAGAATACGCTGTTTCATAATCGGCACTCACCCCAAAGCAAGCCGATAGATTGGAAGTACTGTCTACTGTGAACACAAGATCGCGGTTTATTTTTTGCTACATGAACTATTTGATGTGACATTGCATATCCAAGAATCAACCACCAAATTAGGCTTCCCCCATTATAAAAATTAATTATTAGTGGAGGGACTGGGGCCCACTTCGGAGAATAAAACTACTGGATCATGATACATATGCATGGATGTTTACGTTCAAGAGTGTTACACCAAGTTTAGGTAAGGCGTGATTGATGTAGCCATGAATGACAGAGTGAGAGTGAATATTTTCTAGTTACGGAAACTGTAACATTCTTTATTTTCTTTGCAAATATTGTTATTTACTGGATAGTTTAAGTAGGAACTTTCTTCTTTTCCTTACTGTCTATTCTATAACCTAGTGTTAATCTTTGACCGTTTGGGGTTAATAACTTCTTTTGGGATTATTTTTCTCAACAAGGGGGAGGACACTTATTGGGTTATTTTCCTATGTCTGTAAACATGATTATATTGATTTCTATATGTTTTGATGTTGTAAAGTTTAAGTGACAATAAACTAAACAAGAACTTAACTTGTGTGTCGGTCAGACCCATATCCATTTACCATAGTTTTTTCACGTTTGTGTGTCTTGTTGTCACATAATTGTGTGCGTGTGAGAAGTAAACTTATAATTATATTTATAGGGAGGTGACAGATCGTCTTAAACTAAAGATAGTCGTATAGATAGGTTGGACTGGAGAAACCACTCATTCCAGAGACAGATCGTCACCTTAATCTATTCACTCGTGGAATCTATTCTAACACCTTTCTTTCTCACACCCCCCCCCCCCCCCCCCCCAACCTTCTGCTCTACTCAGACGGGACCAAATATCTCTCTCTACCTATCTAAAAATGTACGACAATAGCTTTCATGTACGTGATAGAGTTCCAGAAGCGTGGACTACCACACACGCACATACTCCTCACTCTGTCTACAGATTATAAAATACGCACAAAGGATGGTATTGACAGAGTGGTAAATGCAGAGCTACCATGCTCTAAAACAAATCCAAGGTTGTTTGAAATCGTCACAAAGTGCATTCTACATGGTCCCTGCGGCGCATTCGATGCACAATCTCCGTTCATGAAAGAAGGTATATGCAGTAAGGGATTTCCGAAAGAGTTCAGAGATACAACAGAAGAGAATGTTAATGGCTATCCGATATAAATGAGAGAAGAGTAGGACCTGCTGTTAATGTAGGAAAGTATGACATTGACAATAGATGGAATGCACCTTATAATCCATGGTTGTCGAAGAAATTCAATGCGCACATTAATATGGAAGTGTGTGCCTCCGCGAAGAGTGTAAAGTACTCTATAAATACGTTAAAAAGGTCATAATGTGGCATCCGTAAGATTGCAAAGGGAAGGTACCGATGGTAGTTTGGTCTTTGATGAGATTCAAACTTTCTTAGATGGACGGTACGTTAGTACACCTGGAGCAATGTGGCGTTTCCATGAGTTTCAGATGTAGGAGAAGACGTACTCCATTATACGATTGGCAGTGCACCTACCTGATCAATAGCAAGAGATATTCCAAGAGGGCAGAGAGGAGGATGCCTTGCAGCGAGAAATATCTTCAAATACCATGCTTTAGGCATGGTTTGAATTAAAAAGAAAGATCTGCAAGCAAGGCAATTCAGTTACGCAGAGATACCAAAGTACTATGTCTGTGAGGAAAAAAATCAGACTAATGGAAACGTAGGCAAAGAGGCGGAGAAGGTGTTATTGGACGTATGTCTGTTGTACGTGTTCACGACAACGAGAGCTAATATCTACGCATGCTTCTTACAAGAATTACACGAGTTACAAGTTTTGAGCATTTGCGAACAGTCAATGGACAACTCTGTGAAACATCTCAGCAAGCTTGCACAGAACATGGACTTTTGAAAGTAGTAGGGTATGGCACGACCCACTTTCCGAGGCAATCGATGCACGTACACCAAGTTATATACCGTTACTGTTTGCAATGATATGTAAATTTGGAAAACCAGACGATATACATGAACTATGGGAAAGACATGAGCAGGGCATGAGTGAAGATTTCATAAGACGGTATTCTGAAGAAACTAGCCCTCTCTATGCTGTTGCAGAAATAAACGAAATGTTGAAAAATTATGGTCTGAGCCTTCGAAAAGTGCATCTACCAGTTGTTGAAATGATGACAGCACCTCTGTATTTGCAATCATTTGACGTTTTGGAAGAACAAGCCAAAGCGATCGCCAATAGAGAAAAATTAAACAACGAACAAAAATTTGCATTTTACATTATTCTTGATGCCATATACAATATGTCACATAATAATCATAACTGTTTTTGTTTTAGATGGTCCGGATGGAACTGGAAAATCATTTCTTTACTCAACTTTGCTACACACAAAACGAGGTAAGGGAGATAGTGTTACTCCTGTTGCGTCTACAGGTATTGCAGCAACTCTCTTAGATGGAGACAGAACTGCTCACTCTGCGTTCAAGATACCTCTCCTTCTGAATGCAACTTCACCATACAATTTAAAGCCGAACGCAGAGGAAGCTAAGGCACTTCTACAATCAAAACTGATTGTGTGAAGCGAAGCAGCAATGACTCACGTTCACGCCTTTCAAGCTGAGACAGACTGCTGCGTAATCTGACAGGATTAGACAAGTCTTTTGGAGGGATAGTTATACTACTAGGCGGCTACTTCAGGCAAGTCCTACCTGTGATACTACGACGCGCAAGATCTATAACAGTTGCCGATTGTTTACAGAAACATAGGCTATGGACCCAGTTCCATGTACTGAATCTTACACGTAATATGGGAACAATAGCATGCGAGAAGGAATTTTCAGAGTGGCTATTAGAAGTAGGAGATGGAAGAAGTGGTGCAATTATAAGTTTGCCTACACCCAGTTTTTCACACACACACACACACAAGACCCTGTAGAACAACTCTATGGTGACATTAACTTCAACACTGTTACAGATCTGCAACTCAAAGGCAGAGCAATACTAAGTGTTACAAATGAGGATTCTTTGGAACTGAACAACAAAGTATTAGACCGTATTCCCGGAGAAGAGACTATTTATAAAAGTAAATAAATATTTGACAAACATAAAGGTATGTTTTCAGGCACTAGAAAGAAATAAAGAAGTAGAACACTATACAACAGAAAAACAACAGACGTGATTGGCTTACCCAGGACTCCATAAAGGTATGTTTTCAGGCACTCGTAAGAAATAAAAAAGAAGAACAATATACACGTGGATACTGAAGCATGCGATGAACCAAGTGACCATCTGGCACACTCAGAAGAATTTCTCAACAGCTTAATACCAACAGGAATACCTCCTCACGAGCTAAAACTGAAAGTAGGTGCTGTAATCATGCCATGCTATTACGGAATCTTTTGCCATCAAGGGGACTCTTCAATGGAACAAGATTGATAATTCTACCGAGCTGCTCTTGAATTAGAGAAGGAGAAAGACAGCTCGTCACTTCACCTCATAATGTTAGACCTAGTTTAGTGAAGTCTCAAACACTTCACTTCATAATGTTAGACCTAGTTTAGTGAAGTCTCAAACACTTCATAATGTTCGACCTAGTTTAGTGAAGTCTCAAACACTTCACTTCATAATGTTAGACCTAGTTTAGTGAAGTCTCAAACACTACTTCATAGTGTTAGACCTAGTTTAGTGAAGTCTCAAACAAGTCATATAGTTATACTATCTCATTCTGTGTTATAATATTCATATATGCTGAACCATATCTGCACACGTAACACACACTAAAATCATACACACTTAAATACAGACAATCCTACATAAAGTATGTTTGGCAACCTTGTTTGGTTAAATAAATAATGAAGAAAACCTGAGCCATGTGAACAGTAAATAAAGACGTAAATAAAGGTAATAAACAGGTACTCTCTGGACATAAAGGATGACACTAGACAATAGAAAAGAAAATATAAGTGATAGGCTTACAGGGAATCGAACCTAGGACCAACAAAACGGTGCCATCGCCTTACTGTGACAGTTCATCGTGAAATGACGCTCAGCCAATTTTGCACCCCAAAAAAGAGTATCATTGGCAGAGGTAATTCTCATGAAAACCCACACAACTATGGTATATTGGTTAAATACAATAGCGCTGTCGGGGTTGTCAGCTAATTCAGCTCCATTAGCCTCCTCAGTCTTGTAGTCTGTTCCCTTTAAAATAAGTAACCTCATCAAGGAAGGATGCGGATTATGAAAATTACAACAATGTAATGCTGATGATTTATGCGAAGTAAAAATTATAATTACGGTAATTATGAGATATTAATGAAGTTCGAAGTGTAAGTGGAAAATAGGTGCAAGTCACTGTATCTAGGTGACTTCGAATTAATGCTATGTAGGCATATACAAGTACGAACAGTTGTGACAAAACGGGGCGGCCCCTATCGATCCTTGTTTCTCTCCGGCAGTATCGGTACATTTTTGGTGCTGATTTTTATCATGTGTTGTCAATTATCGCACTTTTCTTTCTTTCTTTCTTTCGTCGTTATTTTTCTGCTAAGAAGCAGATATTGGATGTTATCAAATCATTCGACACTCCTCTCTGTGATGTCACCGGTTTGTTACCCGGTCATCCTAGCCTGCAATGAGCCACATCAGATTAAGCTGGGAGAACAGGTCCTGGAGCAGGTAGACCACTTTAAATATATCTGAGCTATTATAGACCGAAAGGGAGGCATCAAAGAAGAGTTGGCCACTCGAAAAGCAGCGCTGGGAGACTTTTTCAGGCCATACATCGAGGATTCCTCAGCACGTGAGAGAGGTTGGTAAGAAAACAAAGATGGCCGTATACCGCTCCACCTATGTCCCAGTCTTGATATATGGATCCGAGTCATGGGCAATGACTACAACCAACAAAAGCCAGATTCAAACCTCAGAAATAAGGTATATGAGGAAGGTGGTTGAAGTAACAAGAAGAGACATGGTCCGCAACCAGACGATACGTCAAGGCCTAAAATCCCACCCCCTGCAGACCCAAGTACAACAGTCCCAACAAAGATGGTTTGGCCATATCTGTAGAATGGGAGAAGATCAGCTACCCCGACAAGCATGGGAAAGAAAGAGCCAGGGATCCAGACCCCCAGGATGACCCAGAGTCCGCTGGGAGGACAACATTAGACAATCTTTGAAGGACCGAGGAATAAAATGGAACCAGGCCAGGAGGAAGACAGCCGATAGGATAGCTGGCGCTCTCTCTTCCAAACCTCTACACCTCACGGTAGAAGGGGAACGACTAAGTAAAGTAAAGTGACACATGGGGGCAGACAAGTGTGACATAACCGCTTCCGGGCCGACTTGTTATTACAACATTTCTTTCTAATAAAGTAATAAGTATTACAGCTTACACATGTTGTTATTTGAGTTCCCCGATCTGTCTGTAAGTTTGCACACAAGGGCATCGGACATCATTTTACCATATATGGGAGACGTGACCTTTGCAAAATTGTTCCATGTCGGAAATATTTGGAAAGTACCACACCCGGCCTGTTTGAATTTGATTGGAGCGTTTATTTAACTCCATAACAAACGAAGGAGTGTGAAGATGGGATTATAGTCTGTCCATTTTCGCAGTTGTATTTCACTGTGAATTTCACGCTCACCAAGACAACATCACACCTCGCCAGAGTGAAGACTAGATTCATTATTCCTTTTTGTTAATCGGACCTTTTATTGGAGACCGAAATAAGACTTACAAAACACAGGAAATCTCTACATTTTAATAAAGAACACCGTGACGAGGAAACTGAAGAAACACTCGGAGTCAGAGAGGGAATCTATTGTCAAATTAAAGACCCCACCCCCAGACGCGTGTAAGAGATCGACTCGACTCTTTTATTCATCTGAACAACAAGTCTGTAGCCAAGATTGGCGTAAGTTTTGCATTTTGCATTCTATTTTTCATTACTAACATGTGAACTAACATATATATATATATATATATATATATATATATATATATATATATATATATATATATATATATATATATATATATATATATATATATATATATATATATACTGAAGCACATTAAAAACGCACCACTATTATATATACTGATGCCGAGAAGCTGGCAAAAAAAAGTGTGGGAATGGATTTTCCCCGTGTTTGCCATGCGGTAGAGAGCGAATGGCTGCTGGAATGGAAAGTGCAAGATTCAACCCATGGGTGTGTGTACAGACTACATGAAAACGATGAAAGTTACACGTGCAACACGATTCTCAACAGCTATGACCCTGAAAATGTGTACGCGTTGTGGCAGTATACTCGGTATAAAAAGGCCGTTGAGACAAAACACCCAGTACATGTGCTTGAAATGCCACGACTATCTGAAAACGACCGCCAACGAGCCATTGGTATGTTAGAGACCGGAATGAGCTCGCGGGCCATTGCCAGAAGGATGAATTGCCACCACAGCACTATTGTACGTCTCAATGAACGTTACGGAACCACTGGCAGTGCCCGGGATAGACTTCGGAGTGGCCAACCACGAGTTACTACCCCTGCGCAAGATCGTCATATTGTGCTGAGTCACCAAAGGAATTGACTCTCCCGGCAAGTCAAACAGCAAGAGCAATAGTGGGTAGACATGGGCAAGTCTCTCGAATGACAGTCATACGACGACTCAGAAATACAGGCCTTACTGCAAGACGACCTTATGTTGGGCCAAACTTGACTCATAGACATCGTTAGCAGCGCCTGCAATGGGCAGAACAACATATCAGATGGACTAGACTGCAGTTGAATGCTGTCCTATTCACAGACGAGAACAGATTCAACATATCCTTTGCAGATGGACGTATGCGGATTTAGCGACGGTGTGAAGAGCGCTTTGCAGATTGCTGTGTCAACCGATTTCGAGGTGGCAGTATTCACATTTGGGGAGGATTCAGTTTTCACCATCGCTTGCCTCTTGACGTCTTCCGTGGAAATGTTAATGCTGTGACATATCGAGATGAGGTTCTGGATGCACTGGTTGCTCCTGCGTTCACAATTTATCCAGACTTGCAGCTTCTCCAGCAGGATAACGCACGTGCATTTTTTTGTATTTTTGGTTTTCTCCCTTGCCTGCACAGAATGCAATGAATTTCATAACAATCAAATGTACAAATTAATGACCAGCATGGATTCATAGGAAAATGAATAAAGATTCCAAATATGTAAACTTGTACACACTTATATTTACATTTCACACTCTGTTCCTGGATTATACAGGTGGTGCGTTTTTAATGTGCTTCAGTATATATATATATATATATATATATATATATATATATATATATATATATATATATATATATATATATATATATATATATATATATATATATATATATATATATATATATATATATATATATATAATAATAGTCCCTTCAGTCATAACTGACTATAGGAATGCGCCCCTGAGGTGGAGCCCTCAGCTGCTTATTTTCCTGGTGGTTTTTGGTATTGTATAAACATTTATACGTTTCAACGTTTTCTCCCCTCCTCTGCTTGTTGTGTGAGCCTCTCTTCGCCCAATCTGAGGTGGCGCCGTAGATAGCATCGCCACTTAGTGCGATCGGCAGCTTCATCCTCCCGTGTTTCTGGGTCTATGTCCAGTGCTCTCATATCTCTTTTGCACACATCTTTGAACCTCTAGCTGTGGTCTCCCAACTGGTCTCTTGCCATCTGCTAATTGTCCGTAGAAGATATCTTTTGGGATGGGACCATCTTCCATGCGGCGAACATGGCCAAACCAGCGAAGACTGCACAGCTAATCAGTGTATACATGCTTTGAAGGCCTGCACGTGACAACTCCTAGACATTTGTCACTTTATCTTTCCACGAGATGCCGACGATGTGGCGTAGACACCGTAAATGGAAGGTATTGAGCCCTCTTTCTTGCTTAGCATAGGTCGTCTAGGTCTCGCTGCTATATAGGAGTGTGCTGGTAACGCATGCGTTATATACCGCAGCTTTGGTCTTCGTTGTGAGTTTGGAGTTTCCCCAAACACGCGATGTGAGGCGGGCAAAGGTAGCTGCAGCTTTGCCAATGCGGCTGTCGATTTCTGTATCCAGTGAGAGTTTATCATTGATGGTAGACCCTAGGTATGTGAAGTGGTGCACCACTGTCAATTCATAGTTATCGATAGTGATAACTAGTGCAAAAGCCACATCCTGACTCAGCGCATTCGTTTTCTTTAGACTTATTGTGAGGCCAAAGTCCTTGCATGCTTTAGTGAAGCGATTCATCAAGCTCTGAAGCTCCTGTTGGCTTTGAGTGACGACTGCAGCATCATCAGCGAACAACAAGTCTCTTATAGTGACCCTTCTGATTTTTGTTTTTGCCTTCAGCCTTGAAAGATTAAACAGACGGCCATCTTACCTAGTTTGAAGGCATATTCCTTCAGTTGCATCTCTGAATGCATGTTTCAAGAGTAAGGTAAAGAAGATCCTGAAGAGAGTCGGAGCCAGAACACAGCCATGTTTAACGCCACTTCGTATGTCAAAGGGCTGTGACATGCTTCCAGCATATTGGACTGTTCCCTCCATGTCGTCATGGAATAACTTTATAATTTCCAGCATTTTAGAAGGGCAGCCTATTTTACAGGAGGATTTTGAAGTGTCAATCCCTACTAACCAGGTCAAATGCTTTTGTGAGGTCTATAAAGGCGATATATAAAGGCCTTTTCTGCTCTCTTGATTTTTTCCTGCAGCTGGCGGAGAGAGATCATGTCTGTTGTTGATCTGCCAGCTCGAAATCCACACTGTGCCTCTGGATATATGCGCTCAGCTAACTTGTGTAGTCGCATTAAGATGACTTTGGCAAAAACCTTACCAACAATACTAAGAAGAGAGATGCCTCTGTAGTTATTGCAATCATTTCTGTCTCCTTTATTTTTATACAGTGTTACAATCTTGGCATCTCGCACATCTTGAGGAATAGTTGTCTCTTCCAAGCACTGGCACAGTATCCTATGCAGGGGATGTAATAGCGTGCTCTTACAGCATTTGATTAAATCAGGAGGAATCCCATCACTGCCTGGTGCTTTGCCAGAGGCCAAGCTATCAATGGCCTTGCTGAGTTCCTCTAATGTTGTTTCGGCATCTAGCTCCTCCATAGTTGGCAGACATTTGACAGCATCAAGGGCTGCAGGCGTAACGGTATTTTCTCTAGCGTAAAGCTTAGAATAGTGCTAGACCCACCTCTCCAACTGCTTACCCTTATCGGTTAGCTTCTATCCGCTGAAGGTTTTTAGCGGTGCCTTCTTACATTTTTGAGGGCCAAGTGCTTTCTTTATACCGTCATACATTAGAATAATGTTGCCTGTTTGCGCTGCGATCTGGATGCTCTCACTGAGCTGGAGCCAATAGTCATTTGCACAGCGTTGAGCAGTTTGTTGAACTTTGCTTCTTGTCGCCTTCAGGATCTGTAGGGTTCTGGCACTCAGTGAATGTTTGTATTCATTCGTAGCACTGCGCTTAGCTTCAATCACATCTGATGAAGCATCAAACCAGTCATTTGACTTTGCCGTTTTCTTACCAAAGGTGGCAAGTGCAGTACTTTGAATGGTGTTCTATAGATGCTCCCAGTTTTCTGTAACAGTATCACCATGCTGAGGGCTACTGAGCACTTTCTTGAAGGTCGCAGTAAATTGAGCGATCATGACTGGGTCTGACATCTTGTTGGTATCAATGCGTGGTTTCCCTTCATGTCTGATCCGATAGAGTTTTCTTGGTAGTGCTCTAATTTTGCAGCAAAGCAAGGAGTGATCTGTATCACAGTCTGCACTATGGTACGAGCGCGTGGAGAGCACAGACCTGAGGAGTGGCCTTCTGACGTGAATCAGGTCCAGTTGGTGCCAGTGCTTGAATCGATGGTGTCTCCATAACACCTTATGCTGGGGTTTTGTCTGAAAGTAGGTGATGGTCACGCAGAGGTCATGGTGGACACACAACTATAAGAGCAGTTGTCCATTTTCATTCATCTTGCCAATACCAAACCTGCCCAGACATGAAGGCCATGAAACATTATCGGCACCCACTCTAGCGTTAAAGTCACAAAGGAGAACAAGCTGTTCTTGCCTAGGTATGCTTTTGATAATTGCTGTTAGATTCTCGTAGAACTCATCTTTAGCTTCTGAGGCAGAGTACAGAGTATTAGCATACACACTGACAAGGGTGATGGGACCTGTGCTAGTTTGCAGGTGGAGTGTTAACAGGCGTTCTGATCCATTCTCACCTGGTTCAGCCATTTTAGTTAGCGATTTTTTTCACCGCAAAACCTACTCCGTGTTCTCTAGCTTTATCAAGATCTTTCCCTTGCCAATAAAATGTGTTGTACTTCTCGCTCACCGTTCCAGAGTTCGCCAGGCGCGTTTCCTGAAGTGCAGCTATATCCACCTGAAGTCGTTTAAGCTCATCATTAATTATGGCTGTCTTCCTTACATCGTTTACATCCTGTAGGTTTTCGGATAGTCCAGTCAACATAGTCCGGACATTCCATCATCCCAATCTGAGAGTTTGCTTATTTCTATTATTACGATAATTGCTTGGTGCTAAATTTTCTGTCTACAGTTCGGGTTTGACCCTAATCCCCATGCACCCAATGGGGAAAGCAGGCAGTGGCGGGACAACACCTTATTGACTGGGGGCTGCCCAGTTTGAAGTGGGCGGTAGCTGTCCAGTGAGATCCTAGAACCTCTCCCACTGTCGGAAGTAGCCCCTGGCGCCATGCCCTACGCCAATTGGGCAAAATGCTTATAACCGGTAACTGCTACTTCCCGTGTTTTGCAGACACCTATAGGGCGAAGGCATAACCTATAGGCATAACACCTTGCAGAAGACCATAATAGAAGGGAAAGGTGAAGGCAAACGTGCAAGGGGAAGACAGCGCTATAAGTGGCAAGATAACATCAAGAGATGGACAGGAAAGAGTCTATCAGAGTGCACCACCAAGACAAGAGACAGAAGACGTTGGAGATCCATTACAGCCAACCTTCGTTGTGGAGATGGCAGCTGATGATGATGATGATGATGATAGGGCGAAGATGGAGTGTCCTCTCCAGGGCGCGAGCTTGAGCACGGTTATATGGAGATCAAGCTGTTGCCCATGCAGCATGTTCCCCCTCTCCAAACAGCTGGTAGATCCAAAAGGAACGGTAGTAGCCGATACAGTTTGGTACCAGCCACGTCGCAGGAGTTGCCAGAAAAATGTCGAATCAACATTAGACTGCCTTAGGGACTCCGACTTCGGATTTATCCTCAGGGTTTACTCCCGAAGCCAATTCCATAAATGGATATTCCCGTAAGGCAGCGGTGGTTTGAATTCAGAGTTCCTTCTCTTAGATAAGCTACCAACCAAGGATCACGAGCCCTATGTGCCCGAAGCTGCTGGTTTTAAGGCGCCAGTCGCTCGCCTTTGCCCCTTCTCCCGTCATTGGAAACAGTTCCACCGGGCTCAAATTGAGTCACACGTGAAGGCCGGGAGCTGGACTTGGTTGTCAGAGGCTGTTTGAGTCGCGTGCCATAGAAATATGTTATTTGCAGTGAGAGCTTATCCTCACTACAACTCCCGGCTGTAACAACCTTTGGAACCATATATATATATATAATATATAAATTACCATGTGAATTTTAATGGGTGAAACTCGCTATTGGACGCCCAAGTCATTTAAGGCTGGCAACCTCAGTATCTAGAATGATGATACATGAACCACCACTGCATGGGCTGGTGATTGCTTTATTGAGAACTAAAAGCATAAAGTAGTTCCAGGTTCCCTATGGAGCAGGGAGGGAAAGATGAAAGAAATGATGTACATTCAAAGAATAATACTTACAGTTCAAAGCTTTCACTCAGTGTAAATGTAAACAAAAAAACATATTCATGTTAAAATTAATAGAAGTTTCAAACTTTTCAACAAGTGTAAATATAAAGGAAACATAAATGAATTTATATTGTGAACACTTTTGAAACAGTGGAGATGTAAATGTAAAACATATTATATCTGTACGTTTAACCTTTTCATTTAAATGTAATGTAAAGCTAAAGCTATTCAGTTTAAATGTAAAGAAAGTTTTATCCCGAGGGATTAAATTTAATTCTCATCGAGGGTAAATTCTGACAAGGGATAGTAGAATGAAAGAGGGGGGCACACAACTGTGTGTCGGAAAACGCCATACTCAGAAGAGCTTTTCGTTTCTATTTCCATTACCAGTTATTCGTGTTACCAGCAGAAAGTACTATCTCTGGAACAAGAAGGGAACCATCGCCTAAGCTTTAAGACGAAGGACGCACGCGGTAGACTCTCCTTGGCGTTTCTGGGAAACGAGCTACCCCCGAAAACCTTGATCAGAGACGAGCGCGAGGAGAGAGAAAAAAAACATAAGAAGGAGCAGAACCGTCATTGGCAGCTAAGTTCAAATATATGCTACGACTTGAACTTCAAGTAATATCTCACAATCCCTAAAGACTGTGAAGATAACTTTTCTTGATTCATAACTATTCAAATTATTTCCAACTGTTAAAACCTAAAGTGATTATTAAAATTTGTTATTTGTAATGTTACAAATTTAACTTTGATTTAATCGAAGACTCCCGTGTGATAGAAGCTGTACTATTCTATCTACATTTCTGCCAATAGTAATCTTGTGTAAAGATAGACTCCATTGAAGCCTACATTAGATACTCTTGAGTTTTGGCCACTATTGGTTACTCCAGGCATGTCACAATAATTAGTAGTAGGAGAAGTATTTGAAAATTTGGTTTTTAGAGGCTGAGAATTTTCCAGAAAGAAACTATAAAAGGGCAAGAAGAAATTGTTAAGGCCACAAACGGCTCTTGGGTCGACCCAGCCCCAAATGGGTACCAGATCAACTCTGGGAAGGTTAAGGCGGCCGGCGTGATGCTGACCACATCACCCCAACTGTGCCGACGGTCAAGAAAATATGGGCCTAACACCATATTCCCAATATACCTCAATGACGTTTAACGGGATCCTTTACCTTAGGGCTTTATGCTAGCAGATAGATAATGTTGGTCCTCTTCAGGACTTAGTATCTATCAACGCTGATCGGGTTAGCAGTCAACAAAGTTGACTTGTTTTGGATGGTAAATGCGCTCTGATATAACCACATAGGTTGAAAGGAACGCGCCACGCCAGAAGAAGGCCAAAAAAGCAATTAAACTGGAACAAACACATAGAACTTGTAGTAGAAAATAGTAGGGGGCTTATTAACATGCTAAAATATATAAAAGGAAGTGGCTGGGGTGCCTGCAATAAGGCAATGATTACCTTCTATAAATCATTTATTAGGGGCAAACTTGAATACTGTTATGATTAAAAATTCATAACATATCGGTCTGTATCATATAGGTATCGATTGTTGATACCATGTTTGTTGATGTACTGTATCCACGGGTTACCCAGGAGTACGTCATTGACTTTTGGTACAGTTTTAGCAGAAGTCAAACCGGTCTCAACTTGGCAAAATTCAAAGAGCATTCGACGCCTTTCTCTGTGTGTTATTCGAGGTGGACTGACGCATATTGTTCAGCTCCTAGAATGTGTTATCTCTAGAGAGTATTAAAGTGTTTCAGCATCTAGATCGTTCATATATGCTTCATTGAGTCGATGCTAGATTATATATTATATTTGTGAGAATGGAATTCTGATTATGTTGCACGTGAGTAAAGAATTGTAAATAAAGTCTGGATGAACATGTTGAGGACATCGTGTCATTAGCTGACAGTACATCGACGCTAAAGACTGGCTAGGTTATGCCATTGTCTTACTTATCTAATGGATGAATTTACTGGAGCCTGTAACGTCATTAAACATATGTCGTCTGAATGTCCAACCTGGCCTTCTCACCTTCTTTACTGTTGATGATCAGATTTGTGAAAGAAGGGTGAATTATAAAACTGTTACCGGCATATCTACATGCCTTATCGAATGTCAAAAGGGACCTTGCCGTAGTACACTTTCAAAGATACTACAACATAACTGAAGGTGGGAGTCTACTACCCTTTTAAGCGATAACAATGGGGGCCATGCCAAAGGATCACTGATCCACAGCTGATATAAATTTTCAACAAATAATGACAGTCGTCGCTGCTGATTTTGTGCCCTGTCAAGTATTTTAAATATGGCGAACTTTATCGTCTGCTAGCATGTAAGAGGATACGCATCAAGTTTAACAGTGCAGTACGTTATTGTTCCAGTTGAAAAGGGAACAGTTTTCAAGTCTCAAGTTTGTTCTGCATGCTGTTTTGTTTGAATATTCAAGTTTTGGCCTGAAGATGGCGATTTTCAAAACTGCGACAGACCAAAGTGGAGTCCTATTCGAGTCTGCTGTTACTGAAGCCTAGGCCTAACCTGGTCTACGCTGTTTGGTTTTCATCGGTCCTTGGAGAAAAAGGCGGTGGAACTAGGAGGAATTTTTTTCATTGGCAATCAGATAAGTGAATTTTTAGCCACATACAGCCTGTGATGCTAAATTGTCTGATTTGCTTGTGTTCTTTTTGCCATATTTAATGTATCAATGTCATTTATGTGTCTGTAATAGCGGGAGGCTGGTGAGACTTGTGAATTTGTCCATACCGTTTCGACTGGTCGATACATTCATGAGCGTTCTGTAGGATTTAGTTGATGATTTTCTCAAATAGCGGGGCCGGCATAAAAACGCTGAGTGTTAATTGCTGCTATTGAGTTAACCATGACCTATTTTTGTCTAGTTGATTTTTTTTTTGTACGCCCGCTAATACTCGAGGCAAAATCTTAGGTTATTATTAATGTCTAACCTGACATTGATTTTACGTGAGTATCCCTTTTTTTCTTGTACAGAGACAGGTGTCCCTCGCCATTCAGGCAGATACTCGCCGATTTCGGAGGTACCCATTAGAGCTGGGTCGGCTCAGGAGCCGCCAATCCCTGATCGACGACACTCCTTCAATTGTTCTCACCACGTCTCGAGTTAATCCAGTCCAAATCCCGGTCGACGAAAAATCGTCAAATCCTGAATCACTCGGTCGCCAGAGCGGTGTTGTAACCACTACGCTAGCGCGGCTCCCTGTCTAGTTGTAAAGTCCTGTTAATTGTACAGTTTGTTGTTGTTTTAAAGTTATTTGTAATTTTTTATTCAGTTTTTCTTGCATTATTGTTTGTGATAGTGTTTGCCTTATCTTACTATCATTGATTTATTAGATGCCATACATGTTGTAAACTCGTGCTTGTCTTGTCATATGCGTGATAGAGCTGCTTTTTAATTATTTGTTCTAATATTCATACATTACTGCCTTGGTTCACTATTTGCATTTGCTTCTGTTGGCTCTTGTCACTGTCTCTAGTCACCTTGTTTGTAACTATTGTTCTTTATTGCCCCATACTATAACATCTATCATATATATAATTGCATACAGAAAGGGATTTGAGAGTGGTGAAATAAGTATTGAATATATATTGCTGCCATATTCATATATAAAGGTTACATTATTGTTTGCTTTTGGAAAGCACAATAAGTGTAAATCATGTCTACCGTGGAGTATTTTATTAAGATTGGAAGAGAATTTGGTAAGGAATGTGAAGCCTTACTGTCATATGCATCTACTCAGTATGAAAAAGAGTTAAAAAGGTTGGAAGCCAATGAACTCAGGGAGCAAAGAAAATTAGAGAGAGATGAGAAGAAAGCAGCCGAAGAATTGGCTGAAAAAAGAAAACAAGAAGAATTAGCTCTTGGAAGGGAGAAATTAGCTACGGAGAGAAGAGCGGAAGAAATGGCTCTTGAGGAAAGAAGAAGAGCGGAAGAGATGGCTTTTGAAAAAGAAAAATTAGCCTTTGCTCAGGCTGAGTTAAAAGCTGAAGAAGCACAGGAAATTAGATAGGCTTAATCGGAGATTGAAAAATTACGATTACAGCAACCACAGGTTAAT
This sequence comes from Oreohelix idahoensis, assembly GCA_024509875.1. Taxonomy (NCBI): domain Eukaryota; kingdom Metazoa; phylum Mollusca; class Gastropoda; order Stylommatophora; family Oreohelicidae; genus Oreohelix; species Oreohelix idahoensis. The sequence goes on from JAMPIV010016752.1 coordinate 102,703, forward strand.
CCTATGTATGGTGGTGCTGAGAAGAAGAGTATTCTTCTCCCTTTAAGTTAAATTTGCAAAAATTTAACACATCTTCTTCTTCTTCTTTCTCGTTCGTTTTGAAAAGGACGTTGGTTGCGTTGTTTCTGTTTACATCGGAGCTGCGATATCTGCGCCTTTTTCAGCCAGTTGCAGCCTGTTTCCAGGACCACCACGTGGAGGTGGAGTAGGGTCTTGGTCAGCTCTGGTTCGCTGACCCTGACGCAAGCAGTCAAGCTATGGGTCGCTGACTGCATTCTTTATTGCTGCATCTTTGGGTCCCTAACACATCTATCGATGACATATCTGTTATGATTAAAATAACTCATAACAGATCGGTCTGTATCACATAGGTATCGATTGTTGATACCATGTTTGTTGATGTACCGTATCCACGGTTTACCCGAAAGTACGTCACTGACATTTGGTACAGTTTGAGCAGACGTCAAACCGGTCTCAACTTGGCAAAAGTCAAGGAGAATTCAAGTCTTTTTCTGTGTGTTATTCGAGGTGGACAGACGCATATTGTTCAGCTCCTGGAATGTGTTATATCTCTACAGAGTATTAAAGTTTTTCAGTATCTAGATCGCTCATATGCTTCATTTAGTCAATGCTAGATTATATATTATATTTGTGAGAATGGAATTCTGATTATGTTGCACGTGAGTAAAGAATTATAAATAAAGTCTGGATGCACATGTTGAGGACATCGTGTCATTAGCAGACAGTACAGCGACGCTAAAGACTGGCTAGGTTATGCCATTGTCTTACATTTCTACTTGATGAACTTAATTTGTAGTCTTAATGTCCAACCTAGCCTTCTTCACTTCTTCACTGTTAAAGATCAGTTTTATGAAAGAATGTTAAAATATAAAACTGTTACCGGAATCTCTGCATGCCTTATCTAATGTCAAGAGGGGACCTTGCCGAAGTACACCTACAAAGAATCTAATACAACTAAAGGTGGAAATCAACTACCCCTTTTTAACTATTACAATATCATGCTATCTGAATAGGTATGAGACATATTGTCATTAATTTAAAGTTGATAAAACTACATGGTCCAGTAGACTAATGAACTTATTGGTAGGTGAAGCACTTACTTCAGGCTTAACCTTAGATGAGCAGACTAGGAAAGACTATGATGCTATAAAAGCCATGTTATTAAAGAAGTATCAATGGGATGATAATGGCTATAGAATGAAATTTAAGTCACTATTACCAGATTCAGGAAAAGATTTTACTGAATTCATTTCAGCTTGTAAACTTTACTTTGCTAGATGGACTTTGTCCAAAATTGAAAAAAAAAAATTTGAAGGACTATCTGATTTGATTCTAAGAGACAAGGCTTTGTCTTCAATTAGTGGAGATTTTTTGTCATTTCTGCAGGAGAGAAAACCTGAGAATTTGTAAAATCTTGAAGCCCTAGGTAGACAATACCAAGTTGCACATCCAGATAGAAACCTGAGTACGGGTAACATTAAGGATTCATTGCCAGCTGCATCTGCTAGGATGGTAAATTATAATACACCTAGGCAAAGATCTAACAGCATTGACAAAAACTATAGAGTTAAGCAAAATTCTCACTATGGCAATAACAGAGGCAGGTACAATTTTAATTTAAAAAATCAACAGCCTCAGAGAAATTATAACTCCAATGATGATGGATACCATGGACAACAGTCATCATTCAGATCCAATGATTATCAAAACAGAGGAGGATATAGTAACAGACCAAACAGAGGACAAAGATCATTCCATAGAAATAATGACTTTCATGGTAATAATAGAGGGTCTTATCAGAACAATAATTATAGGCAGCCAAGGAACCCTGAACGTTCAAATGCTGTCGTAAATGGGAGTGACAATAATTCAGGTCAAAATAATATTGGTGTAGCTCGTGCAAATGCATGCAGCGTTGATTTATCCAACAGTGCTAATTGTACTGAATGTAATTCTTTATTTCAGCTACAAGGAGTCTGTTAAAGGTGTTTATAGGACTTGAACATACGAACACTGCAACATGTAACGCGAATAATGGACGTTCACTTCGAAGTCATTTATATAGATTTATTTTACACAGGACAAACGATGAGCTCCAAGTTTTGATGAATAATGGCGGAATGCATTTTCATATCAGCAAGGAATACAATACAACGACCGGTAGGCAGAATTACCGTCAGTAAAAGTCATAATGTCCACGAATTATCACTGCATATCAAACTTGTCGAAAAGTCATTTAATATTGTACTAAATACTTTCCTTTACACGCCATCCATCACAAGCACACATAGAAATATATTCTTCATAGAATCTGTAACTTATACAGTGGACTTCTACAAACACAGTCCGAGCTCTCATACTTGCGTCCGAACACCTTTAAGTACACAGGCCACAAGAGGGCGTTACAAGTCTCCCGCAGACGTGCATACCTAATTTTTACTGAAAACTGACGTCACTAATACTTATAATAGAGTGGTTCACTAGTAGTGCGTCTATGTGTTACCTCATCGGTTCACATCAATGCCTTCCCTTAGAGAATGCAATGATGTGTACGAACATACGCGTAACACTATATACCTCGCCCCTCCAGAAAAAAAAACGAAGTTTTTTTTTGTTTTTTTTTTTTATGAAACGAGGGACCATCAACCTAACCCGATGTCAAAACGCCTTCAGTCTGAGTCATGTCTCAGTTAAACATGCAAACAAATTATTAGGACTTGTAAAAAAAAAAAATTCAAGAGAACATTAATAGTATCTAATGAGCCTATGATCCTGCTGATAACGGAGGTGATGTATGTACCATACGATCATGAAAAGTAATAGGTGACATGAATGTGTAAGTGAAAAAAAATCGAATTAAGTGATCATGAGAAAAACATTACACATCATGATAAATAAATGAATTAAGTGACGGTATCATAAATAGTGTGAGTGTCTGTAAGTTATCTCACTAAGTTAAATGATTTCTCTTCATTAAACTTCAAGTGTTCTTGTCATAATAGGTAAATAATAACATTGGCAATGTTTAATCTCGAACCTTGAGCAAGTTTGTTGCACCGAGGTAAGTAACTAGCATTGTCCATAAGTAAGGTTCGATCCAACCTTTATATCTTGACCGTAAAGGCTCTCATTGCCACTCTGGACTCAAATGTCAAGTGCAGTATTCTAAATACTTAGTTAAAAATCAACAGTAAGTGTCATGTTGTCATCTAATCAATCCAATGTAGAAAATGTCCATCTTACCATCAAGATGCAAAGGATTTCAATTGATCAAAAGGTGAAATGTCAAATGGTGTCTTTCATTTTAGCCTATCATCTCAGAAAACAAATGTTCAATGCTCAAATTTATGTTCCTGTATCAATGCATAGATGCGTGAAAATAGCCGAAGTTACACTGTTCAGTTAGGCTCTCTCTTCAGTTCTGGAAAACAGTTCTTTCCTCACATTGAAATGTTAGAAGACTGGTTGGCATCATTATCTGAATGTGGTAATCTTGAAAGCGTGTCTGCAACGACATTAATGTGTCCTTTTATCAGCCTAATCTCATAGTCGTAAACCTGGAGATTTAGAGAGTATCTTGCTGCTCTTTGATTTGTGAAGTTGGCGTGCTGAAGGTACGATAATGCCTTCTGGTCTGTTTCAATCACGAAAAGAGCACCTAGAAGGTAACGTTGCAATTTGGAAACTGACCATATTATGGCCAACAGTTCTCGTTCCACAATGGGATAACGGGATTCGGCGGGTGTCAATTTACGTGACACATACAATACCGGATGTAGGACTCCATTGAAGTGTTGCATAAGTGAAGCACCAATGCCGTTCAGAGAAGCGTCTGTTCTGAGGACAAAGACCAAACGAGGATCAGGTAGCTTCAAAATAGGCTCAGTTGAAAAATAATGTTTAATTTGATTAAGTGCTCTATCACAGGCCGAAGACCAAACGATTTTGTTAGCAGAACCTTTTCCTAACAACGTGGACAAAACTGAGGTGACAGTAGAAATGTTCGGCATAAATCTATGATAGAAGTTTATTAGGCCAAGCAGACTACGAACTTGTTTCTTGGTAGTAGGAATAGACAAGTTCAGAATTTTAGATACAGTTGAATCTTCTGGCTTGAGACAACCGTTTCCTACTCTGTGACCTAAGAATGATATTTCTTTAAAGCCAATATGAATTTTAGAAGGCTTAGCAGTCAGATTGTGGGAGCGAAGAGTATCTAGCAAAGATTTCAGACCTGAAAAATGTTCGTCCCAAGAGTTGTGGAATAGACAGATATCATCAATATAAGTTATAATATCTGATCTATCAGAAAAGAGTTTACGCATCATGCGCACAAATGTGGCGGGCGCATTAACTAGCCCAAAACACATGAAATTCCACTCAAAAAGACCTCGAGGTGTGGAGAAGGCAGTTAAGGGTTTAGATCTTTCTGTTAAAGGCACTTGCCAATAGCCTTTAGACAAGTCAAACTTACTAAAGAATGTGGCCCCAGAAAGTTTAGAAAGTAGATCTTCTAGTAGTGGCATAGGTTCAGCATCCGATACGGTGATAGTGTTAAGCTTTCTAAAGTCTATACATAATCTGATGGACTTGTCCTTCTTGCGAATAATAACCATTGGGAAAGAATAGGATGAGGTGGAGGGAGAAATAATGTTAAGACTTAACATCTCATCCAACTCTTTTTCCACCTGTTCCTGGAAATGCATAGGAATAGGATATGGTTTGACACGAATAGGAGCATGATCTTTAAGCTGGATGTCATGAAAAATGACAGAAGTGTGACCTGGAATGTCTGTCAGAACTGTTTGATAAGATTCCAAAAGACAGTGAATTTGATTCTGTTGGCACATAGAAAGATCTGGAGAAATTGAGACATTTTTCCACGATTCTGTAGCATGAAGAGGAACTACAGGAAGAGGTAAAGAAATGTTAGGGAAGGAAGACTGTTCTTCCTGAATGACTGATAGAGAAGCGTGACGATCACTAGACTCATCAACAGCTTCAAAGACCTTTTGCAAGTAGTCAGGCCGAGTGTGAAATTTTTGTAACATATTGATGTGGAATGTTTTGTTTTTACCATTCACATCTACAATGTAGTCAACATCTGTTATTTTGGCAACAATTTTAAATGGACCTCTCCAAGATATCAGTAAACGATTCTCTTTTCTAGGTAACAAAACAAATGCTTCATCCCCAGGTGCTAATAGTCTCAGTCGTTTGTGTTTGTTCTGAAATATACGAGCTTTTGCTTTGGCTGTTTCTGATGAATCAACAGCTATCTGACAAGCACTAATAATATTTTCTCTGAGTTTAACCACATACTCATAGGATGATTGAACCTCAGGAGATAATTCCGACCCTGTGAGTAGTTGTTTGATGATGGACATAGGTCTACGTGGTTTAGCCCCAAAGATGAGCTCAAAAGGTGCAAAGCCTGTATGTTCGTTTGGGATTTCCCGGTATGCAAACAATACAGCTGGGAGTAACCTATCCCAATCCTGAGGATATTTCTCAGTCACTTTACCTAGCAGTTGTTTTAATGATCTATTTAAACGTTTTACTTTTCCATTTGACATGGCGTGATATACTAAACTGAGAGATCTATCAATGTTGAACAACCTCATAACATGTGATATGACATCTGAAACAAACTGTGTTCCCCTATCCGACAACAGTTTGTCTGGGAACCCCAATGTGCTGAAAATCAACATCAATGCATCAGCCACGTCCGTAGTAGCGATATTCTTCAGAGGTATTGCCTCAGGCCACCTTGTGCACATGTCAATGCAGGTTAATATATATTTATGACCTCTGGCTGAAAGAACTGACAATGGACCAATGATATCCATAGCCATTTTAGTAAATGGACGGAGTGAAATATCAGAGGCCTGAATAGGAGCCATGTGATATGATCTTTTTGTAGCCACCTGTTGGCATGTAAGACATGATTTGCAAAATAAATTTGTGTCTCTGGCCACTCCAGGCCAATAAAATGAAGATAAAACTCTATATTTTGTCCTCGCAACCCCCATGTGACCCGCACAGTTTGATTCATGAGCATGCCTCAGAATGTAGGTTCTAAACTTAGATGGAACCATAATTTGTTTGCGGATGGAGTTAAATTCTCTAAAGTTCCGAATAAGTATGTCATTCTTGAGAGTGTACCATTGGTGAGCATTGTCTACACCATCATCATCATTTGATTTGACTAATCTACAAAATTTCTTAAGTGAGTCATCAGATTTTTGGCATTCACCAAATGACCCTTTGCTGATAAATGAAGTATGTTGTACATCATCAGCGTCATCATTACCCACCACAATATTTTCTTGAGCTTGTGCATGTGACTGTGCTCTAGTGGTTACTGCATTCACAGGCATAATATGTTGACATTCCCATTCTTCAATTTCCTGTGCAGAACAATCCTTAATTCCATGTAAGTTTCCCAAAATCAAATCTGTCACTGGTGCTGGTAGCATACACACTTTAGTTTCACCTGAGAAAAAAGGTGTGTCGATGTGTATTATAGCTGTGGGGTAATACTCTACCGTGCCTCCAAAAGTGATACACTTTACTTTTTCTCCCGTATAACATGATGGATCAACTAGAGAAGCACGCACACATACAGTAGAGCATCCCGTGTCACGCAATACTGAAACAGAATGACTATTAACATAACCCTTATATAAGGTCAATGACCCTCTTCCATCATGCGAATCCAACACAGGCAAAGGACCGGAAGTTAATGCAGGCAAGGGATGACCACAGCTGAGCCTGGACACCACATCTGGTTGGAACAGAGTGCTGCACTCTGTACACTTTGAAACATTTGACAAATCAACAAAACAAGCATTGGCCTGATTACTGTTATCATTTTGATTCATTACCCCTGTATTGTTATCATGTACAGAACCAGAGTTTGCACGTTCCACACTACGTGAACGATAACCATTAGTGTTCTGGTAACCTCTGTTGTGATTACTAAAGTTATTGTTATTGCCATAATAAGCTCTATTGCCTCTGTTTGGGTATGAATTTCTAGCTCCATGCCAACTTCTGTCTGAGCGAGGGTAGTGTTGATATGATTGGTTTTCCTCATGGTATGGACGGAAATTCCTTTGCTTTGAAGTTGAATTATTGTTAAAATTGTACCTTCCACGGTATGATCCAGTGTTTTGCTCCCTGTTCCATCTAAAATTTCTGTCACCACTATTTGATCTGTATTTAGGTGAGTTAAAGTGTACAGATTTTGCTGACGCCACAGGCAAAGATTCCTTTACATTGGAATTACTGACTACTTTCCCGGGATGTGCGGTCATGAATTGGCGCCCTAGTGATTCCATAGATTCCAAGGATTCAGGCTTCCTTTCATGCAAGTACGCCAAAAACTCGGGACTTATGGAGGATAACACCTTATCTCTCAGCATAAGATCCATAAGTTGTTCAAACGAGTGTTCGATTTTTGACAACTCAATCCATCGGTTAAAGCACAACTTAATGGACGAGATGTATTCTGAAAAATCTTTATTGGAATCTGGAGTTAATGTTTTAAATCGAAGGCGATACCCATTCTCATCTAACTGATATTTTCTCAACAGCAAAGCCTTGATTGCATCATAGTTCTTACGACTGCTATCATCCATGGTACCTACAGCTAACAAAGCATCTCCTGTCAATAATGACATTAATCGAGTACACCATGATGGTTTTTCTAATTTGTGTTCTTCACACACAGTTTGGAATCTGTTTAAGAAAACCGATATGTCGTCTACGTTTTGATTAAATTTTGGTAAATTCAGCTTAAAAGAAGCAATATGCTCTTTTCTAGAGGAGCCTTCAACCTCATTACTATTTTGTTTAATTGTATTTTGCAATTTAAGTTTTTCAAGCTCTATTGTAGCCATCTTTTCCGCATGTTCATATTGTGCTTTCTGGGCTGTTAATTCTCTTTCTTGTTCTTCTTGTCTTCTTCTTTGTTCTATGTCTTCTTCTATCCTTTTTTGTTCTCTTGCCTTTACTCTCTCTTCTTTGTCCCTAGCCACTTGTTCCGTGGCAAAATCTTTAACGGCTGACCCTTCTAAACCAAACTCCTTTCCAAGCTGGACAAAATGTTCTAAAGTCGACATGTTGTAAACTTATATTGTAACTTATTTAATCCTTACTTAGTCTATACTCGACTTTAAGTCTTGCTGAGCACCCCCAGCACACTTGCCAATATTTAGGATTCTCAAGTTCACTCAAAATTAAATTATTATATCATCAAAGAATAACAATGGAGCATACAATACGATATAGACTGAAAAGACAACAGTGTAAGCAACAGACAAAAAAAAAATACTAAGAAAGGAGAAAAAAAAGAATTTACAGCTACATAAATGACATCACCACAACGCAGACAACAAATATACGTAAATCAAATAAATGATAGAAAGGTTAGACCTACAATATACAAACAATAATGCATAAAAAATAACGAACTGTTCGACAACCACGAACTACAAGAAACATAACAGCACTTCTAAACAATGATGAATGTAATGAACTCGTATAGCACGCTAAACATACAGCATTTTTAAGCTGAGCTGCTCCACGAGAAGATTACGTTCAGACCCTATAGAAACCTTGATTCTTGGTTCAGCCGCAGCGAGATGCTCCCAAAAATCAAGTCCCTACCAACAAAAACCCGCTTACAACATAATAATACACATAGCACATAAATGGAGAAGAGCTCTGCTACCAAATCGTAAATAGCCTTAGACCACATAAATAAAAGAGCACTTATCTTCAAAACAATCCTCCTCTCAGAAACGCCTCTGAAAAGTACGGTATCAGTGCTACACTACAGCACATAAAACAGAGCAACTTCATCCCCAGTGGTCTTCAGTGACATATCTTGCCGTTTCGCCATTTTAAACTGCCGGTTGCTTTGGAACCGAAGCACTTGATTGATGGGGGGACCTCTTCTGATGATCAGATTGCCTCCTGTTGTATAGCTCTGTAATAGAGTTTCCTATCACAGAACGAGCTGGCTGGTTACAATCTTCCGCTGATTAATTGAAATACTTCTGCCTTTCTGCCTCAAAAATACGACAATCGACAGTACTTTGGCTGAAATTGCCGTTATAAATAATGTTTCTTTGATATTCTTCATTAAAAACTTCTGTAGCGGAGAAAAATCTTTGCTGGCTTCTCATGACCCGATTTCAGCTGACCTCAAAACGAGCTGAACTCTCCCTGGCTAACCTGTGCGCTGGAATGTCGTGCGTAAAAGTATGGTTGGCCGTAAGCGTACTTTCTTCACTTTTTATAATAATAAGTAGATAGTTCCTGCAGTGTCTTTATTTAACACCTATCCCCATAATGGCCACCAGAAATGTTAAAGGTGTTTATAGGACTTGAACATACGAACACTGCAACATGTAACGCGAATAATGGACGTTCACTTCGAAGTCATTTATATAGATTTATTTTACACAGGACAAACGATGAGCTCCAAGTTTTGATGAATAATGGCGGAATGCATTTTCATATCAGCAAGGAATACAATACAACGACCGGTAGGCAGAATTACCGTCAGTAAAAGTCATAATGTCCACGAATTATCACTGCATATCAAACTTGTCGAAAAGTCATTTAATATTGTACTAAATACTTTCCTTTACACGCCATCCATCACAAGCACACATAGAAATATATTCTTCATAGAATCTGTAACTTATACAGTGGACTTCTACAAACACAGTCCGAGCTCTCACACTTGCGTCCGAACACCTTTTAGTACACAGGCCACAAGAGGGCGTTACAAGTCTCCCGCAGACGTGCATACCTAATTTTTACTGAAAACTGACATCACTAATACTTATAATAGAGTGGTTCACTAGTAGTGCGTCTATGTGTTACCTCATCGGTTCACATCAATGCCTTCCCTTAGAGAATGCAATGATGTGTACGAACATACGCGTAACAGAGTCCCAAGATTTTTATGGGGACATCCATTACCAGTCATGTCCTCATATGAGAGTACTGGTTCACTAGTGCTTAATAAAGGATTTGTGGACAATAAATTTATGTCACTTTTGAGAGACACAGGATCAACTACAATCGATGTGCGCAAGTCTTTGGTGGATCAGTCAGATTACACAGGCAAAGTAGTGAAATGTATTACATTTGGTGGCACAGTAGAATACTATCCAACAGCGGAAGTATTTCTGGATACACCTTATTTTACAGGAAGAACTCTTGTGTGTCTACTTAATAGTCCTATTGCTGGGATAATTTTAGGAAATATCCAAAGTCTACATGAATGTTCTAAGGAAGACATTGAAAATTGGGAGAAACAGCACTTAATAACTGCAAATGCTATTACAAGAGCACTAGCTCGTGCTGAAAGCAATAATCTCAACCACAGTGATATTGTGTTGGATGAGGTAATGAATGATAGAGAGGAGTCTGAAGATCTGATGAATGATGGAAATCATGATAATGATGAAGATAATTGTCACGTGACCGATAATTTATTTTACCATTTCGTTCCATATGTTATTAACTCTTTTAATGTTCTGTTTTCCTAGACATTTGTATTCTTCTTTTCTATCTTTTTTTCACCTTCTCAAATTCCACCCGCGTTTGATTACGTTTGGCTGGCCTTCAGAATTAAAAATTCTTCAACAGTCAGCGTAGTGGTAACGATAATATTATCTAAGCCGCACCTGGTCTGACCAGGGGAATATCTCTTACGTTTAAAGTCTTTGACCACGAGCGAGAGGAGCCTCTGTGTAGTCTTTGATCGCTAGCGGGAGAGAACTCGTGCGGTCGGTAATAAGTTTGATCTTCGAAAACAAGGGGAGATAAACCCACTGCTAGCCTTTGTGATTTTGCCCCTTAGAACGCATTAGAGCTCTCATAATATTATGCATTTCTCTACCTGAGGGAATCTTCTTGCGGTTGTTGCCTTTGATGCAGTCTCTAGAGAAACATTTGTCTTACTCTCCGGATTACGTCTTTCGCCGAACATCTGTAGAAATATGCAGGCCAGGGGTCCGGGGGAGCGTCCTTTGTAATCTATAAGAGTAGATTGGTTTAATAAGCCAAGACACACGTGAATATTCCTGGCCCTAGATGGACCTTCATGAGATAAGGCAGAACTTTAACAACAGAACTATATGTTAAGGCCTATCTCTAGTCATTTTTCGGGGTGAGTTGACATATCTTATAATTATAATATGATATATTCATGTTAGCTTATACATATCTGATAGGAAGTGACGTGCATTCATTTTTGAGGACTTCTCCTAGTAATTTTATTCAGTGATAAGGTAGCACCTCCGCCAATGCCGGTCCCAAGCCCGGATGAAAAAGGAGGAGGGCGGCCTGCATGGTAGCCGTAAGGAGGCAGCCCCTCCACCATGCAAAGGCAAGCCAGGCCAATCACCTGTTTGCTTTAAATCACGATTACTAGCAACACAAGAGAGAAAACTGGACTGATTCTAAAGGCGACGAACTGGAACGGACTACGGACTACGACTTATGGAACTTGGAACACAAGAAGTATAAATGGGAAGGAAGAGGAGCTGGTGGAAGAGATGAGGAAAGCAAAACTAGAAATCCTGGCTATAACGGAAACAAAGAAAAAAGGACAAGGAGTCATGGATCTCGATGGCAACACGCTGCTCTACAGTGGTGTACCCATGTCTGAAAGAGCTAAAGGGGGCGTGGGTTGCATTGTGGCCCAAAATCAAAAAGATAGTATCAAGGGATGGAACTTTGTCTCGGAGCGCATTATGGTTGTTAAACTAAAAGAAGGAGAAACCATAGTCACCCTGGTCATAGTGTATGGGCCAAATGAGGATGAGAGAGCAGAGGTCAAGGAGGAATTCTTCGAGCTGCTTCAAAGGACAGTGGATGACTGCCTAGATGAAGTTATCATGCTCGGAGATTTTAATGCCAGCGTTGGAAATGACCATGCTAGATGGGGTGGGGTTATCGGAAGATATGGAGAAGATACTCTCAATGACAATGGAAAGCGACTCCTTAGATTCTGCAGTGAGCAGAATCTGATCATTACAAACACAAAGTTCCCCCATAAGCGCATACATGCATACACTAGATGTGAACCAACAAAGAATGAGAAGTCAGTGATCGACTATGCCATTGTTCGGAGAAGCTCATTCAAATATGTCCGAGATGCTAGAGTGTGGAGGGGGCCAGAGATTGGAAGTGATCACTACCTGCTAACAATCAAAAGAACAACTGAAAGAGTTGCTCAGCCTAGGAACTGTCCAACATCACGCAAGAAACCAAGTAAACGAGCAGGAGAAATGAGCATTAGGACCTACAAGCTGAGAGAGCCAGAAATTAAGACCAGATATCAGGGGCTTATTGCTGCAGCGGTGAGCAACACAGAAGAACGACCTGATGACTTGGAAACCCTCTGGCTTAAATTCAAGGACATCAAAAAGACAACTGCTGCAGAAGCATGTGGTGAAGTCCGACTTGGGAATAAGAGAAAGAGGACACCTTGGTGGACAGTCAAAGAGAAAATAAGAGAGAAGAAAATGGCATGGAAACAATACTTAGGAGCTAAAAACACAACAGGACAAATAGAGAAATATAGAGAATATGTGACACTCAGAACAGAAGCAAAGAACAAGGTGCTAGCAGCAAAACAGAAGTCCTGGGAAGAATTTGGAGAAAAGCTAGAAAAAGATGCACAAGAAAACCAGAAATTGTTCTATATAAGACCCTAAAGAACATGAGGAAGGAAAAACAATGCCCTCTCAAATTTATAAAGGACAAGCAAGGCAAATTGCTTACTGCCCCGAAGGAAGTAATGGGAAGATGGAAAGAATATTTCTCAGAACTCCTGGATGGTGAGCATGGTGAAGCATCAGAAATGATAAACACTAGCACAGAAGAGAAAACCAATGATGGTGAAGATGACATAAAGATGGAAGAACTGAAGGCAGCACTGGAGAAAATCAAGATGGGCAAAGCAGCAGGGCATGATGGTATAACACCAGAAATGGTTAAGTTCATGGGAGCATCAGGTGATCTATTACTCTTAAGGATTTTACAGGCAGCGTGGTACAACAAGACCATACCAAAGTATTGGGAGATTGCCATCATAACACCAATTTTCAAAAAGGGTTACAATCGACAGTGTGGAAACCATAGAGGCATATCCCTTCTCAGTTTCCCTGGTAAAATCTACTCTAGAATCCTAGAGCAGAAACTCCGACGCCTAGCTGAGCAACAATTGGATGAGGTCCAGTGCGGATTCCGAGCAAACCGAAGTACTCAAGACCTAATCTTCACACTCAGACAGCTGAGTGAAAAGGCCCTTGAGTATAAGAGTGAGATGCATCTTTGTTTCATAGATCTGGAAAAGGCGTTTGACAGGGTCCCCTGGAGCAAACTTTGGGACTGTTTGGCAAGGAAGAATATTCCAGCACCTCTGATTCATGCTATACAGAGCTTCTACAAGTCTTGCAGAAATTATGTGAGGACAGCAAACCACAAGTCGGAAGAGTTCAGGACCACCACTGGTGTAAGACAAGGTTATATCCTATCACCTTACCTCTTCATACTCCTTATGGATGATGTCATCAAGGCATGTAAGGAGAGAACAAGAAAGTATTCAGTGGGGTACTGGAAGATGAGACAGGTCTATATTTCGGAGCTGGCATTTGCTGATGATGTTGCCCTGATTGCTAAATCAGAGGCACATCTCCAATCCAACCTGCAAGTCTGGAAGGAAGAGCTGGAGAAGAGAGGGATGGTCATAAGCAGCTCTAAAACAAAATCCATGGTGATATCACGAGAAGAAAGAAAACATCAGATTAAGCTGGGAGAACAGGTCCTGGAGCAGGTCGACCACTTTAAATACCTCGGAGCTATTATAGACCGAAAGGGAGGCATCAAAGAAGAGTTGGCCACTCAAAAAGCAGCAGCTGGGAGACTTTTTCAGGCCATAAATCGAGGATTCCTCAGCAAGAGAGAGGTTGGTAAGAAAACGAAGATGGCTGTATACCGCTCCACCTATGTCCCAGTCTTGACATACGGATGCGAGTCATGGGCAATGACTTCAACCCATAAAAGCCAGATCCAAACCTCAGAAATGAGGTATCTGAGGAAGGTGGTTGAAGTAACAAGAAGAGACATGGTACGCAACCAGACGATACGTCAAGGCCTTAAATCCTACCCCCTGCAGTCCCAAGTAGAACAGTCCCAATTAAGATGGTTTGGCCATGTCTGCAGAATGTGAGAAGATCGGATACCACGACAAGCATGGGAAACAAAGAGCCAAGGATCCAGACCCCGAGGACGACCCAGAGTCCGCTGGGAGGACAACATTAGACAATCTTTGAAGGATCGAGGACTAGAATGGAACCAGGCAGGAGGAAGACAGCCGATAGGATAGTCTGGCGCTCTCTCTTCCAAACATCTACACCTCACGGTAGAAGGGGAACGACTAAGTAAGTAAGTAAGATAAGGTAGCGCTGTCTACGGCCTTAGTAAGAGTGCTTAAACTGTTACGGTTTATCATGGGTTAAATGTTAAACTTACAATAACAGATACTAGGCGTAGAATCAGTCCACAGATGCTTATCATGGGTTAAGAATAGGCTAAATTAACTCTCATTTCTGTAAGATAATGTCAGGTGTGAATCGTTCACTTAAAACTGAATAGTGAGATGCAGGCAATAACTCTGGATTATAGGAGAAAGTCACTTATTCCTTTTTGATAGATATTTCTAGCGGCAAGGGAAAATCATTTTATGCTTACTTGTGTCGCTAGGCAAAAGTCTATAACTTTCACAGAAAGCAGTCACCAGCCATAGATATAATTCTATCTTATGTTCAGTCACAACTGTATTATTATAGCTAGAACATTGCATTTTCTATGTATTCATTTGTGGGATATTAATATTTTGTTTCCCCAAAGGGACATATGACTTATTTTGTAATGTCAAATGCTGTAATCTGTTTATGTAAATTCACTTAATGTTGTAAGATGAATAGCATAACCATTCAGCTGTATGTTTAGTTGGAAGAAGAGGAGTAGGTTTTTGCTGTCAGAACATTTAATGACAGGTGCATGGGTGTACAAAAGATATTAAGCCTATGCCGGCACATGCTATAATTGATAGAATGGAAGGAGCGGAGCATAACTAGGTTATAAAGCATTAGATTGATTTTGTTGTTGCTTGAGGTAAAAGGTGTCTTTTTTGGGTCTCAGTTTCAGGGAGACCGAATCGCTAGAGCAGACTCCAGTCAGGCGAAGGACGACTTGTCCTCTTCGACCTAGAGGGTTTCTGAATACCGCTAGCGTCACGAGTAGTCAAATCCCGTTCCTGAACCTAAACCCTTCTGTCAACGCCATGTTAAGCTCACGCAGTGCAACGGAGCCAACGCTAAATCTGGAATCATCAAATGCAGTAGTAGTTCTCTACTCGCCTATTGGATTACTAGTCAGAGCATTGCCGCTTCCAGAATATCAAAAACGCCCAGCATGTCTATAGCAGAATCTGATATCACCCGACTTTGTGTGCCTAAACGGGGCACTCAGCAAACCACAGCCAAACCAGTTTAAACAGGATTTACAGCCAAGCAGAGCCTAGCGCCGGATAAGAGCGCCTGGGACTCCGTGTCCTCAAGTGACTTCGTCTGGTGTATATCTGGGTTTATGTAGAACTTCGCACTTAGGAGCGGCCAGAGGTAAATACAGAGTTCCAGCCCCTCACGCAATTAGGGGTCACCAAAGATAGCGCCTACATTGGATTTACAGGTCAATTCCATCACCCATGGAGTATATTTTTACGTAAAGACATTGGAGCTATTCCATTTGGTCCCATGAAAGCGGACGGACTGTAGCTCAGTTCGATTATTTGGCCAGCAGGAGATAGACAGTCTTCCAGTCCCCATCGCGAAATCAGGGGTGCCACCAACAATAGCGACTACAGTGGATTTATACCGGTCAAGTCCATCCCCCATGGAGTATATTTTTACGTAAAAGACACTGTCGGAAGCATTGTACTTGGTCCCACGAAAAAACGGACAGACTGTCAGACAGTTATTTCATTTCTCTGTGTTCTACAGGTTTTATGAGTGTTGGTGGTGTGTGTGTTTGTGGGTGTGTGTTTGCATTATTGGTGGTTATTGATGATTATTGATGACTATTGATGAATATTTGATTATTGATGTAATTTATGCTGTGTATGATGATATGCATTAATTCCATGCTTTTCTTCTTTAATAAAGTTTACACATTTATCAATGCGCGGTTCCCGACACTTTTCATCCATAATTAAACTTATTTTAGCTCTTTACTATAATCTCTATGTTTGATAAGAGAAAAGAGTGAGAGCAGGAGGTGCTTAGACAGTAAAAGTGAGTTGAGGCTTGGAGAGAGAGATCACTTTGATAAATCTTCTTCCAGGTTGTCTCAAGTCCATCTCCTATTTACACCTTTCTGTGTGTGTAATCTATAACTCTGTCAGTCCACTATCCCTTGTCGATTTCACTACTATTGTCCAACTCGACAAATACTCTCCACTTTACTCAACCACGACAAATAATGGGGGCTCGTCCGGGATTTGAATTACATCTGCAGCAATCGCAACAGATGAGGTTGCAGTCTGGTATGAATCTCTCACAAGATTCTATCTTGATTCTTAGAGTTTAGTGTTCTGCAGATTATAGGAATTGCTATCGCTAGACATATCGAACTATTTCTTTTGGGTGGAAGTCGGAACAGCGTTTTTCTCCACAACAATCATAAATATTAAGTTACATTTATTGTTCATGCTACACATGAGACAGCTGGTAAAGGTTGATGGTATCACTGCTGAGTTTTTGATTGACGAATCTGACGACTATTGTTGTAAAAGTCAGAATTTTTTTTTTTAAGGGTTAATATTTTTTTCAGGAGTAGCTCTTTAATCTGAGATAAGAAGCTACAGATGGTCAGTTACTAGCTTGCATCTGTACCAAGGGAGGGTGTTCATTCGGATGATAGTAACCAATCCTCTCAATAGCTTAGTATTGACAGAACTGGGGTGAAGTGATGGTAATAAGTTTTACATCACTTACATTTTTTGGAGTTTTTGGGGTTTTTGCTTGTCGAAATCAGAGTAGCTATATACTTCTCGATTTTTGTAAAGTTTTCCTATGCTAGCCTAGATTTTATTGATTATTAAATTATCAGCACCTAATGGACTAGGTAACTAAGATCTCTAGGTTCTATTCTTCTATAGTGTTTTCTCACCCTGATATAATGGCCGATCTAGATAAAGTGCATAGGATTGCCTTCGAGGTAGCTAAGTACATGGAGTACCAGGATAGCAAAATCCAGCCCTTTCTAGAATTTGCAGTAAGCCTGCAGGATCAATACGAGGTAGACAATTGGTTTGACAGCCGTTTAATCTTGGCATTGTCCTGTAAACAAACTGGGGAGAGTGAAGCATTCACCCGACAGTACGTAGAAGAAGTGATAGAAGATGAGAAGCAAAGGGAAAAGCAAAGACAAGAACGGGACAAGCAATTGGAAATGGAGCGACAAGAAAGGGACAGAGAAAGCCAAGAAAGGGACAGGCTACACCAAATCAGAATGAATGAACTGGATAGCCAAATTCGGAGGATGGAAACAGATACTAAATGTAGTCACTCTACTTCCCCTTCTACTGTGCCCTTAACGGTCAACGCCCCTGCAAACCTCGCGCCCATGAAAGAAAACGTGCCTGCTAAAACCGAACCCCAACTCCAGAAAATTGACTTTCCTTTGGACTTGGATCCGAAGCCCGAACAAGGAAAGAATTTATGTCGGGATAGCAGACCAAAAGCCACGGGAAAAATTACGCAACATTCCCAGGCATGGAAACTGCACAAAGGTGAGAGAGGTGCTAACAAGCATTGTAATACGGATTGTTCCCGTCTGGCAAGCGGCGAACCCCGAGCCTCTCACGCTCCAGACCGAGCAGCACCTAACCGACACGTGACGTCGAGAAAAGGGAGCCACAGCCTATCACGTTATATTTCGCAAGATTCCCGTCCGGACAGCGAAAAACCATATGCAGAGGCGTATCCCTCCAACTCAACGAACAGAGAAAGGAGGTGCCGCTCCTCTTATCACCCTGAGCTTAAAAGGTGCAAGAATAAGTCGCCTGCTAAAAGGGGTAAACTTTCCAAACCGTTCCAAGGAACTTTGGAAAAACACACCGAGAGTTTTTTCTCGGGCACTTCGCGATCTAATGGGATCTCAAACCGTCCAGTCTTTTGCATGCAGTCTGCGGGGCCTGTCAACCAGGAAGTGGATCTCGCATTGCAGGACAAAGTTCAACTGACGCCAGTAACTTCCTCAGGGGAGGGCAAAGTTGACGTTTATGGTGGACACAGGGTTCCATGCGAAGCGATCCCTGGTATTCCATTTGATTCTCTCACACTTCTCAGGGCAGAAGACAGTGAGAAAAGCTGAATTACTACTGTACAAGGAGCCATTGTTGAGAGCCTTGGCTCACGTCATGCTAATAATGGTAAAGCGACTCAACAAACTCTGCAACTCGCAGATAATACCTATCTTTCCCCAAGGATAGAAGCTACGGAGATCTGTTATGATTTAGTAGAACCCCAGAATGCGATCGATTACTCTCTGCTTCAGGCAGCTGAGTTCTCTCATTCAAATCGCATTATTCCAGTGGTCTCAACCCCACTGATGGACAGCAAAGTAGTCGCCTCCGCCAGGCCTTTACCAAGCAACTTGATCAATTCCGTTGATCAAGCCAGAATTGTGAGTGGCGAGGCAAGGAAAGCTCCAGACCCGCCTTTAGACGGCACAGATCTGAAGATTGATCAATGCGCCCACCGAAACAGGGGAGTAGGTGTGGAGAGGCAGAAGAAAAATGCTAGCATTTCTTCGGCCAACGAACGCCTTTATTTGCCAAATAGGGTTACACGCGCGCAGAAAATCCCGATAGACTGCAGCTATCGAGGGTTGTTCAAGTCCACGCCCGTGACAGGTAAATATATACGGAAACATAAACAGCCCGAGTCCAGTAATGATTACACTGCACGTAACAGGCGGATTACCTATGCAGTGGCCAGTGAGTTCAGGCGGGGCCGAAACTCACAACAAGTGCGGATAATTTTACGGACGATAAACAGGCGGAGCGAACTGTGTAACCAAGATCAGGTTCACACGGAAACGAAGGGCGTCAGTGCCGACTGGACTCGCAAAATCCCATTCGCTGAACGTCTATTAGACGGAGGGAAAAAAAGAAATGAACTCGGAGCTAGTCATACAGACAGACAGAAATTGGAAACGATTTTGGTTATGATTATAGGATGTTCTAAGGTTATGTAAGGAACGTCTATGGAAAAGATAAATTACTGTCATTGTTGTCCGTATTCCTCGAACTTTAAAAGAGGGGGCACCTGTCACGTGACCGATAATTTATTTTACCATTTCGTTCCATATGTTATTAACTCTTTTAATGTTCTGTTTTCCTAGACATTTGCATTCTTCTTTTCTATCTTTTTTTCACCTTCTCAAACCCCACCCGCGTTTGATTACGTTTGGCTGGCCTTCAGAATTAAAAATTCTTCAACAGTCAGCGTAGCGGTAATGATAATATTATCTAAGCCGCACCTGGTCTGACCAGGGGAATATCTCTTACGTTTAAAGTCTTTGACCACGAGCGAGAGGAGCCTCTGTGTAGTCTTTGATTGCTAGCGGGAGAGAACTCTTGCGGTCGGTAATAAGTGTGATCTTCGAAAACAAGGGGAGATAAACCCGCTGCTAGTCTTTGTGATTTTGCCCCTTAGAATGCATTAGAGCTCTCATAATATTATGCATTTCTCTACCTGAGGGAATCTTCTCGCAGTTGTTGTCTTTGATGCAGTCTCTAGAGAAACTTTTGTCTTACTCTCCGGATTACGTCTTTCGCCGAACATCTGTAGAAATATGCAGGCCAGGGGTCCGGGGGAGCGTCCTTTGTAATCTATAAGAGTAGATTGGTTTAATAAGCCAAGACACTCGTGAATATTCCTGGCCCTAGATGGACCTTCATGAGATAAGGCAGAACTTTAACAACAGAACTATATGTTAAGGCCTATCTCTAGTCATTTTTCGGGGTGAGTTGACATATCTTATAATTATAATATGATATATTCATGTTAGCTTACAGTAGACATTAAAAAATCCGGCAACCTCCGGACCTGAGGAGTGCCGGATTTTTTAAAATGCCGGATCTTTTATGGTTATATATTCTGTATATATTTAACAGAAAATGACTACCTGTACACTTTATCTGCGATCGACAATGCACGATGTTTACGTTTTACACCACTTCTTTTATTTGCTGAATCCATAATGGGGCTAAACAGCAGCAAATAAATGATAAAATGAGAAGGAATGAGCAGGAATGCCTGTTAACACGTGCAAGCAAGACCCAACAGCTGCATCAAAACATAAACTGCCCTAGAAAACAGTGGCGCGCCAACGCGATAAATTTAAAAATGCGCTCCGAAATCCATGCCGGAAATCTGAAGGAACCGGATTATCGATGGCCGGATTTTTGAATGTCAACTGTATATATATCTGATAGGAAGTGACGTGCATTCATTTTTGAGGACTTCTAGTAATTTTATTCAGTTATAAGGTAGCGCTGTCTACGGCCTTAGTAAGAGTGCTTAAACTGTTACGGTTTATCATGGGTTAAATGTTAAACTTACAATAACAGATACTAGGCGTAGAATCAGTCCACAGATGCTTATCATGGGTTAAGAATAGGCTAAATTAACTGTCATTTCTGTAAGATAATGTCAGGTGTGGATTGTTCACTTAAAACTGAATAGTGAGATGCAGGCAATAACTCTGGATTATAGGAGAAAGTCACTTATTCCTTTTTGATAGATATTTCTAGCGGCAAGGGAAAATCATTTCATGCTTACTTGTGTGGCTAGGCAATAGTCTATAACTTTCACAGAAAGCAGTCACCAGCCATAGATATAATTCTATCTTATGTTCAGTCACAACTGTATTATTATAGCTAGAACATTGCGAAGGACGCCTTGTCCTCTTCGACCTAGATGGATTCTGAATACCGCTACTGTCACGAGTAGTCAAGCCCCGTTCCTGAACCTAAACCCTTTTGTCAACGCCAAGTTAAGCTCACGCAGTGCAACGGAGCCAACGCTAAATCTGGAATCACCAAATGCAGTAGTAGTTCTCTACTCGCCTATTGGATTACCAGTCAGAGCATTGCCGCTTCCAGAATATCAAAACCGCCCAGCATGTCTATAGCAGAATCTGATATCACCCGACTTTGTGTGCCTAAACGGGGCACTCAGCAAACCACAGCCAAACCAGTTTAAACAGGATTTACAGCCAAGCAGAGCCTAGCGCCGGATAAGAGCGCCTGAGACTCCGTGTCCTCAAGTGACTTCGTCTGGTGTATATCTGGGTTTATGTAGAACTTCGCACTTAGGAGCGGCCAGAGGTAAATACAGAGTTCCAGCCCCTCACGCAATTAGGGGTCACCAAAGATAGCGCCTACATTGGATTTACAGGTCAATTCCATCACCCATGGAGTATATTTTTACGTAAAGACATTGGAGCTATTCCATTTGGTCCCATGAAAGCGGACGGACTGTAGCTCAGTTCGATTATTTGGCCAGCAGGAGATAGACAGTCTTCCAGTCCCCATCGCGAAATCAGGGGTGCCACCAACAATAGCGACTACAGTGGATTTATACAGGTCAAGTCCATCCCCCATGGAGTATATTTTTACGTAAAAGACACTGTCGGAAGCATTGTACTTGGTCCCACGAAAAACGGACAGACTGTCAGACAGTTATTTCATTTCTCTGTGTTCTACAGGTTTTATGAGTGTTGGTGGTTGAGGCTTGGAGAGAGAGATCATTTTGATAAATCTTCTTCCAGGTTGTCTCAAGTCCATCTCCTATTTACAACTTTCTGTGTGTGTAATCTATAACTCTGTCAGTCCACTATCCCTTGTCGATTTCACTACTATTGTCCAACTCGACAAATACTCTCCACTTTACTCAACCACGACAATAATGATAACGAAAAGGAAAATATTGATCAGATGGAAGATGATGATAATTTACAGGTGGAATTGATTGATAAAGACTCATTCATAAAAAGGCAAAAAGATGATATCCGATAAAGAAATTTTTTCGTATGGCAAAATCAAATAATATGACGTTTGATAATAATGTTAAACACTGGTACACATTAAACGTGGGTTATCTTAATTAGAAATTTTAAAGATGCTACATCCTTGAAAAAACAGATTATGGTACCTACTTGCTTTAGACCATTTGTCTTACGACATGCACATGACATAAATTGTGCAGGTTATTCGGATATTGCAATGACGAAACAAACGGCGTTATCACATTTCTTTTGGCCTGGTGTGACTAAAGACGTAAACAATTTTTGTTGCACATGTCCAGTGTGTCAATGTGTTGCAACAAAAAGACCTGGACATAATGCACCTATCCATGCATCTGATATTTCTTTGCGTCCATTCGCAGAGATGGCTATTGGCCTTATTGGTCTATTGAAAGTCACATTAGCTAGGGGTCACAAATTTGTGCTTACTTGCATTGATATGTGTACCCGATGACCGGACGCGATTCCGCTGAAATCCATATCAACCATTAACGTAGCGGATGCGCTCTTTTTAATATTCAGCAGACTGGGTTTTCCCGAAAATATACTATCTGACCATGGATCCCAGTTTATTTCTGATGCTTTGAAAGTGTTGATGAAGATGTTTGGTATTGAAAGATCGCCTAGTGCAATCTACTGTGTAATGCTCAAGCAAATGGAAAAATTGATAGATTTAATAGGAGTTTTAAACAAATGTTGGGCAAAAGTATGGCTAAGTATCCACAAGATTGGGATAGATTATTGCCCGCTGTTCTCTTTGCATATAGGGAAATTCCCGACGAAAACACGGGATTTGCTCCATTTGAATTAGTATTCGGTGCAAAGCCTAGAGGTCCTATGTCGATCTTAAAACAATTACTCATTGGAACCAACATGGATGAGGAGGTTCAAACCTCTTATCAATGTGTTGTGAATTTAAGACAATAGATTGTTGACGCATGCAAAATAGCAGTGAGGTCGTCAGAGAAAGCAAAATTAAAGACTGGATTGTTTATCAATCAAAACAGGAAACTGCGCTAATTATGGCCAGGTGAAGAAGCTTACGTATTGCTTCCAAACAAGGACAATAAATTACTTGTTTCGTGGAAGGGTCCTTACACAATTGTTGATAAATTGTCAGATGTTGACTATGTTTTATCTGTTCAAGGGAAAGATAAAATTTTTCATATTAATATGTTACAACAATTTCCTACTCAACCTCCACATCTGAAACCTATCTTTGAAGCTATTGACGAATCTGATGTTTGTCACTCCTCTTTAGCAGTTATTCAGGAGGAGAATTCTGATTTTTCTGATGGTGGTGTACCTAAATTGTCTTTACCTGATGTCCATCTTTGGTCGACTGAAAGCTGGAAAGATATTTCCATTGCTTCTACTTTATCTTCTAATCAGAAAGGGCAGATTTCTGTATAACTACAATCTTTTTCTGATGTGCTCACAGATATTCCTGAGCATACTGATATCTTTCGACATGATATAATGCTTACTGATTTTACACCTATCAAACACAAACCTTACCCTATACCGATTCATTTACAATCTCAGGTAGAGGAAGAAATAAAACAAATGACTAGTTTGAACATAATTGAACCATCTAATTCAGCATATAGTTTTCCAATTGTTTTGATCAGAAAAAAGACAAATCTATTCGTATTTGTATAGATTTCAGACGTTTAAATTCTGTGACAATTCAAGATGCAGAACCTTTGCCTCTGCTTCAATCCCTTCTTGACAGATTGTCTACAGCAACATTCTTCACACAGTTTGACATATCCAAAGGATATTGGCAAGTGCCATTAACTGACAAATCTAAGCCTTACACAGCTTTCGCTACACCTTTAGGTTTGTTTCAGTTCAGTTACATGTCTTTCGGTCTTGTTAACGCTCCTGCTACTTTTGTACGCATGATGCATAGACTATTCTCTGATCGTGATGATCTGATCACTTACATAGATGAAATCTGTTTATTTCATCAAACTTGGGATGATCATATTAACGGAATTAATTCTTTGTTGAATACATTACGCTTTCACAACATTACTGCTAGACCTTCTAAACCCAGAAAAGGTTGTACTGAAATATCTTTTCTTGGTCATAAGGTAAGAGGTGGATTTCTCAAACCTGAAGATTGTACTGTTTCTAAAATTCTGAATCTTGAAATCCCTCGATCTAAGAAGCAAGTTCGCAGTCTCCTCGGTCTAGTCAACTTCTATAGGAAATTTCTTCCTAATTTTTCAGATATGACTTCAGTTTTGTCTGCGTTACATAAGAAGAATGCAGCA
This sequence comes from Oreohelix idahoensis, assembly GCA_024509875.1. NCBI lineage: Eukaryota > Metazoa > Mollusca > Gastropoda > Stylommatophora > Oreohelicidae > Oreohelix > Oreohelix idahoensis. The sequence goes on from JAMPIV010016752.1 coordinate 127,197, forward strand.
AATAAGATAATTTGGTCGCATGCGTGTCATGCGTCTTTAAATTGATTAAAATTGCCTTTTCGAAATCACCAATTTTGAGTTTACCTGACATTCGATATCCTTTTGTTCTCAGAGTCGACGCGTCAAATACAGCCTTGGGTCGGACATTAATGCAGGAATTTGAAGGCCACATGCATCCTACTATGTATGTAAGTCGTAAGCTAACGCCTACGGAACAACGATATCCCATCGTGGAGAGACAAATGCTCGATATAGTTTTCTCTTTCAACAAACTCCAGAGGTATTTGATGGGAGAACACTTTACTCTCGAGACAGATCAGCGTGCCTTGTCGTATCTACAGACAGCAAGATTTACTAATCAAAAAGCAGCTAGAGCCTCACTCGCGCTACAGCCCTATGACTATAGTATCAAGGCTATAAAAAGAAGCCAGAACGTGTTGGCAGATGTGCTTTCCAGGTGTGTCCAAGACCCTAAATCATCTATCAACCTAACAAATCCAGATGATACACATAACTCAAGCTAGCACACATACGTACATGGTAATGGCCTGTTCAAGAGTTTATTGCTTGAATAATCATATAATCGCAGGACACTAGTCGGACTGTACATTCATTACATTGCTATTATAAGAAAGCGGCTCGCGCAGCAACATGATGATGATGTATTCTATAGGACGCAACATCAAGTTATATATCGTTGAAATCGTGGTACTTCGAATAAACATCATACCATCAGGACAATAATCATCATCAAGCTACAAACTGTCAAACACATCATATATAAATTATTTAAAATGGTATCATTTCCAGACAATTTGTGATACGCACTTGTGTTGGTAAAAAACTGTGCACTATTTTCAAGGGACATAACTCGAAAATAAATTTCGTACAATCCTAAAAGGGAAATAACACGGATTGAAATGACATTGCTGTTTATACTCACACTATTCTATATAATATGGGAAAGTGATTAAGTGAATTGCATTACACAGTGTTGAGTTTTAGACAAAAATTTATGTCACACTCACACTAAACTTTGAGACATTGATAAGCTATTACGCCATTCTATAGTTTATGGATTCAACACATATTGGTACTATTTGCCAACATTAAAGTGTTAGCTATATAATTTCCTCACTTCACATGTTATGACTATGATAATACTAAGAACATATCATTCACAGTTACACAACATTTTATTCATGTGACATATTGTAGCAGTCACACATCTTAGTAGTTATTTGTCTGCCTCATCTCATCTATTGTTGTTATATTATTATTAATGCTTTGTATTATAATGTTACTTGGAGATGACATTAAGAGACTACCGTTATCTGACAAGATAAATAAGTGTTCAGACGGTATGAACAATGAGAATGCATGGACTGATATAAGAATTTCGTATTTACATGTTGGTTGATCTTGATATGGTTACCTCACTTTGATGTTAAATTGTTTTATGTCATATGTAGACGATGGTATTAGCATTTTTTTGCTACTTTCCACGCCTCGTGTGTTAAAATGCATACGTTGTGGCAGAAACATGACCCGGGGGGGGGGGGGGGGAGAGTAATTGTTATGATTATAATCTCATAACATATTGGTCTGTATCATATAGGTATCGATTGTTGATACCATGTTTGTTAATGTACTGTATCCACGGGTTACCCGGAAGTACGTCATTGACTTTTGGTACAGTTTTAGCAGAAGTCAAACCGGTCTCAACTTGGCAAAAGTCAAGGAGCATTCCACACCTTTCTCTGTGTGTTATTCGAGGTGGACGGACGCATATTGTTCAGCTCCTAGAATGTGTTATCTCTACAGAGTACAAAAGTGTTTCAGCATCTAGATCGGTCATATGCTTCATTGAGTCGATGCTCGATTATTATTATATTTTGAGAATGGAGTGCTGATTATGTCGCACGTGAGTAGAGACTTTAAAATAAAATCTGAATGCACATGTCGAGGACATCGTGTCATTAGCTGACAGTACAGCGACGCTAAAGACTCGCTAGGTTTTGCTATTGTCTTACTTATCTAATGGATGAAGTTACCGGAGCCTGTAACGTCATTACACATATGTCGTCTGAATGTCCAACCTGGCCTTCTCTACCTTCTTTACTGTTCATGATCAGATTTGTGAAAGAAGGGTGAATTATAAAACTGTTACCGGCATATCTACATGCCTTATCGAATGTCAAAAAGGGACCTTGCAGAAGTGCACTTTCAAAGATACTACAATATAACTGAAGGTGGGAATCTACTACCCTTTTAAGCGATAACAACTACGCCAGTGTTGTATATGCATCGGACGATGCTCCTAGCAATAAGAAAGAACTAGACACAGTCCAAAACCAGGCATTGTTAATAATAGCAGGTGCTTCAAAGGGAACATCAGTAGCGTAGATGTAGCGCTAGTCATTATACCCCTGGAGCTACGGAGAAAAGAGCTGAGATTCAACTACTTGGCAAAAGTGGCAAAAGATCCATTTCACCCAGCGAACAAAACCTTTGATAGGAGAAACCAATACATAGGTCACATATCACTAGACCATAATATATACCATTCAGGGTTTAAAACATTGAAAGAAATAGATCATCATCCAAACTTATTTAACATAGTAAACAATAGTACTCAGTATAAAGCAAAGATCCCACCATGGGAACTAAAAGTGCCAGAAACTGACTCTCACTTAACAAAGGTCGTAAACAAATATAAAGACAAATCTCAACAAAAAGTTAAGTACTATATTACATAGAACAGTATATACATAATAGCTTAACTATATATACAGATAGGTCAAAAGATAAAGATGGACACTTAGGAGCGAGAATAGCAATACCAAAATTGAAAATTCACAAAAGATATAAAGTAACAGGTTATCCATCAATCTTAACAACAGAATTAGTGGCAATCTTAAAAACTTTAGAAATACTTGCTGAAAACCCACCAAATAAAGCAACCATTCTCACAGACTCCCTTTCATCAGTACTAGCAATCAGAAACCGAATTGAATGCAGCAGGCCGTATATTATAGAGGAAATACTGTAGGTCAATACATTTATACACACCGCATCATGCACTGTCACCCTAACATGGATACCAGTAGATGTTGGAATAGCAGGAAATGAGCTTGCGGACAAAGAATCCAAAGGGGGAAGAACTAGTTATATAACAAAATTTAAGTAGGCCTAGGGAAATTTGAAATTAAGAGCTTAATTGCTCAAGCAATAACTAAAGAATGTGTACTAGCATGGGCCCAAAGCAAAAAAGGAAGACACTCATATAAAATCATGAAAGCAAAAAAACCAAGCAAATAATGCCAAATACAAGATTTACTAAAAATACCAATTAATAAGAAATTTATAAGGCTCAAGCTTGGAACTGGGTATTTCATGATTGAGGAACCCACATGTGAAGAGTGCCAAGAACCAAACACAATAAGACACTTTCTGATGGACTGCAAATAATATGACCAGCAGAGGCAAGACATTAAGACATACTGCGATAACCACAAGAAAGAAATGAATGTAGAAAATCTCATAGGCAATTGAGATCCTACCAGAAATCATCATCATGTGACGTATTCTTTCCAGAACGTTGTCTCCATTACAGCTGCTCTGAACGCATCACGATTCTGGGCAAGTCGACCTGCATCAGCCAAAGACAAGTTCAGACTCTCTGTGATGTCCTGGGTCCACCGTCGTCTAGGTCGACCCCTTCCCCCTTTTCCAGAGACCATGCCATCCATCACTGTTTTTTCCAGGCTATTATGTCTTTTTATATGACCGAAAAATTTCAGCTTCCTTATTGCGATGGTATTTAGGAGCCAATGTTCCTGTACGTTTAGTGAGTGCAGTACTTCTCTGTTGGTCTTTTTTTCTGTCCAGGGTATTCTCAACATCCTTCTGTAGCATTTCATTTCAAATGATGTAATCATTTTTGCAACTGTTTTATTGAGTTAATACAGAAATACAAAAGTTAATAAATCACAATTGTTATGAAAAAAAATTCATAACAGGTGTGTATTATAATAGCGTTAGCTCACCGTGGCTCTGTGTTTGTATATTTTACACGGGTCACTGGAAAAGTCGGGTGAGCTACTGTTAGTGCTTGTTTTCTCTAACACATTCAATAGGCCACCCAGGCCATCACTTGATGTTGAAAGTATATGTATATATAGGTGGTGTAGGACGACAAAAGTTAATATACTCCACTGGGGAATGCTGGCCACCACTCTCCTGTTAAATGACATAAGTGGTGTCGGAAGCCAATGTTAATATAATTGATGATAGTGTCAGTCAGCAAGGTCGGGCTTACCGGTGGCCGACAAGTGTGTAAATATGTATATATCTGTATACGCGAATGTCAAGAGTTCTGGTATACCGAAGTAGACTGGGATCACACACCACAGGAACGTAGGGGTCATGAAATGTTGAAACTAGTGTTAACGTTACACAGTTTATTAACGATACAATCACGTAGACATCATGGCAAACGGTTCACAGCATCATCATAAAGCATCAGGAACAAAATATCCATGGACAAGTAGATTGCAGAACATGGTATCAAATATCCATCGAATCGGTTGCATAAACCACCACAGCAAATCATAGGGCATCAAGTACAAAATATCCGTCAAATCGGTTGCATAAACCACCACAGCAAATCATAGGGCATCAAGTACAAAAGTATCCATCAAATCGGTTGCATAAACTACAGTCCTCAGCGCCGTACATTATTACAATAAAATATCCTTTAGGAGCAAACTTCCAACATCTTAAATCCATCAGGAACAAACTTCCAATATCTTAGATATCTAGTACGTACATCCATGGGGGAAGAATAGGCAGCATAACAAAGCAGCTTGTAGTATCTCTTATTTTATAATAGACCATCGTTCACATCCATTAGGAACAAATGTTTGCATGAATATCTTCATCAGTGATAATAATCGCGGCCGGTATACTCCAAGGCCTCAAAGATATCTTCAACATATATCACAAATCTCCCCTTTACAAAGAAACACCCTGGGACGCACTAGCGAGATGGGACAGCCATCTCGCTGCCCTGCCAGGAACACACTGTCTCGAGATCACAGCATCTCAGCTCAGCTCAGTAAAAAATCCACTCATGCGCGGACTAACCGCATGAGAACTCAGCTCAGCTCCACCGTCTTCCCCCCAAAACTCTCACTAGGAACATTCGAACCGACTCTTTATCATATTTAAAAAAAAAAAACTAACAACTAGTCAGTAGAGCTATGTTCAAAAATTACTGAGCGCAAAGCCTCCAACTAAAAAATAATCTCATCACAAAAAGCGTGCTTACAAGCGTGTGTACAAAAATCCGACCCGTCCATACGAGTCTTTAACACTTAACTACCATTAACAAATAATATGACTTAACAGAGTACACCGACCCCCGGGGAAAAAATGATGTCATCATTTTTTTTTTTGAAAATTACATTGAACATAAATGTGAGGTCGATGGAATACTAATATCTACAACAAAGAATTACATTATGTTAAGTCATATAATTAACCTGCAATAAAAGGATGGAAGTATGAGTAGAGTATGAAGAAGAAGTATGTAAATAGAATCAAATGCAAACGTAGATGAAGTATGGAAGCATAAACAAAATAAGAACCAACAAGTGGATAGTAAAAAGAAGAGATGGAATGAAATGAAGAATGACCAGCAAAGAAAGAAAGGAAAGATATGTATGTAGAGAAAGAAGATAATGATACATCCTGATAACATTTTAAATCAAAGTATGCATTGCATGTAAAATAAATACACTTATGGCCAAACAGCATAGAACACAAAAACAATGTCTATATATACCAAAAACACAAAAGAAAGCTATACTAAATAAAGCATAATAGGCAATTTCAACAAGTTAATAAACTTATTAAGTACTAATAATGAATTATTTTGGACATCACCCAAAAAAAATAAAAATAATAACATCGTTATAAATCGTTTCCACTGACGCACAACTAAGCGCTGGGTAAAGAAAAAACAATACAATGTCAGAAGAAAAAAAAACCATTTTCTCTTGTCTTCATTTTTTTTAAACAAAAAATCAAAAAATTTACAATACCGAAATGTATTATAATGATAATTTAAGTTTAAATAGCACTATCACTATAATTGTTACACATTCAACGATTATCCAAAACACAGTCATATAGGAATAACATGGCAATGAAATAGTGCATAACGATGAACCAACATACTATGTTAAAGAAGTTGTACCATATCCTAATACACTACTATCTAATATACTATCCTATACTAATATACAATACTATCTACTTTCCTAAAGAAGTTACATAGTAAGGAAAACTCCAGTGGTCTTGAAACATCCTATGAACATGAAGAGGTAAAATCATCCAATACGGAATCAACATGCCGACTGGCTTCACCTGAACAGCAAAACTTGCGCAAGGCGACAAATACACCAGGTTGTGAAGTAACAGCCTGATCAATCAACATAGCAGCTCTGATTCTCATCGAAAAGCCGTCGCTGTGAAAAAACACAAATGAAAATCACTATTTTAATAACGGTAGGATTTTATGAAAGGCAACAGTTAACTTCAAATTTAACCTACCGCGTGTGGCTGTGTAAACTTCTGACCCCTGTATGATGTTAATCAAACCTTCCTCCATCACGTGTAGACAAAGCAGGAGGATTAGGTAGAGGATGACCACAACTCAAGGTAGTCACCGCTGTAGGCTGGAACAGAGTCGTGCACTCAGGGCACCGAGATGCTCTCTCGAAATCAAAAGCAGAGCAAGCAGTAGTATTCGAGACCCTATTACCATTATTACCCTGATTATCAATAATTTGGGGCTCCTGTTGAGCAAAGTTAGCATGGCGATGCGATCTATCATTTGGAGATCTACCGTCATATCGAGATCTATCACAATTATTATCTCTATTGGGACCATTGCTATTTCCCATATTGAGACAATTGTTTAGATTTGAACCCCAGTTAGCGTAGTTGCGATTTCTATTTCCCCTTTTATCAAAATATCTATTAGGAGGATTTTGTTGTCTTCGAGAAAAATTACTGTAAGGTTAATAATGCCTCGTGTAGTTATCCCTACCATAATTTCCAGAATTGTTGGAACCAAAATGTTGAGGTCTGTTAAATTTTCTCCAGTTCCTTGGAGAAGGAGAATTACTACGTGATAGACCCCCTTGGTACTGTCTAAAATCACGATAATTTCCCCTACCAAAATTGCTTGTATTTTTGAATGAGGGAATGTGCTTAACAGGTGCATCATACTGACTGTGCTGAGTATGATGAGTAACAGGAATGATAGAATCCTTATTATTACAAACATAATGGGTGTTGTTTTGGGAACGAGTACTAATAGTTTTGTCTCCTGTTACGAATTTATCAGAAATTTGAACAGTCGATGCACGGTTTGTCTGTGGAGCCTTGACATGACATTTATCAAAGTTTTTACCGTGATCTAAATGCCCGACTATTACAATAGGATTATTTTTGTTGGCCTGACGCCAAGGATCACCACTATTAGAGATAGTATCGTTATTACTTGGGAAATTGTATTTGCCACGAAAAGATTTCTTTACACCATGTTTAGTGTTATAGATAGCATTGAGTGCATATGGCTGACTCTTTGCATTAGTGAAGTGTTGATCAACTTTATGTTTAACACTGTCAACCTTGACAGTAGACAACACTTTGTTGTTTAAGAGAATATCTAATAAACCATCAACTCTGTTACGAAGTTTTGTAATTTCTACTTCTGTACTAGCTTTTTCTTTAGCAAGAGCTTTCTTTATTTTCTCGTTGGTTTTAACTTGAAGCCTATTGTAATCTAACTTTAAGTTGTGTAACTGAGCAGTAAGAGTCTTCTCTTTAGCAATTCTATCCCTAAGATCTACTTTCAATTTTTCCTTCTGAGATGTAGTCTCCAATTTAAGGCTCTTAATTTCTTGTTGGAGAGTTTGAATAGTTTCTAAAGCCTTAGCCTTCTCCTGTATCAGTTCAAGCTTGAGTGCTTCAATAGCACTATGGTGGCTATTCAAAAGTTCTTCAACCTTCTCGGGAACTACAGTATTCGTCTCTTTAAGTTGGCGCTCGAGATTTATATTATCATCCAATAGAGCAAGGAGCTCTTCTGTACTTGACTCCTTACGTTTCTGGGCCTCAACTTTTAATTCCTCATAGTCCATTTTGACTGGTTCCAGCTCACCAATGAAAGCGTTTTCCTTACAATGTTGTTCGTATTGTAATAAGCTCATCCCATTTTCTAGCTCACTTTCATTCGCTCCCTTTATTCTCTCCAGCTCCATAGATAACACCTTTTGCTCATGGAGTCTAACGTTTTCTTCAGCTTGCAACTGAAGTTTCCTTTCTTCAATTTCCATTTGAAGTTTTTTCTCTTCCATTTCCATTTCCTTTTGAATTTTTCTTTCTTCAGCCTCCATCTGAAATTTCCTATCTTCAGCGTCAATTTTTTGTTTTTCAGCTTCCATTTTTTGTTTTTCAGTTTTCATCTGAAATTTTCTCTCTTCTGCCTGCATCTGCAATCTCCTATCTTCAGCCTCCATTTTCTGTTTTTCAATTTCCAGTTGAAGTTTTCTCTCTTCGAACTTCTGAGCCTGGTCATATTCGACACGAGCGAATTCTTTTACTTCCTCAGTAGTCATACCAAGGGCTTTCCCTTGTTTAATGAAGTAGTCTAAAGTAGACATTATGTCTAATTTTATAAGATATGTCTCTTATATAAGTATAATGGAGAAACTCACTTTATCCCAACTCAGTGGGTAGCAAGTCCTTGCTTAAGAACTTGTATAATTACCTTTTCAACTATTAATAATGGTATTAACTACTTACTAAATATGTAGTTGTAGCCACGCTTTTACTGGGGTGTGAACCGCTGACTAAAGGATGTTGATGGTGTCATAGTGACAACGGTCCAACACGGGCGATGCTATTTGGACTTGACAATAATAACGCGAATGTTTCTTTCTTGGAACGTGAAGGAAGGACTTCAATAACAAGCAGGCACGTCAACGAGTGCCAATGTGTATAGGGACGAACTCGTTAGGTTTACTGACATCATAATTTATTTAGGACGAAATACGTTGACGACAACAGGTTACAGTACTTCAACATGGATTCCACAGTAAACGTACATGTAGCATATATATAGGCATGGTAAAGGCATCATAATAACTTCCTCACATAAGATCAGGGTTTGACCTTGCGTCAATGTCATGACCGTTAGGACTATTCAACCATAAAGATCTTGGAATAAATATATTGATTCTGTCCTACAATTCTGGTCGGGTACTTTAGTAGCTTGGTACCCCTGACATGGCAGATCCATACATGCTTGCATATAATATAAACAACGATGGTTATGTCCTAGTGCTTGGCTAACCTCTCTTCGTCGCCGTGACTCGTGCGACGGCAATCCACATAATATTACAAGCCAATAAACCGTAAAGGATGAAGCCTTGAATCCTTTATAATATTAAAATGCGTTCAGTGAAAGTCCCCGTTGATCCATTATAACACCCCTTTGCAGAAAGGTGCTAGCTAGATGCCAACGAAGGATGGTGACACGAAAGTTCAAGTAAACAATTCACTTCTTACCAAAACTGGTTCGGACTTACGTGTAGTGTAAGCCGACAATGGCTTCTACCAAGAAGTCATTGTACCAGAAGAATACCTAACCCAACACACTGGGTATATATAGGAATATAGGCAACAGACTCAATGTCTGGCTTGAGATGCTGGCTTTCATTTTTAACCTCTGACGTCATCTGCCTTGCTTGGACACAAGCGCGCACGAATTCCCCTACACCAAATTGTGCATATTTGTGCGTGACAGAAGACATTTATAAAAAACAAACATCAACATAAGTTGGTGTGTACTCACTCAACCGAAGTAGAACCTGATGACTACCCGTGAGTGTTTAGAATACAATAAAGGAGGCATCAGCTTCCTTCACACCGTCCGCAAAAAATTTAATTCTATTACATTTTTTTTTTTTTTAATTACCGCGGAGAGGTGAAACAAGCTTACAAATATGTATTATATACTAATAATACTAATAATGCAAGAGAGGCATATTAATCAATAAGAGGAGAGTGAACGAACAAAATCAAATTCAACTCAACTCAACAACAAATATGCATAAAAGCATATCATCACAATTGACCAACTTTGGAACAATGTGGAAGAGATGAAAGAGAATCAAAGCATAAAGGATGATTAATTGAACCCAAATGCAATAAGAAATAAAGAGATATGGTAATGCATGAATTTAAAGGAAAAGATGAAAATGCATAAAAATTAAAAAATGAGAAGTGGCAAAAATCAAAGAATATGAATACAACCAATTGAAATTATCAACACACTTAACTGTGTCTAAGGATGAGTAGTATCATTAAATAACTACCAATGACGTATCACTATCTAAAATGAGTGATAGTTACCCGAGGTAATCATTAGGATTAATATATTTATAGTTAATTATATTAAACTAATTAAACTAATTAAATATGTTCATTAATCAAAATGTACTGAATAATGTTTCAGTTTATTACACTGCTAAAAGTTCAATTAGTTCTTGAAGATTCTAAGTTAACTTCAAAACAGTTCATAAATACGAAGATCCTTTAAAAGTTTGAGTATGTTGAAATACCATAGATTCCACAAAATATTGTTAAATCATTCACGATATACTCATGTTTATCTAAATTCACAATGTATCTTTACGCAGATAATGTCATAAATACTAAAAGTTATGTGATCCTCACTGTTATATATATATAATTCACTGTTTTTTTTTTTTTTCTTTTTTCCGCTTCAAGTAATTCAACGGAATGTTACAACTTTATTCACTTGACTAAGTATGTACAAAAAAAATTGTCACTGATTCACAAAGTAAAGTTCAAAGAACGTCATGTTTACAAATGTGATGTAGTATGTGTAGAGGCATCCACATTTGTAGGGCGTACCAAGTCGCATGATTCACTCGGGCAGCGGGATAAAATGTCAGCGAAAACATTCTGTGATCCAGGTATAGCCCGGATTGTGAAACAGTAGGGTTGCAATGAAATTGCATATCTGGTGGACTTTGCAGATCTGACGTCTTTGGTGTTTAATGCAGTAAGTGCTTTCTGATCAGTCTCTACAAAGAAATGTGATCCCAGAAGATAACGTTGGAGTTTAGTTATAGACCACACGAGAGATAAAAGTTCCTTATCGAGAACGGAGTACTTTTGTTCAGCCGACGTAAGTTTCCTTGAGACGAACAGTACTGGGTGCAAGGTGCCCGCATACTCCTGTAGTAACACGCTTCCAATACCGTAGGCAGAGGCGTCACTGCGCAAGATGAAAGGGAGGTTCGCATTAGGCAATTGTAACATAGGAGGTTTAGAAAAGAATGCCTTAATGGTGTCCAACGCGATTTGGTGTTCCCCCGACCACCGAATCATGCTAGCCGCGCCGTTTTTTAATAACGAAGAGAAAGGTGCAGTAATAGTGGACAGATGAGGTATGAACTTAGCGTAGAACTGAACAAGACCCAATAATGATCTCACTTGTTTCTTAGTTTTGGGAGTAGAAATGTTGAGGATTTTAGAGACATTACTGTCCTCAGTATATAACCGACCGTGACCAACGCGGTGACCTAAAAATGAAATTTCGTGAAAACCCACGAAAGCTTTAGAAGGCTTAGCCGTTAAATTACATGACCGTAAAGTGGACAGTAATGTTTTCAATCCAGTAATGTGTTCATCCCATGTGTCATTAAAGAGACAAATGTCGTCAATATATGTAATGACATCGGGACGATGAGAAAGTACGCGACGCATCATGCGTACAAATGTAGCCGGTGCATTTACTAAACCGAATGGCATGAAATTATATTGGAATAACCCTCGTGGAGTAGAAAAAGAAATAATCTCTAGAAAAGAAAAGAGATGATGATTAGTAAAGAACAGAGATGATGACTGCATAGGCTGAGTCATCAAAGAATATGACATCAAAATTCAATATCAGTAGGTTAGTATCTGCGTGACGCAGAATCAGGAACCAATTGTAATCGGAGAGAATGGTGGTGAAAATACACACCATTGTCCCGCTCGATAGCCATGCGAGCATCTTTATTGGTTCTGAATGTAACCACGGCGTCACCATACCTGTTCTTGGTATGTGGTAATAGACGTACGAACTTAACGTCCGCCGTGTGATTGAGAAAATCTCCCAGTGCCTGCCAAGTGGTTCGTTGTGGCAGATTTTGCACAAGGATGGTGCGAGAAGATGCACCTCTACCAATATAAGTGGTAGCGTTGTCACAAGAATGTGAATAAGGTTGATGGGTAATCTTAGCCCTCTTAGGTAAGTTATAGTCTTTACTATTTACATGTATAGAATTATTGTTCTTAAATGAACCATACTTTTGTACTTGAGTCTGATAACTTACACTAGGCAAAGGTGGTGTACGGCATGTCGTATACCCCTGCTTGCTGGACAAATTGACAACTTTGTCGACAACCTTATTGGTTTTAGTTTTCCCAAAAGAGTTACAACTCTTATTTTTATTAGGAACATCCTTTACTTTTTCCTCAAACGTAACCTTTTTCTTACGATCAGTTGCCTGCTGATCAAGTCGAGGGAAGGTATATGTCCCCCGGAATGACTTACTAGTCTTCACAGGTTGCGTTAAAACCTTAATATCCTTCTTAAGAATGGATGCATATCGTAAAGGTTGTAATGCATTAGCCACAGTGGCGTAATGAACCATGGAATCATTTTCACTACTAGATTCCGATACATTAGCATTACCCAACAGGTTAATAGTATGTGCATGTGACACAAATCTAGGTATAGACTTAAATGCATAGGCATCCTGTATATGCTGCTTTTCCCATTCAGCAATTTGCTGTGGGGTACATTCTTTAATGCCTTGTATCCGACCAAGTATTATGTCACAGACTGGTGACGGGAGGAGACATGCATGTATATTTCCTGAAAAAAAATGGAGTGTGAATATTAATTATTGCTGTAGGAAATGTTTCTACTGTCCCTCCAAAAGTCCTACATTGGGCGGTATTTCCAGTAGCACAGGATGGGTTGACCAAAGAGCTTCTGACGCCGATCGTGGAGCAACCTGAATCGACAAGAACAGAGCATGGAATAGAATTTTAAAAACCCCTATGTAATTTAAGGTTTCCTGTTCCAACGTGAGTAGCTGACGTGGCCGTACACGCCGATGGTAGACTGGGCAACACATGTCCGCAACGGAGTGTCGTGATCGCCTTGGGCTGGAACAGAGTTTTACATTCTTGGCAACACTTTATCTGTTCATAATCAATAGAACAAGACATTGCATTATGAGTGTCATTATTCGTATTATTCTCTTTGTTAACTTGTGTGTCAACAATAGCTACATTAGTTTGATGGCGTGGCCCTCTGCTAGAAGATCTATCTCTACGTCGCGATCGATTGTGACTATCATTTCTAAAATTGCCATTATTATCATTTCTGCTTGTGTTACCGTATTGATTTGAATGATAATCAGTGATATCACCGTTATGGCTTTGACCATAAAATCTATTACGAAAATCTTGTCTATTGTTAGGATTCTGAGATTTAGATCGCCAATTTTGTTTATAAGTACCTACTTGATAATTTCCACAATTATTGTTATCCTAATCTCTTGATTTGTAAAATTGACCCCAAGAATTGTTATATGGAGAAGAATGCTGAAATTGCTTCCCCTTATAAAAATTACAAGAATTGAAATTCTCGTTATTTCCCTTTTTGTAGTTTCTGTCATTACTTAAAGAGCGATGGCGTCTGCGATAATCCTGTTGTATTGCAAAAGCAACGGGAAATTCATCTTTAACCTGAGTATTCCCAAAATTCAAGTTTGGGTGTGCGGTACAGTATTGTACACAGGTTTGCTGCATTTCATTTATGTTTGAATGTTTATGTTCGTGCAAAAAAGCAAGAAAGCTGGGTTAACCGAGGACAAAACTTTATCGCGTAATAATAAATCTCTCAATGCGTCAAAAGTTTTATCCGTCTTGGATAATTCGATCCATCTATCCAATGTAAGTGCTATTTGATCAATAAAATCGTTAAAATGTTTTCCCGTTTGTGGGAGCATAGATTTGAATTTTAAACGATATTCATTCTCTGTCATTTGATATTTAACAAGTAAAGCAGTTCTGAGAGCCTCATAGTTATTTTTATCAGCAGTAGTTGCAATATGATATACTGACATAGCTTCACCCGTACGTAGTTCTGATAATTTTACACAGTATTGAGATTTTTCCACGTGATAGGCCTCGCATGTTGCCTCGAACCTATGTAGATAATGAATCACATCGTCCGATGGAGGATTAAATTTTGGCAATATTAAATGAAAATTTTTAATATTCCCTTGTTTAGACGAATTTTGGCCCTCCTGAGACTTTTGAGCAATAGCCTCCTGAGATAATCGAAAATGATTAAATTCTAATTCCTTCATTTCTTTTTCATGTTGAATTTGAAGTTGATATTTTCTTGTATTTTCTTCAGCTAACAATCTCCTTTCTTCTGTTTCTTTTGCTTTATGTTCTGCCTCCAATTGAAGTCTTTTGTTGTCTGCCTCAATCTGAAGTTTCTTATGTTCCGCCTCACGCTGAAATCGTTTCTCATTCTCTTCAGATTTAAATTTCCTCTTCTTTTCATTTTCCTCTGCTTCAAATCTCAAATTTTCTTGTTTCAGAAGTTCTAATTTCCTCTGTTCAGCTTCTATCTCTTGAGCCTTTTTGTATTCTGATAGTGCGAATGCTTTCGCCTCGTCAGGAGCCATCCCAACGGATTTTGCCTGCTTCATAAAATATTCAAGCGACGACATTTTGATTTACTCAAATAATTATCAATTAATTTACTTTAAGTGTGTGCAATACGTTCTTGTCTAAGAACGGTACCTAATTATCACTTAAGTATACTAAATATTATTAATCAATGAAAATAATTTATACAATGAAATATTAAGAACAGACAAGAGCCATAGACAATAGCAACAACAATGACAAGACGAGATAATCAAAGACGAAGAAGACGATCGCAGAGGTCAACAAAATTAAAATGTGAAACTAAAATAGGATGTCGTAAAAATTTACGATGATAACTGCGATAAAAACTTACACAAGACAATTGACAAGACAGTGTAAAAACATATGTTTTGTAAAAAACTCAACGAAAGTCAGGTTAGAAGGACAATAATCACATACAAGATACATCATAAAACCAAGGTACGAATAAAAATAACTATGAAAACAACGATTAAAACTTGACGGAACAGCTAAACAAATACTATTATAAGAGACAAGTAGCGATCGGAACTACAGCAAGGTTTCTAGCCTTGAACCGGAATTATCGCTCAATTGAAACTTACAAATAAATCCTATAGAACATCTGACAAAGAGCCCGAATCAGCTTCGAGATGAACCTCGTTTGTCAGATCGACCTCCCTACCGCCCACAACAAACATGGAACATAAAACATGCATCACAAGAAATACTACAATGGACATATTAAAAAGCGGCTCAGCTAACATAAGACGGTGACAACGAACAGAGTAATACTCATCATTTTGTGATAAAATGCAATTTCCAGGATTGCAGAGTCTTGCACTCCGGCGCTGTATCACCGAGGAAGCTTACGTAGCATCTGGTAGAGTCCGCAAATGATTGAAGCAGTTGAGTCCATCTTGACCTTGAGTAGCCGTTAGATTTTATAACCAGTCCAGGATGTTGTCGCCTTGAAAGACTGCATTTTTCTTTTCAACCGAGTTGGATTGAGTTCAATTCCGTTACTGAAAAAATGGATATTTTCAGACCACACTGCGCTGCCATAGTTGTAGCCTCGCTTTTACTGGGGTGTGAACCGCTGACTAAAGGATGTTGATGGTGTCATAGTGACAACGGTCCAACACGGGCGATGCTATTTGGACTTGACAATAATAACGCGAATGTTTCTTTCTTGGAACGTGAAGGAAGGACTTCAATAACAAGCAGGCACGTCAACGAGTGCCAATGTGTATAGGGACGAACTCGTTAGGTTTACTGACATCATAATTTATTTAGGACGAAATACGTTGACGACAACAGGTTACAGTACTTCAACATGGATTCCACAGTAAACGTACATGTAGCATATATATAGGCTTGGTACAGGAATCATAATAACTTCCTCACACGATCAGGGTTTGATCTTGCGTCAATGTCATGACCGTTAGGACTATTCAACCATAAAGATCTTGGAATAAATATATTGATTCTGTCCTACAATTCTGGTCGGGTACTTTAGTAGCTTGGTACCCCTGACATGGCAGATCCATACATGCTTGCATATAATATAAACAACGATGGTTATGTCCTAGTGCTTGGCTAACCTCTCTTCGTCGCCGTGACTCGTGCGACGGCAATCCACATAATATTACAAGCCAATAAACCGTAAAGGATGAAGCCTTGAATCCTTTATAATATTAAAATGCTTTCAGTGAAAGTCCCCGTTGATCCATTATAACACCCCTTTGCAGAAAGGTGCTAGCTAGATGCCAACGAAGGATGGTGACACGAAAGTTCAAGTAAACAATTCACTTCTTACCAAAACTGGTTCGGACTTACGTGTAGTGTAAGCCGACAATGGCTTCTACCAAGAAGTCATTGTACCAGAAGAATACCTAACCCAACACACTGGGTATATATAGGAATATAGGCAACAGACTCAATGTCTGGCTTGAGATGCTGGCTTTCATTTTTAACCTCTGACGTCATCTGCCTTGCTTGGACACAAGCGCGCACGAATTCCCCTACACCAAATTGTGCATATTCGTGCGTGACAGAAGACAATTATAAAAAACAAACATCAACATAAGTTGGTGTGTACTCACTCAACCGAAGTAGAACCTGATGACTACCCGTGAGTGTTTAGAATACAATAAAGGAGGCATCAGCATCATAATATTATCTGACCATGACAGAAATAGACAAGGTAAACAAGAGTGACGAAGACAAAATATAAGAACAAATGACCACGTTCGCAGAATCAACTAAACAAGAAAGCAAACTAAAGAAAAATTTTGCAAAAAATGCAATGACACTGCGAAATGAGAGACAAGACACACGACAGCACAGTGTATAAACACACCATTTGAATATAAATAAAAGATAGAAAGATTGAGAATGACAACTACAAACAAATTAATCAAGAAACTAAGGCACAGAAAAAATACTACGAGAACAACAATGAAACAGTTCGTCACACTTAAACAATGGTGTCACAGATTACCAAACACAGTGGACTGAAATGCGTCAGCAAAAATTCGCTGGAAATTTCCACTGCGGGAAATCCGTACGCATAAACATAGAATACGATATAGAATAAATAGACTAAGTTCTGAGGAAGGCTGGATAACATAAAACAGTGGTACAGTTTACAACACAAACAACCACTTATCTTCAAAAAGGAAAACTTCCGGCCTCCGCAACAACAACAATGATGGACATCAGGAATCACAATAAATTAGAACGTTGATGGCTACAGGATCTCCTAGGTTCTCAGGTCCTTGACACTGGATGACGTCAACTTGCAAAACACTTGTATATGACAACTCGCACAGGGAACACTGTAAGACTTGACTTGAAATCACTAAAAACTTTTGTTAGTGACTGTTCTTGGGGATGTTGTTGAACATGTTAGAAAATATCCTTCTGTAGTTGGTATCGAAAACCCCATATCGCTGGCTCACCACTTATGTTAAACGCTTTTCACACTGGCCACCACTCTTTTAGTGCTTGTTTTCTCTAACATATTCAATAGGCCACCCAGGCCATCACTTGATGTTGAAAGTATATGTATATGGGTGGTGTAGGACGACAAAGGTTAATATACTCCGCTGGGGAATGCTGGCCACCACTCTCCTGTTAAATGACATAAGTTGTGTCGGAAGCCAATGTTAATATAATTGCTGATAGTGTCAGTCAGCAAGGTCGGGCTTACCGGTGGCCGACAAGTGTGTAAATAGGTATATATCTGTATACGCGAATGTCAAGAGTTTTGGTATACCTAAGTAGACTGGGATCACACACCACAGGAACGTAGGGGTCATGAAATGTTGAAACTAGTGTTAACGTTACACAGTTTATTAACGATACAATCACGTAGACATCATGGCAAACGGTTCACAGCATCATCATAAAGCATCAGGTACAAAATAGCCATGGACAAATAGATTGCAGAACATGGTATCAAATATCCATCGAATCGGTTGCATAAACCACCACAGCAAATCATAGGGCATCAAGTACAAAATATCCGTGAAATCGATTGCATAAACTCACACAGCAAATCATAGGGCATCAAGTACAAATATATCCATCAAATCGGTTGCATAAACCACCACAGCAAATCATAGGGCATCAAGTACAAAAATATCCATCAAATCGGTTGCATAAACCACAGGCCTCAGCGCCGTACATTATTACAATAAAATATTCTTCAGGAACAGACTTCCAACATCTTAAATCCATCAGGAACAAACTTCCAATATCTTAGATATCTAGTACGTACATCCATGAGGGAAAAATAGGCTGCATAACAAAGAAGCTTGTAGTATCTCTTATTTCATAATAGACCATCGTACACATCTATTAGGAACAAAGGTTTGCATGAATATCTTCATCAGTGATAATAATCGCGGCCGGTATACTCCAAGGCCTCAAAGATATCTTCAACATATATCACAAATCTCCCCTTTACAAAGAAATACACTGGGACGCACTAGCGAGATGGGACAGCCATCTCGCTGCCCTGCCAGAAACACACTGTCTCGAGATCACAGCATCTCAGCACAGCTCAGTAAAAAACCCACTCAGACGTGGACTAACTGCGTGAGAACTCAGCTCAGCTCCACCGTCTTCCCCCCACAACTCTCACTAGGAACATTCGAACCGACTCTTTATCATTTTAAAAAAAACTAACTAACAACTAGTCAGTAGAGCTATGTTCAAAAGTTACTGCGCCCAAAGCCTCCAACTAAAAAATCATCTCATCACACAAAGCGTGCTTACAAGCGTGTGTACAAAAATCCGACCCGTCCATACGAGTCTTTAACACTTAACTCCCATTAACAAAAAATATGACTCAACAGCTACATTAAGCCGTCATGCTTGGCTGGGTCTCGAGAGACAGGTGACTGGTGGGAGAGAAAGAAAGAAGCTATGGTGGTTTTCATGGCAAGTGGACGGATTGTGCTTGAGCTCCTGAGATTTATATGATTTTTGTGATTCATTCCTATATGATGCCAATTTCTGTACTTCAAGATTTTTTGTGAGGGGTACGAGATGTATGCATGTGAAAGGAAGTATGTATTTCATGGAACTAATTAAATAAATATGAGGAAAACTGAAGGAGACAGTGTACTATTGTTGAGGACTGTTTCGCGGTTTGCAAGCATGTGAATGATGGCCACATTCGCTTGCGTGCACCACGAGACACCTCAATTGAATTAATACTGGAAATCGCGCAGATCAAGATATGACGCGTCAAGCCTAGTTACAGTAGTCTACCTATGGCCTGCGGGCCTGATGGCTGGCGTGCCATCCGACAGTGTTTCAATGTGTGGCACAGCCACTTATGGATAGTGTTTCAATTGTGTGGTATAGCCACTTACTCAAGTGTAGAACCGTTGTGTTCTGGCTTTAAGCCGATATAAGGATATGTGTCTAAAGACTAGGAAAGTCTATGTATGGCCATTGAGCCGAATGGCAGTGTTGGAATGTGTGGTAAAGCCACTTAAGGATTGTGTTTTAATATGTGGCATAGCCACTGACTAAATCTATGTGTGGAACGGCAGATCCACTGGAATATAGGACCAGATAGAGTCCAGATTAGAATCGCGAATAACGCAGATTACGTTCACCTTGAACTTATATACATGGCAGTTAAAGCCTGGCGAGGTAAGCCAAAGATGTTGAATAATGATACATAGACATGATCTATAGATTTACGGATAATGTACTCACTAGCATTGTGAAGGGATAATAATTCCAAGGATCGAATTCAGTAGGTGTTGGTTGCACACTCTATTACACTATAGACTTAACGGTTAACACAGACGAGCTAAGTCTGCGAGAGGAACATTGCGTAGAGCTTAGTACTATGTTAAAGCCAAGTTGATGTGTGAGAAATGTGTTACGCTCATTGTGTAAAAGGATATATATATTAAATTGTTCACTCGTCAATGGAACTTGTTGATTGCCTGAATTATTCAAGTTCTCACTCTGTGCTGTGACTGTTGTTAATCCTTGCAAGGTCAGTCCAGATTATCACAGGTATTCATAAGACTAACTATAATATAGCCAACACTGCTGGAGAATTATTATACAACGACGACACTGAATATAATAATAATTTAATCACACAATAATGGCTTAAAGCTGCAATCGAACTATAAGCTGGAATTAGAATAGATGAATCATAATATCTGAAGTATTGACAAGCAACCCAATAAACTCACGTCCAACGGTGCTGAATCTTTTAATAACAACTAGCAAGAAGAGATACAGCGGGACCGTAACATACTGGTGTCAGAAGTATTCGGACAATCTTCAAAATTCATCTTTTCCGTTACCCAATTGAACGAACTAATGTTTATGAATCAGGCTTCAAGTTGGGAAGATTCTAGTGGAAACAACTTCAAGATCAATTCAGTTCGTCACAGACAAAGTAACAGTGGAAATTGAACAGTTCAAGAAGGTCTCATTCAAGGCGCAAGTCCAATCTGGCAACTCGAATTTACACATCAAGTTACGAAGGTCAAGGTCGAGTCATCACTCCGATCAACGGTCGCTGAGTTCGCTGAATCAAATCGATCGTATGGCATTCAATCGTTGATCCTGAACCATCACAGAGAACCAGAAAGACAATCCATACACTTGTTAAACCTCCAGAGAAACCGGGGAAGTATTTCGACAGAATTTCTTTATCAATTTCAATCAACCGGTCACGTCTGCTTCTCAATGGGAACAAGTCAAACTGCTGGGAACATCTTCTTGTGGTTTTCTTGGATCACAATGGCATGATCACATGAAGATAAGTTCTTGTCTAAATTAGAGCTTTCGACTAATGTGTGTTGTCCAGTTGGCTAGCTTTGGCCTTCAATTTTTCCTCCACTGTCACTTGTCTGTCCTACTTTGCAGTTCTAGTACTCATCATTATGTGTTTATTATCGATGTACTTTATGTAACTTCGCGGGACGGATGGTTAGGGCTTATCATTGCTTGAATATTCCTTTGGAAGATGTAAGCAATTTTAACGACTTTTAGGGATAATTGCTTATATTCGCTGACTGAGGATCTAACTGATTATTAATTTTTCTTTTGAGTTAGGATATAAATGTTTCTTCAGTTAGCAATATAATCACTTTGCTTGTGCTAGTTGTGACGTCACGTGCTTGCGTCATTTTATTTGCATAACCTAGTTTCCGTATTGTTCGATTTTATTCGTTTGTGATCTAAAATCTCTCTGTCTCATTGTTAGTTTAGGACGACTTGTATCGTAAAAGTTTTGTAATGTTACTTTAAACATTATATTTCTCTTATTAATATGTCTAGTACCTACTTAGTTTCTTTTTATCTGTTTCATAGCGTCGTATGATTGAATATATCATTTCATTTGCTTGTTCCATCCATTGTTTATCGTCACTTGTTTTTGTCTCTGGCTATAGTAAATATCATAGTTACTTTGAATTAATGAAGCTTATACGTTCATAGTATATTTATTGACAAATAATATACTTATATAAGTTATTGAGAAACGTAGCACCATGTCTACGTTAGAAGATTTTTATTAAAATTGGACAAAGCCTAGGTAAATCAGGTTCTGATCTTCAGACTTATGCTGAAACGAGATATGAAAAGCATTTATCTCAACAGGAAAGAATTGAGCAACGCGAACTTAAAAAGTTGGAATTGGCTCAAAAAGATAAAGAAATGGCACAAAAAGATAAAGAAATGGCTCAAAAAAGAAAGAAATGGCTCAACAAGAAAAAGAGAGAGAATTACAGAAAGAACTTAAGGAGAAGGAAATAGCTCAACAAGAAAAGGAAAGAGAATTAGATATGGAGAAAATGCAAATAAGAAAAATGGAACTACTTCAATTAGACCAAGAACATAAACATGCTATTGAGCTTGAGACTTTAAGATTAAATGCTGAGAAGGAAAAAGCTGATGAATTGGCGAGGGTGCAATCAGAACAGTCCCGCCTATCGGCTAATTCAAATGTATTTTATCCAAAATTGAAGATGCCACATTTCGATCAATCTAGAGATTGCGTCGATTCATTTTTATCAAGATTTATTATGAAAGTTACAGGTTTAAATATACCCAAGGAAAGATGGAGTAGTCTTTTTGTTGATTTTTTGACCGGGGACTCACTCAAGGTTTTCATGAATCTGGATGAGAAAAGCAGAAACGATTTTGATATCGTAAAAGAAGTACTTCTTAGACGGTTCCAGTTAACTGAATCTGGATTCCGAGAACGTGTCCATATGGCTAAGCTTAGTAAGAACGCTGACTTTGGGGAATTTATTGCTTCCATTAAACATTATTTCAACAGATGGATAGAATTATCAGGTATCACAAAATCATATGAGGGGTTAATGGATCTCATGCTACGTGATAAAGTGCTCTCCTCATGTAGTCATGATTTAGAATCCTTCTTACAAGAGAGACACCCTAACTCTATTGCAGAATATGAAAAATTATCACGGCACATCCGAATAAGGATGTCCATCGATCTTTTCCTCGAGATCCTATGCCTACGTGTGCAGCACTCCATGATCATAGATCTTATGATCACCGACCTAGATCACAGAGCACGGACGGTCGATATCGTACACAATTTCGTCAAGAATATCGGGGGTCTTACAACTTCCCTCGGTATCGCTCACCGTCAAGATTCTATCGACGGAGTTATCGAGGTTATTCACCTCATGATCGTGGAGGCCACAAAGGCAGGGGTCGTGATGATTATCAAAAAGACTATTACAGGGATTACAATAATCATGGATCATCATATAAAAGGAATGATGATAATAATGATTCATCAGATTTTTATTATAAGACAAAATCAGGCAAAAAGAAAACAAATCATTTTAGGTCATCACCAAAAAATAATGACAAACATAGTCATGCTAACGCATGTACTACCAAAAGAGATCATGAGAATGATGATAACAAACATGCTAATTCATGCAGCATTTTAGATGACTCTTGTTATGTTTGTCAATCACATCTGATATCAGAGAGGAAAAATACACTTCGGTGTGGTCATACAATGTCTTCTATGTCTGCTTGTGAGAATTTGGGACGTCTCACATACCACAAGGCATACTTATACGGAAGGGAAGTAAGAGTTTTACGTGACTCCGGCTGTTCTACTGTCGGCATACAACACTCGCTTATCGAGCCCTCTGCATTTACGGGTAAAACTGTTAAATGTATCACATTTGGTGGGAATATAGAAGAATATCCAATAGCACATGTCTATATCGATACACCGTTTTATACAGGTATGGTGTATGCTTGCGGGTTAAGAGCTCCCGTGGCTGAAATAATCTTAGGTAACATACCTGGAGTTAGAAATTGCACTCCACACGAGATTACGAAATGGGTTGAATCTCACCCATTGGTGGCAAATGCTGTTGTCACCAGAGCACAACAGTCGGCTACAGATATGGCCACCCCACCTACACCTATAATAGAGACAATTATGTCTCCCGACGTCGTTGCTGAAGCACCAGCGGCGTTTGCGGAAAAAACAAAAAAAATGATCCAAGTTTACAGCGTTTATTTGCGCTAGTAGAAAAAAAAGTTAGTAAACATACGAAATCAGCACAACATTGGTTTCAAATTAAGAAATCCATACTAACAAGACACTATGATAATGGTATGTCAATTATTCATCAGATAGTCGTTCCAAAACAATTTAGACCTTTGGTGTTACAAACAGGGCATGACTCTCCCATGGCAGGGCACATGGGTATTAAAAGAACATTATTTAGAGTCACGTCGCAATTCTATTGGCCTGGTGTCAATAAAGACACAAAATTATATTGTAGGTCATGTACGACATGTCAAAGCATATCACGTAAGGGCAGATTCCATACGGCACCCTTACAGATCACTGATGTACAGAAAGACCATTTAAGAAGATAGCCATAGATATTATTGGTCCGTTATCAATTCCATCTAATAATGGGTTCCGATATATCTTAACCTGTGTAAATCTTTGTACACGGTGGCATGAGGCCATACCTCTGAAAACCATCACTACTGCGTCGGTATCAGATGCATTACTTTCAATTTTTTGTCGTGTTGGTTTTCCGGAGGAAATTCTATCAGACAGAGGTTCACAATTCACCTCAAATATTATGAAAGAAGTGGAGTCGATGCTCTCCATTCACCATTCGTTTTCTAGTGCATATCACGCCCAAACGAACGGAGTTTGTGAGCGTCTTAACGGTTCACTCAAACAGATTCTTCATAAGATCACTGAGGGATGTCCTCGTGACTGGGACAGGCTACTTTGTGCCGCATTATTTGCATATCGAGAGGTCCCCCACGAAAGCACTGGATTTAGTCCATTCGAGCTCGTCTACGGCTCTAATCCTCGTGGCCCAATGATGATCTTAAAAAATTTATTGGTCGGATCATCAGTGGATGAATCCACTCGTACTAGTTACGAGCTGGTGATTGACCTTAGACAAAGAATCATTGATGCGTGTACATATGCATCCGAGAGCATTAAATCAGCGACACAAAAATCTAGATTATTCCACAATCAAGGGAGAAGATTGCGATATTTTAATCCTGGGGGAAAAGTCTGGTTACTTCTACCTCATGAGGATAATAAACTGTTGATTTCATGGCAGGGTCCATTTGTGATTAGTAAACAAGTCACGGATGTTGACTATGCTATAAACGTAAGAGGAAAAATTAAAACATTCCATGTCAATATGTTGAAATTGGCAGTGGAAAGACCACAAGAGTTAATTCCTATTATTAACTCTGTGTCTGTGTCTGAGTCTTCACCTCATATTTCTTCTTTTGCATTAGTGAATGAGGAAGACACTACGTCTTCAATTCCTCTACAGTTTGCTTTACCGTCTTTACAAGCTTCCGAATCTTGGAAGGATGTCACAATTTCTTCGACTTTGTCATCTTCACAACAAAGTCAAGTCAGAGAAATTCTTCTTTCTTTTAACTATGTTCTTACTGACCTTCCAGGTCGTACCTGGTTAATCTCTCATGACGACATTCTAACAAAAAGAAAGATGGGTCGCTCCGTATTTGTATTGACTTCAGACGTCTTAACCGTATCACAATTACTGACGCTGAACCAATGCAATTGTTGGACGACCTACTTTCGCAAGTTTCACAGGCCACTTACTTTAGTAAACTAGATCTGTCTAAAGGCTATTGGCAGATACCACTTACTGAACATGCCAAGCCTTTCACTGCCTTCACTACTCCATTTGGTTTATTCCAATGGAATTACATGTGCTTCGGCCTTGTAAGCGCGCCTGCGACATTTGTGCGCATGATGCGCCGCCTTCTGGGCGATAGAAAAGATGTCATCACATACATCGATGACATCTGTCTATTTCACAACTCATGGGAAGACCATATTACTGGTTTGTCTTCTCTTCTCTTTACACTACGACAACATGGTTTGACTGTAAGACCTTCTAAGGTCCAGATAGGTTGTCAGGAGATTACTTTTCTGGGTCACCGCATAGGTAACCATAGATTACACCCTGATGACAATACAGTCAAGCGTATACTGGAGATTGCTATTCCATCATCTAAGAAACAAGTAAGAAGTTTACTTGGGCTGGTTAACTATTACCATAAATTTATACCACGCTTCGCACAGATTTCTGCTCCTTTGTCCGGATTGTTGGCCAAAGGTAGTCCAAAAAAATATTATGGACACCGCAGTGCAAAGAGGCTTTGATTATGATAAAGAATTTATTTAAGAATCATCCTATCCTGTTATTGCCAAACATACATTTACCATTCTTAATTCAAACAGATGCATCCAGTTCCGGAATTGCAGGATGTTTGCTTCAATGCAATGAAAGGATACTCCATCCATGCTTGTTTGTCTCACGCAAGCTTACTCCTGCGGAACAAAAATACGCAACAGGAGAGCGCGAACGGCTCGCGGTGGTTTGGTGCTTAGAAAAACTGTCTAAGTACTTGATAGGTAGAAAGTTCTTTATTTACACAGACCACAGTCCGCTCCCGTTTATCACTTCGAGAACTATGAAAAACGCAAGAATTCACAGATGGTTTCTGTTACTACAAGAATTCGCATTTACAATCATACCGATTTCAGGAACTGATAATAACCTCGCGGACTTGTTATCTAGAAACTTTACGTCACAGGATTGAGATAACTTTCTTGTCTTGATGTTGACAATGGACATAATTTTATAATTATTATTTCTAATTGTGAATATTAATTTCATTATATCATTTTTGACGATAGATAACATGCATAGATTATAGTCGGTCACATCTTCGCCACCACTCTCTCACGTGCCACGAGTGTCACGTTTGGGAGCGGGGGGGATGATGTTGAGGACTGTTTCGCGGTTTGCAAGCATGTGAATGATGGCCACATTCGCATGCGTGCACCACGAGACACCTCAATTGAATTAATACTGGAAATCGCGCAGATCAAGATATGACGCGTCAAGCCTAGTTACAGTAGTCTACCTATGGCCTGCGGGCCTGATGGCCGGCGTGCCATCCGACAGTGTTTCAATGTGTGGCACAGCCACTTATGGATAGTGTTTCAATTGTGTGGTATAGCCACTTACTCAAGTGTAGAACCGTTGTGTTCTGGCTTTAAGCCGATATAAGGATATGTGTCTAAAGACTAGGAAAGTCTATGTATGGCCATTGAGCCGAATGGCAGTGTTGGAATGTGTGGTAAAGCCACTTAAGGATTGTGTTTTAATATGTGGCATAGCCACTGACTAAATCTATATGTGGAACGGCAGATCCACTGGAAAGTGTAAAATAGCGTAAGAATCCGTATCAAATTGAATATAGGACCAGATAGAGTCCAGATTAGAATCGCGAATAACGCAGATTACGTTCACCTTGAACTTATATACATGGCAGTTAAAGCCTGGCGAGGTAAGCCAAAGATGTTGAATAATGATACATAGACAGGATCTATAGATTTACGGATAATGTACTCACTAGCATTGTGAAGGGATAATAATTCCAAGGATCGGATTCAGTAGGAGTTTGTTGCACACTCTATTACACTATAGACTTAACGGTTAACACAGACGAGCTAAGTCTGCGAGAGGAACATTGCGTAGAGCTTAGTACTATGTTAAAGCCAAGTTGATGTGTGAGAAATGTGTTACGCTCATTGTGTAAAAGGATATATATATATTAAATTGTTCAGTCGTCAATGGAACTTGTTGATTGCCTGAATTATTCAAGTTCTCACTCTGTGCTGTGACTGTTGTTAATCCTTGCAAGGTCAGTCCAGATTATCACAGGTATTCATAAGACTAACTATAATATAGCCAACACTGCTGGAGAATTATTATACAACGACGACACTGAATATAATAATAATTTAATCACACAATAATGGCTTAAAGCTGCAATCGAACTATAAGCTGGAATTAGAATAGATGAATCATAATATCTGAAGTATTGACAAGCAACCCAATAAACTCACGTCCAACGGTGCTGAATCTTTTAATAACAACTAGCAAGAAGAGATACAGCGGGACCGTAACAACTATCAGTTGACGTTACATACCGATAATGAAGGACGATATATATATATATATATATATATATATATATATATATATTATGTCATACGGTATAAGGGCTTCTAAGTTGATACCTATGGAGCCGTGTGCATGTTAATAAACGTTGTGTAACTGTCCACTCGGCCTTGGTGGTGATCTGGATATTTTGGTGTATTGCTGTGTGCCTTGTTTAGATGTAAGTCCCTACACTAACTTGGCAAGAGTAACTCAAGAAGTTACAGATGACATAATATAATCTCAACGCAACAACTATATTACAAAAACAAAAGCTAACATATAAAAAAAGAAATAAATAAGGATGTTAGCCAGTAATCTACAGTGGAGGTAGTTTCCCCCTAGATAAATAAGAATTGACTATAAATCCTCCAATCAACATTAAATACTTACCAGAATACACAATATCATTTTTTTACAATAACACAATAGGAACTATTACTAAAAAGTAAAATATACCGACTAGAGAAATAATGTAGTGTACAACAGAAAATAAATACAAACAAGAAAATATTACAATTAAACAAACGCGCAATGATGTAACAAGCAGCTCCGTGTATATGGTAGATGGTTGAAGGGTCGTGCTACAAATAAAAGTAGCAAACACCTTAACATAAAACAAAAATTTAAAAAAAAACGATAAAGGCTCCAAAGGCTCCATCTCTCCTATTATGTAGCTCGCGGAAGTAAGTGCGCCAGCACATACATTGTTAAATGACTTTACCACAAGCTATGGTCTGCAGTCATCAGACTATTATTCATATCATTACTCTCATCCAGAATCCAGAATGCGTCACACCCATAAGAAGTCAAAGGAAGGTTTGTATTATTGGATACGTGACTATGTAGAAGAGCAATTAATGTGCTCGATGTTTGATAACGACAATAATGAAACAAGTTGCCTTTTTGGCACAGGCGTAACGTGCTAGTGTGTTGCAACGTGTTAACTAGTGACTTGATAAAGAGAATTTAGTGAAACCTACTCGTATCATAGTCTTGGACAAGTAAAGAACCCTTGCGGTCAGGCTAGACCTATACCCAAGCCGATACGCAAGAGAATATAGAGCAAAGATTAGACTGTGTTAAAAAAATAATAATAATTTAGTTACAACTGACCTAAAGGTCTTTTATATTTGGACAGGAGCCCTAATATAACCGACTAGGTTGAACGGGACGCGCCTCGCCAAAACGGGGCAAAAAAGAGAAAGAAAGTGTAGACAATTAACATTGAAGCTGTAACATTGTCACGGGATTTCTCCCCTTGCTCTGCAGTGATGGTCCAACAATGGCCAAAATTCATAGTATCTACTGTGGGTCTTCAATGGTATCTACCTTTTGCTCAAGATAACTCATGGCAGAGATTTGAATTGAAGAATGGTGCTTCAATTCTAGGGAGCCACATAGAAATTTAAGAAATCAAGTACAACAGGTGACGGGATCCAGGCCGTGTAAACTTTCCATCTTCCCAGACTTTCTATGAGGAGAAAGAATTGTGCTCGTTTTGATGAGCCACCAACTGATTTAAATCGGTAAAATATTACTTCACTAGCTCTGTTTATGTGTATTTAAAATGACTGAGCCACTTTACTCAAAGAAAAAATGATTAAATCAACTATAAATTTGTATACAGATACAGATAAAAAATTTAATAATCAATTATAGTTAACATTTGAAAATAAATAAATGTCATTTTAGCCTAAAAGGTTCATCATAGGTGATGGTCTTATGCCCTAAAATGTTTGGGTTAAGAGTTCACTTGGCAGCTTTAAGTGGGTACTAAGCTGCCAGCAAGATGTCGGTTAGCTTCTACTCCTGTCGACGTTGGTTCTTTGCAGGTTGAAGACTGATTCACTCTCGTCACTGGCACGTCTGGTGGCTGAATCATGTCCCTCGTAGTATCCTGGGGTAATTACGAAGATGGTCCAGCGTCTTCAAGACCCGTCTGATGTTGGTGTCTTGCTTTGACTGAAGGCCATTTGTACCACACACTTGTTCCACAGACTAGTACCCCAAATTGGTAGCACCGATTATTATCATGAAATGAGAGAGAAACAAGATATCCCTCCTGAGTATTGTGTCTCCTGACACGAGAATCTGGTGTCCTTTCCTTTCATTTCATCATTCCATCTGCCTCATAATTTTAACCTCTCTTAGTATTAATGTTAATCCCTGTGAGATGAAAACACCCATTGCATTTATATAAAACATGTTTACATATACATATACACTGGTTGAAACGGTTAATATAATAATGTAAATTGTTTCTGTCATCACCCACTCTCTGCTCCATATGAAACTTGGAACTACCTCTGCTTTTGGTTCTCTATGAGAAACCACCACGAAGCAGTCACCAGTTCATGCAGTGGTGGTTCATGAAACCATCATTCTATATGCTGCGGTTCCCAGCCTCGTATGAAATTGGACATCCACTAGCAATTTTCACATCTTAATATTGCAAAATATAGAATGATAAAACGTACAACTTACCCCAACTAACTTGGGCAATACAGACTTCTGGCTGATGGAAATAGTTTCGGCAACTTGATTAAGATGCGTCTGACACGTTATCTGGGGTATTATTTTATAAAAGAATCCCACTGTGATTTCGTGTTCAGGTTTCTATGATTCCGTGCTTTCCGTATTAACAAAGGTAGAGCTTTCTTGTTGTCTAAGTCCAGGGGGTGCTCAAAAAGGTTGTCCGGTCCTTTAACTTAGAATCCTGATTCTATTTTTTATTCTGGCTTGTCTGACTGTCTTCTT
Organism: Oreohelix idahoensis; assembly: GCA_024509875.1. Classification (NCBI taxonomy): domain Eukaryota; kingdom Metazoa; phylum Mollusca; class Gastropoda; order Stylommatophora; family Oreohelicidae; genus Oreohelix; species Oreohelix idahoensis. Next base: position 157,886 of record JAMPIV010016752.1, read on the forward strand.
GACGAGTGGAATTATCAGTGCCCTAGACTCAGAATGTGCTAGATTATAAGCAATGTTCGGCCCACGCATCCACGTTGCTACTATATGACAAGGCTCCAGAAAGAAATTTTGTATTTTAACATATCAAATGCCAAACCAATAGCAATAAATTGCGTATTTTGGTAGGGGCATAGTCTCACAACCCACTCATGAAAGTTCCGGCATGACACATGATGTGATTTATTTTCAAAAGTCACTCCCATAAAAGGTATTTTCTCTTCCGTTGATATTGATCATGTTTATTACCCGCCACTTCATAGATCTATAACTGATAATATCTATCAAGATTGAAAGCTTATAATCACTATCGCTTTCATCAAATCTGCCCAGAAACGATTATATCATTTCGATGCTAAAAAAACCCATGAGTTATCTTTAGTGCATGTCTTTAATCTGTCAATAGATTGATATTTTCCGACACGTTCCTGTGAAAACGCACAACTATCAAGGAACAAATCTGGGTGTTCTTGTTCCATCTCAGACAGAAATCGGAGGTAACTACAACTAGTCAAGTTGACGCCATATTCTAATCTGCATATGGGATATATCTGTACGGAGCCTCGTTGTGTTCAATGAAACTGTCTATTTGGCATTTCCCAGCTTGGCCTTTGACAGTATTTTTTATGTGGAGAATACGGCTGTGTGCGGATTCACTTACATACCACTAGATGGACATTGGGATGAGTAGATTTATTACTCAAGATATAATATAAATAATAAAGAAAACTACCCCGTGGACCAAAGCCCGTATCAATATGTAATTACATTCACCCAACAAACGGAAATTCCCTGTCATATTTGTACATCACAAGAATATAAAAAGCATACTATGCGAATTTATCAATTTTTATATTTTCCTCTATAAGCCTTTCCCTCGCCATTTATCGAGTTTTTGACGTCATATTTCCTTATATAAACCCATTCCTCACTATCTACCCCCACTACCCCAACTCCAATTGCACACTCAACCCACACGAGCCTAACTTAAACCAAAACATTCCAAGTAACTTTCTAATTTAATTCATACTTTGTCTCGCAATATATACTTCTATTTATAAACCTTGGTATTTGTTATCTATGTTGTAAAATATATGTATATATGTGTATATATGTATATATATATTGTCTACCTGCTTGTAAAATATGTATGTATATATATATATATATATATATATATATATATATATATATATATATATATATATATATATATATATATATATATATATATGTTGTATAAAGAAACATAACAACACATATCAATTAAAATACCTACACACAAAACACCAGACAAACCAAAAGCAATACCACCCACACATATGAGTCGTCACCTCAGCCAGTCAAATTCAATACCTCCCCGCGCACTCAAAAAATAACACCACACCACGCTCATTAGCCAGCTTCCTCTATAAAACTCATACTAAGCAAATTTATAAATTTTTTACATTTTCCTCTTTATCTCAAGAGTGCAGGATTTTATCGAATTTTATGTATGTTGTGTGTATGTATATATATATACGAGGGGCGATCAGAAAGTAATGCACCACATCGTTTTTCTCAGGAGCTGTTTATTCAAAAAGCATGAAATTTATACACAATATACATGGATATGTCATGTAAATATCGGTATTATTCAACATAATCCCCATCAACTTGTACGGCTTTATGCCAGCGCGAAACAAGTGCATGTATTCCTAGCCCGTACCAGATTTTGTCTTGATCATGTACCCATTTCTTCGCTGCATGAATCATTCCTTCATCATCTTCAAACCTTGTCCCACGGAGTGCATCTTTAAGTGGACCAAATGATGAAAATCAGAGGGTGCCAAATCGGGACTATAGGGTGGATGGGGTAGTACAGTCCAACCCAATTTGGTGATTGCTTCCCGTGTTTCCAGACTTGTGTGAGGGCGCGCATTGTCATGAAGGAGAAGCAGGTCTGTTGGATTCTTGTGCGGCCGAACTTTGCGAAAACGTTGATTGAGTTTTTTCAATGTCTTAATGTAAGCTTGCGAATTGATTGTCTCTCCTCTTGGAATAACGTCCACAAGAATCATACCTTCAATGTCCCAAAAGATAGTGATCATGACCTTTCCAGCTGAAGGAATTGTCTTGAATTTCTTTCTTCTTGGTGATTGCGGATGATGCCACTCCATTGACTGTCTTTTTGTCTCAGGTTCAAAATGATGTGCCCAGGTTTCGTCACCTGTAACGACCTTAGCCAAAAAGTTCTCTCCATCAGCATTAAAACGCTCCAACAATTCAGAAGAAATTGCTTTCCTTTGCAATCTGTGGTCATTTGTGAGACTTCGAAGAACCCATCTTGCGCAAATCTTAGAAAATCCGAGAATTTTTATAACTGCATTTGCACTACCAATGCTGACTGACAGCTGTAAGGCCAATTGTTGAGTAGTGATTCGCCTATCAGTAAGAATAATGCCCTCAGCGCATTTCAACATTTCTGCGTTGGTGGCTGTGGCAGGACGTCCACAGCGCGGCCGATCAAGCAGTTCCATATCTCCACTTCCTGATTCTTTGAATCTCTGAACCCAGCGACTGACTGTACTCCTGTCGACTGCAAAACTTCCATACACATCACATAGACGCTTGTGAATATTCACAACAGTTTCCTTCTCTGCAACGAGAAATTCTATCACAATTCGCTGTTTATAACGCAAGTTGCTAACACGCTCCATTTCAACGGTTTAGGGCAGCCGTATTATTTGGCCGGTTGTCGTGCAATTTAGTGCACACAATTGGCACATGCCATATTTAAAGTGTGCAAAATTTCATGCTTCTATCTTTATTATTAGCTGAGAAAAACGATGTGGTGCATTACTTTCTGAACGCTCCTCGTATATATATATATATATATATATATATATATATATATATATATATATATATATATATATATATATATATATATATATATATAGCGCGGTTCCGATCAAAGCCGTTCCATAATATATATATATATATATATATATATATATATATATATATATATATATATATATATATATATATATATATATATATATATATATATATATATATATATATATATATATATATATATATATATATATATATATATATATATATATATATATATATATATATATATATATATATATATATATATATATATACATACATATATATATATATATATATATATATATCTATATATATATATATATATATATATATATATATATATATATATATATATATATATATATATATATATATATATATATATATATATATATATATATATATATATATGTATATATTAAGTCATATTTTGATTAATGGGAGTTAAGTGTTAAAGACTCATATGGACGGTCGGATTTTTGTTATATACGAAAGTAGTAGTATAGTATGCGCAAAACGGTTAGTATTCAGGAGGCGGCGCATAACTTTTATATAGCAAAATACTCTGGATCGATTCCGCAGGAGGAGTGTCAGGAGGTGGCGCATGACTTTTTATATAGCGATATATTCTGAAGGGGAAATCATCAATAGAAAGAGAAGAGGTCAAGACTAGTGGTTACGTCCCTTAAGTAGCGGTGTCTGACCATGGGTGAGGATTCAAATGTTGGGTTTTTGTTTTACTTTGGGAACTGAGCTACGCAAGGAGAAGTTATGAACGATCTGTTTCTGAGACAGGCGGGTGTAGGTTAGAGGGGGATTTTTGTGTGATGTTGTTTTGGACTGGTAGTGTGTTGGGTGTGTTATTTAGACATATATACATACAATATATATATATATATATATATATATATATATATATATATATATATATATATATATATATATATATATAAAATATAAAAAATCGATAATGACGGAAATAAAAAAAAAATAAAAAATCGATAACGGCGAGTAGGTTACTAAGGGGTGCTTTTTGAAGCGAGTGGAGCCTTTTTGTGCTGGCGTGGGTGACGATGTATGGAGGGGTGTATATACATACAATATATATATAAAATATCGATAATGACGGAAAATATAAAAAATCGATAATGGCGGGTTAGTAGGTTACTAAGGGGGGTTTGAAGCGAGTGGAGCCTTTTTGGGCTGGCGAGGGTGACGACGCATGGGTGTAAAGTGGTGTAGCTGGCGGGTGTAGGTTAGGGGGCGATTTTTTGTGTGATGTTGAGTGTGTTATTTAGACATATATACATACAATATATATAAAAAAAATATTTAAAAATCGATAATGACGGAAATAAAAAAAATCGATGATGTTGGATTAGTAGGTTACTAAGGTGGGTTTTTGAAGCGAGTGGAGTCTTTTTGTGCTGGCGTGGGTGACGATGCATGGGTGTATTGTGGTGTAGCGGGCAGGTGTAGGTTAGGGGGGATTTTTGTGTGATGTTGTATTGTGCCGTTGGTGTGTTTGTTTAAGGCGGGTGTGCCACCATGGAGAGGTGGTAGTGAAGTGCTAGAGACTTGCCTATACTAGGACCAGCATCTAGAGGTGGGAGTGAAGTGTTAGAGACTTGACTATATTAGGTCTAGTATGAAATGGCGGATACATAAAAAACGATAATTGGCGGGTTAGTAGGTTACTAAGGATATTTTTTTAAGGGAGAGGGTATTGATTTTTTTGCTGGCGGGGTGACGAATCTTGTGTGTGTTGGGTGTGTGTGTGTGTGCCCGCGTGCGAGCGTGTATGTGTGGTATTGATTTTGGCTTGTCTGGTGGTTTGTGTGCAGGTATTGGTGTGAATTACAACTAATTGCTGTTAGCTTTCTTGGTTTGGTAGGCCTTTTCACAGTGTAAAAGAACTATTGGTTATCTGTAGTGTTTTAAATAGTATTGTTAAGCCATTATTTCTATAATATTTAGGGGCCAGCTCGACGCTGTATAAACGCTAGATGTATATTTATCAGATCACCGAAGACGGGTGCGCATGCGCGCATAACTTCACACGTCAAAATAAAAAACTTTACAGGAGTGCTTAGATGATGATTTTTCACTGTCACTTTTAAAGAGGTCACACCGCAGACTTGTGTAGATTGACCAATTATTGTGGAGGTTGGTCTTCAAATATGCACCAATTTCCCACTTCTATTCGTACAATTCAGTCAAGGGTTTTTTATCGACTGGATTAATATCATGACCAGTGGTTAGTGGGCAGTTAGGGTGACCGTGGAACAGACAACCATGGAACTGGTAGACGATGCGAGAGTCTTTGTCGCAACCATCTACACTAATGCAACGCAAAGCCATTTCACGGCCCTTGAACTGGGTTTTTAAAGACACATTCACATTTCCATTTCATACTTTTGGTATCAGTTTTCATATTTCCACTTCATAATTTTGGTATCAGTTTTCATATTTCCATTTCATAATTATTGCACCAGAAACTTCACATTTCCATTTCATACGTTTGGTTTCAGTTTTTCAAATTTGCTCTTCATAATTTTGTATCGGTTTTCATATTTCCATTTCCTAATTTTTACAACACAACACTCACACTTCCATTTTCTTAATTTTGGTATCAGTTTTCACATTTCTATTTCATAATTATTGCAGCACAACCTTCACATTTTTATTTCATACATTTGGTATCAGTTTTTCAAATTTCCACTTCATAATTTTTGTATCGATTTTCATATTTCCATTTCCTAATTTTTACAACACAACACTCACACTTCCATTTTCTTAATTTTGGTATCGGTTTTCATATTTCCATTTCATACTTTTTGCAACACAACCTTCACATTTTCCATTTCATACTCTTGGTATCAGTTTTTCAAATTTCCACTTCATAATTTTTGTATCGGTTTTCATATTTCCATTTCACAATTTTTACAACACAACACTCACACTTCCATTTCTTAATTTTGGTATCAGTTTTCATATTTCCATTGAGTGTGTGTGTGTGTGCGTGCGTGTACGTGTGGTTGTGTATGTGTGCATGCATGCGCCGGTGGGCTGTAGGGGGACAAGGGTTGGTGTTAGGAAACCAACTCGGTTCTGGCGATATTGGTTGATAACAACTGGAGTTGATGTAATGGTCAAACGTGTTACTGGGGCAAGTAGTAGGACAGGTATCCGTGTTTGGTGTTGTGCGCTAACAGAGAGTTGATTAGTTGAAAAACTAATCGATCGTTGATGCGTTGTCGATGTGAAAAAAAAATTTGTGTGCGCCGCAAGTGTTAGAGACATGACCAGGTCCAGCGGCGAGATGTGGGAATGAAGTGTTAGAGACGTCACTATACTAGGGCCAACACCTAGAGGTGGAAGTGCAGTGTTAGAAACTATACTAGGTCTAGCATCGAGAGGTGGGGAGTAACGTGTTAGAGACTCGTAGATGTGTTGTAGTCTTGTTACAAACAACAAGTAACACAAATACAGAGATATAAAAAGCAACATACGTTTATTTTTTGGTGGTGAGCTTGACGTGGTCTGCTTTCAACGGTTGATTTTTTTTTTCAGAAGGATGGTCTTGGTCTCAGACGGTTTTTGATGGTCCACTGGTTATAACGAGAGGTGATAGCAAGTTGCCCATGAGGTGATATAAATGTACCCGTGAGGTGATGAAATATACCTGTGAGATGATAGAAATGTGCCCGTGAGGTGATAGAAATGTGCTCGTGAGGTGATAGAAATGTGCCCATGAGGTGATAGAAATGTACCCATGAGGTGATAGAAATGTGCCTGTGAGGTGATCGAAATGTACCCGTGAGGTGATAGAAATGTGCCCGTGAGGTGATGGAAATGTGCCGGTGAGGTGATAGAAATGCACCAGTGAGGTGATAGAAATGTAAATGAAATACCCGTGTGAAGTGTTAAAGACATGACCAGGTCCAGCATTGAGAGGTGGGAGTGAAGTGTTAGAGACGCCACTATACTAAGGCCAGCAACTAGAGGTGGAAGGGGCGTGTTAGAAACTATACTAGGTCTAGCATCGAGAGGTGGGAGTGAAGTGTTAGAGACATGACCAGAGCCAGCAGCGAGAAGTGGGAGTGAAGTGTTAGAGACTTGACTAGGTCTAGCATCGAGAAGGTTTCCAAAATAAAAAATAATATCAAAGGCCAAGTTGGACAAGGCCAAATAGACAGTTTTATTGAACACAACCGTAGAGATATATGTCACAGACAGACTAGATTATGGCGCCAACTAGATACTCCTTAGTGTTACAGGTTGTAATCTGGACAATGTCGAGGCCAGTTTCAACCATTTTAAGAAAACCCAACACGCACGTGCTTTTTACTACTCGTTGTTAAACTTGATCGATGGTCTGCGCTCGCGAGGAAAACATTATCAAATGTAATCGATGAATGAGTCATATTGTTTGTAGTTGGTTAGGGTGGGTGACGTCAGCGCTAAATATAGACTATCGGAAACAAGTTTATGTTCTTTTGATCTTGTATTATTTTATTATACATAAACTTGTTTCCGATAGTCTATATTTAACGCTGACGTCACCCACCCTAACCGACTACAAACAGTATGACTCATTCATCGATTACATTTGATAATGTATTCCTCGCGAGCGTAGACAATCGATCGAGTTTAACAACGAGTGGTAAAAAGCACGTGCGTGTTGGGTTTTCTTAAAATGGTTGAAACTGGCCTCGACATTGTCCCGATTGCAACCTGTAACACTAAGGAGTATCTAGTTGGCGCCATAATCTAGTCTGTCTGTGACATATATCTCTACGGTTGTGTTCAATAAAACTGTCTATTTGGCCTTGTCCAACCTGGCCTTTGATATTATTTTTTATGTTGGAAACCTTGACTGTGTACGGGTCATTTACATAACACTAGATGGACATTGGGGTGAGTAGATTTTATTACTCGATGCTAGACCTAGTCAAGTCTCTAACACTTCACTCCCACTTCTCGCTGCTTGCTCTGGTCATGTCTCTAACACTTCACTCCCACCTCTCGATGCTAGACCTAGTATAGTTTCTAACACGCCCCTTCCACCTCTAGTTGATGGCCCTAGTATAGTGACGTCTCTAACACTTCACTCCCACCTCTCGATGCTGGACCTGGTCATGTCTCTAACACTTCACTCCCACCTCTAGATGTTATAACTGTTTGTAAAATATATATTGTAATATGTACGTATAACTGTTGTATAAATAAACAACACATAACACAATACAATACAACACACCGCAACACAGCCCACACACACACACGCACGCACGCACACACACACTCACAGACGCTCAACCACGCACGCGAGCGCTCACACACACACACCCAGTCACTCATGGTCATACTTTACTGAAGAGGTGGTGTGATAACGACAGACACTAGCGCTCATACCTCGTTGAAGGTGGTTTCCATTGTTCCCACCAACTGGGTGTACATGACAAGAAGTGATGAAATGCTTAAACCGTTGGAGAGCGGGCTGAAGACCGCAACTGTAAGTTTTTACCGAGGCCAGCCTTTGTTACACGTGCGAAAATATTTTGGTGAGTCATATCTAAATTCTTCATTCATAACCCTCCACTCCCAAAGGAGCATAGGCCTTCAACAAACACATGCCAAGTCCTCCTGTCACGTGCCATCATCTCAAGTTCTTTCCATGTTCTCCTCATCATTTTCACCTCTGTTTCCAACTCTCTTCTCCATGTACTTCTTGGTCTTCCTCTGCCTCTCTTGCCCTGGGGGTTCCAGAACAAGGACTGCCTTGTAATGCTATCAACAGGTTTCCTCAGTGTGTGTCCTATCCATCGCCATCGTCTTCTTCTCATTTCTTGTTCCACTGGCACTTGTCTAGTTCTTGTCATCAGTTCCACGTTGGTAACCTTGTCATACCATTTTAATCCCTCTATTCTACGCAAGCACCCATTTATGAAAGTCTGTAGCTTTTTGGTTGTTGTCTTTGTTGTTCTCCATGTCTCTGAGCCATACAATAGGACTGACTTCACATTTGAGTTGAAGATTCTTATTTTCGTGTTGGATCCTATTTCTCTTGATCTCCATAAATTTCCCAATGCAATGAAAGCTCCTCTTAGGGAATTAGGTATAATGATTGTATTTCCTGGTATGATTGCTGAAGAAGAAAACCAACCTGAATATAACCTAACCATCCTTGTTAGGACTCATATAGGACGGTATTGTTAGGATATATTTTACCAGCCACTTATCAGAGATGACCTGGTATATTATAGGTGGAAGGAAACTGTTACATCATACCTAGGTGTACACATTATTGGATGTATTCATGTATTTAATTATTAGAAAGTATGCTTTGCAAGTAGACATCTGTCTTGTCTCGCTTTTGCTAAATCATTCTGAGCCATGTTGTCATTCATCCAACATGCAGACACCTGAGACACGCTCATCTCATATACACTAGAGATAGGTGTGCTTGATGACAGAAATTAGCCCCCATCTATCCTTAATTCAGGTTTATTCGTGTCATAAAAACTGAGGTCGTATGTTCAGGTCAATCCTGCTGCCTGGAACTTTGCTGGAGCATAGTGGTTGTATCGGAGCTACATCCCTAGTCCCCCTCAGTCTTGGGTGGACTAAAGGAACGATAATCAGCGAGTATTGTGTGCATCTATTAAGAAGGACAGAACTGTTTCAAGAGATGAGGACACACTAGTACCATTTCCGTCGGCAAGTGTGAGCAATTAACTGTCCATGAAGAAAAAGGGATTTAGCATTAACTGCACAAAAGATACAATTTTTCTATAATTTATTAACAGCATAGCTGATATAATTTTTCTATAATTGAGTAACAGCACAGCTGATGTAAATTTTTTCCTATAATTGGAACTTGGTGGAAAATATATAAAAAGGACTTGTTGATATATATATATATCAACAAACAAATCCATTGCATTCCACCTTCCAACATCCACACTTCAGCACAAGAGTAGATAGTGTATATACTTAATAAATAAGGAAATTGTATTTGAAGGACTTGTCAAGTTTATAATTGTTAAGTGCAATCTGTTTTCTTGTTTTAATATCACAGTTAGTTGCACAGCGGGGTGGCATTTTATGACTGTCTCCACTTTACGAATTTTTCAAGATCAGATCATTTACAGCCGTAACTAAGTTGTGATACCAGTGGTTCTCTCATACACTGGTACTTCACCATTTTCCTGCAGAAATTCTATTTCTGTATTGTCTATACTATACTGATCCTATATACAATAAAAACCTCACGCTACAGGTAGAAACAGGGGCAGACCGGCAAGTCCTACTGTGGAGAGAGAGAAGATACAGCTAGAGAGGGAGACAGAGATAGGGAGACAGAGAGAGCGAGACGGAGGCAGACAAGAGAGAGAGTGAGAGAGAGAGAGAGAGAGAACGAATGGAATATTTATTTCATCAGTGTAAAGAAATAGGCATTATTGCCTTTCAAATTAGAGCATTCTTAACTTCAGGAATTAGTAATCAATAAAATGATTGTATTTAGCAATTGAGCATACACATGTGTATTATATACATACATGCACACATAGATAGATAGATAGATAGATAGATAGATAGATAGATAGATAGATAGATAGATAGATAGATAGATAGATAGATAGACAGATAGATAGATAGATAGATAGATAGATAGATAGATAGATAGATAGATAGATAGATAGATAGATAGATAGATAGAAAAAGGCCGCTGCTGGTTATCGCATTCTTTATATAGGCCCTATGGCGCATCACTCACTTACTGCGCGCTGGGCGTATTAATCTTGGCTACTTAAATATCACACGTGATTATCGCTTTAGGAATAGCGAAAACACAAATAAAACCTACAGCTATTTAATATAACACACGAATATCAAATATGACTCACAACTATACACCACAATTAATTTCTAGGCATTATTATGACCTCATTACATATCTTCTACTTCAGATTTTTCACAACCCAGGCTCGCGCCGTCCGTGAGCTGACAGTCACGTGGGCCGACCGAAAATATATGGGCGACAAACATGCCTTGAACTGAAGTGGGGGTGGGGCCTCAGGGGTGTCTTCCCGGCCCCATCACATATCTCCCTCCTGATTTTGTTGTCGTCCCGACAACATCACTACCTCATCACTACCTCTGGCGCTTCAGTCGAAATCTCTCGGATCGTTGGTGCTGCGCTTGATTATTTCTCAGCGGCGATGTTTTGGGTTTTGATTCTGTATTCGGTGCAACCCGGCTGGAGACACTCTTGGTCGTCATGTCTCCAGTTGTACGTTGTCGGGCTGTCAGCCGCTGTGGTCTTGAAGACTCGCTCACCGGTGCCGCGTCGCTGTCTGCCCGTGACATCTGCCTGTCAGTGCTTGCAGCTGTCGAGTTTGAAGAGAGATCGCTCTTGACGTGCTTTCCACTCATCTTGTGTGGACGGTGGCTTACGTTCCCCACAATCTGCCTTTGATGAGTCTCCTCCGCTGAACCTTGATTTGCACTCCCTCCTATCTGCTTAGGACGGGTTTCCTCCCCTGCACGACGACCAATTTTCTCGGCGCCCTTAGTGTGACTGTTGTCGTGGCCATCTCTTGGCTTGCGCCCTAAAGGCAACCTGGTTGTGACAGTACGCTTCGGGAAAGTGCTCCTTGAGGGACAGGTAGATATCAAGTGTTCAGTGGACTTGCATCGAAAACATCTCTTCGGAAGCGGGCCTTGAGGCACTTGGCTGCCATGTGGTCTGACAAGTCTCCACAATTGTAGCATCTTATCTTTCTGGGCTTCCTCTGTGCCATGGGTCGCTCCTGCTGCCCTTACACTCTTGACCGCCAATGCCGCATTCATAAATTGCTTCCATGACCTGGGCCAATGGTTTGCTGTCAAACTCTACTCGTTCATTCTTCGCCAGACTCCGGAATCCCTTTCCGTAAATCTTGGTCTGATGTACGAATACATCAATACCTTCATCATCTGGCGTGATGAACCCCCATCCCCTGTGGACACTATACCACTTGCACATCCCTTTTTGCCTTGTCGGTGCCACTGCGTTTATCGGTGCTGTCAGCTCACAGCTTTCCTTGACGACAGCCTGACTCTAACATACAAGAAGGGCTAGTTGCGGTTCCTGCGGACACACCTCCTCGTCTTGCGTTGGCTGTTCCCGCGGACACACCTCCTCGTCTTGCGTTGGCTGTTCCCGCGGCTGGCATGGTGCTCTCTTTCTCTGCACCTCCTCTTGTGCTGGCGAACTGGCCTCTGACATCTGTGCTATCTGGGACTTTAGGAAGGATAATTCTGCTCTGAGTGCCTCCTCCTCCTTCTGAACTTCTGCACTTGCTATCTGGACCAGTGTCTCAGGCTTTTTACTTTCACCATAAACAGCATATTCCCAAGGGAAATTCCTGGTCATCTCACTAACTGGTTGTTGCGCGCTGTAGGCTCTTTCTATTATCTTGAGTAACTGCTCAGGGCTGGCCTTGGCTCCGCCATGTATCCGTAATTCTCTAGATACCCATGGTGTAACGTTGTTCCATATCATGTCTAACTTCTCTTCTGCACAAAAAGGCGCCACCTTCCACGCGGCTTCCACATCTTCCACAAACTCTTGCCAAGTGGGACTCCCCTCTCCACTAAACAACCTTATCTCTGGCTCCTTCATGTACAATATCTTCACAGGCGCATTAGCCATCTTGCTGCAGGAATGCACTGCTAAGTGTTTACAATATTTGTTCGTTTGCTGTTTGCTCAGTGTCACTGTCTGCCTTATCCTGTCGACGACGCCAATTGTGGTAGGGTGGGCGAGATGATGATGATGATTATATTGTGATAGTTGATCACTCTCTTTTCACACTCGCACCGACCCGAACAACAATAAAACTCTTGATTCTAGAGGCAGGGGTTGTATTTATTTTTACAACCCATTCAGTGATTCAGCAAACATTAAACAAATAAACTAGCGAACATAACAAAACAAAACAAACACCCAACAGTGCCTGATTGCTAATGTGTCATGTCTTTGTGTTCTTCTGTGTGGGCACACAGGGCGTCTCGTTTCGTTCTCTCTTCAATATTTCATAACATGTGAATGGAAAGAAAAGTATTGCTTTAGTTGCCACATTGAATGTAGTCCTCCTGTCTGATACCGTCATAAGCGTTCAACAGCTTAGATAACGGATAGACAGTAACAGTAATATTTATTTTAAAAAAAAATAAGGGATAGAGAGCCAAGGAAAAGTACATAACGTAGGACAGAAAAATGTATCTGGTCCCACGTCGGACAGCATTAAACCTTTAGCACGCTGCATTCTTTTTCACAACCCCCCGTTTTTATAGTGGGCGACTTGTAATGTCTATAGTTTTTGTGTTTCTTGGTCAATTGCTATCATTTTTGGAATTTATGTAAATAAATGAATGGTGAATCTGATGATATAAAATTTGTTTGTGTACATGTTAGATGTGATAGGAAGAGAGGAAAGGAAAGATGAAAAAAACGAAAAAAATTTAAAAAAAAAAAAAAAAAATATATTTTTTTTTTTTTTTTTAAATTTTAAAATAAAAAAAAAAATTAAAAAAATGACCAACGAACGAAGAGTCCATATCCCTTGCATCTCAATGAAAGTCATTTGACCAATAGAGCAATACAAATCAAATGACGATCTTTTCGTTACATCCATCATCAGTAGCAAAGCAACAAACTCCCTAGCCAGCCGTGACATTCGGCCGTAATCCTATTTTTTTCCGATATTCCTAATCCTAACCCCGAAAATTATACATACTTGAAAGGCCATTTTACTTTCGTTTCCATCTCAGCCATCAAACATATTCTGAGAACCGATTTCAGCGCTTATAAAGACAAAAATTTCATCCCCACCGCATGGCGTCAGAATACAATAAAATTAGAGCAAAATGGCCGAAAATCTAATGCCGATTCATTTCGATTTAAAAAATTTACAAAAAATAAACGCAGATACACCCATCACTTTTTTAAGATCGGAAACGGAAGCTAACTCTCTTGCAATTAAAATTACTACTTAACATCCGGGGCTGAAAATCACGTGTACACAAGTCATGTGCTAGAAACGATGACAGCCGCAAGGCGAGATATCTCGCCTTAAGTTGAAGCGAAAAACCAATGTCACTTAGATGGCGATCAAGAAACGCATGGAGAAGTGAAATGGCGTCAGACATGAAAGGGATTTATTTAAAAAAGGACATGGGGAAAAAATACTTCGAACGCATGGCAAAGGACAGCAAAGTTTGGAATGAATATGGTGAAGGCTGTGCTTCGCTGAAGCGGAAAGGTGTGCATTTTGTATCCAATGATCTAAGTGCAACAGCGGCACACAGAATCCTTAAAACGTAGGTTTATTGACTTGTTTACTTTCAGATAGATAGCTTCAATAATATAGCTCAGGACATTTTTCTTCTTCGCTGTTCAACTCCACAAGGAACATAGGCCTTCAACAAACGTATGTTAAGTCTTCCTGTCACGTGCCATCCACTCAAGGTATTTCCATATCTTCTTCATTCCCTTCATGTCTGTCTCCAGTTCTCTTTTTCACGTGTTCTTTGGTTTTAATTTCCTGCCCTTGCGATTCCAGAAAACGAAATGTCTGATATTGCTATCAACAGGTTTTCTCAATGTGTGTCCTATCCATCTCCAGCGTTTAACTCTGACTCCGCAATTATTTCCCACCCTGTGCAGTAATTTTAATTCACGATGGACTAAAAACAATGCTCAGAGAGTTTTCTTGGCGCGGCTGTCAAATCTGACAAACGCTCTGAGTGTGGTCGTCTGACCGACCACTTGAGCATTTATTCGTGCTAGAGTCTAGTCATAATGATTAAATATAAAATACCATTCCCTATTATAAACAAACGGAATTCTTAACTAAAATAAAAATGACTCGAGAAACTTAGGAGTAGGGGACAAAGTGGAGAAATTCAGCTAGGTCAGTGTTTGAGACAATGCACGCTAAATTTACCCGATAGTTGTCATAGCAATGTAAGGATGCAGGTTAGAAATAGCGACATCATGCTTTTCAGCACGTGATATTTATCCAATGAGAATCGTAGCCAGCTCAGCTCACTGCGAAAATTGTTGACAAGAAATCAGTTACCGGCTGAGAGTCCTGAAGAGAAGAGCTATGCAGATAGACGCATCCACTGTCTGTCTCTTTTTGTTGAGGATATCAACATTCTTTTAGAGACCAAGCAGTCTTAATTTGTTTAATTGTACACAAGGATTCAGGCATCGTTATGCCTGACATGTAAGTAGATAATATCACTCTGCCATTTTTGTATTTCCAGTTCGAATAGCCTATACATTACGAAAGGAATAAAATGGACAACATTTGATAGGAAGATGAAGTTTTAACTAACGAACATGGCAAATGACGAAAGACTACAAAGGAAGGAAATTTAATATAAAGCTTTGAGAATCCGGAAAATTTGAAGTATATGGGAAATTATGTTGGTACAAACATGTATAATATGTTGAGTTTTTGCCACTTGAATCAGTGTTGAAGTTAAATAAAACATTTTGGAAAATGACCAGGCTTTTAAGCTTATTGGAATATATAGATGCATTGTCATGTTCTTATCCAAATATCAACCACTAAAGCTCTCCAATTACACCAACGGTAGGAGGAAAGAACGATACCTGGACACACAGATAGGGTGTGAGAAATCAACATCTTTGGCGAGCTTTAAGCCAGTATAACAATCACTCACGTAAACCTGAAATAAAATCCATAATTGATATTGGTCACTCATAATATAACAAAGAAAACATTGAGTGACACGGTTACATAATACTAATTGGTGCCTTAGAACCAGTCCTAGAAATAGAGTTAGCACCACTCTGCTACATAATACACTAATTGGTACCGTGCCCAGCCCCACAAGGAAGGACCCACCACGGTTACATATAACACTAATTGATGCCAGTGACCAGTCCTCTTACGGAGAGCAACCACTAGCCACGATCACTGAAAAATGGAACAATTGACAGTACATCTGCAACAACTCAATGTGCAAGGACAAGAACAGCAGCAGATGCAGCAACAAAATGTAGATCAGCAGCAGATGCAGCACCAATATGTGCAGGCCCAACAACTGCAGCCTACAACCTCAGTACTGCCACAACCTATTGCTGATCCGACCATGCTAGCACTACAGCCAATTACTACTACACTGCATAACGTAGACTATTATGCAAAGTTTACACAAATCAGGTCCATCATCCCGCCCTTTAGTGGTGATACAATGAAATTCAGGCGCTGGTTATCGGACATAAAAAAATTCGCCTCCTTTGTTGATGCTGTCAATGATACAGAAAAAAAGCGGATTGCTTTCTTGAGCTCAGACTCCCTAGTTACGGATTTTTTGCGCAGAAGGGCACAATTATATCCAAATGAGACTTATACCTCCTTGAAGAAGGAGCTAATTCAGAGGTATGGGGATATTGTGAATGACATGTGAATGTCTTTGCCGAGAAGGATCCGACAGGAGAAAGACGAGTCTGTACAGTTTTATGGGGATAGGCTTTTGAATCTGGCGGAGGAAGCATTTTGTGGTGGTTCAACGGATACCCCATAAGTAGAAAGACACCTTGTTGGTATTTTTGTGGATGGCCTGGTTGCAGATCACCTCAAACTGCATTTAATACGTAAGGATACCAAAACTATTACTGAGACGATCCAGGCTGCTGTCGCAGATAAGAATGTCCGAAAGTGCTTCCACCAGCGTTTGGCAGGGAACCGAAAGTAGAGCACAGAGACGTAGTGGAACATAAGCCTATGGAAATTGATCATTCCCGACAAAAATGAACTCGTCCTGTATCTTACAATGGGAATAGCAACCGTCCTCATCGCCCCCCTGTACAGAGGCCAGACATTGTTTATAACGTTAACCAGAGAGGTTGTTAAACATGCGGGAAAACGGGTCATAATTTTAGGATCTGCAGGGCTAACTATGACACCAGACCAGTACACAGAGATGCCTATTACCAGCATCAGAGACCCACATATCAAACCAGTCATACTATACCACCCCAACGATACTCCTCACGATCCCAGTGTACCAGAGGAGAACCACAACCCCTTATGCGCCAGGGAAACGGCAACACTACGCACTAGGCAAGACCGCTAGTGGTGGACATAACATCAGAACACATGATGATTCTGAAAATAGGTCTTTTGTACGTGAGAGGAAACAAAACAGAAATGGAAATATGTACCCACCCCAGGTAAAACAGGAGGACATTTTAAACACTGAAATTACCACTCATCCAGACCCCAGTTCCTGCCTGTTGAACATCCACGACAAAAATTATAGGGCGCTAATAGACACGGGGGCATCGGTTAGTCTCATTTGATACCAATTGTTAAATAAAATTCAACATCTTGTAAAATTCCAACATTCTACAACGTACATGGCATCAGCCACATGTCAAGAATTAAAATCTATAGGCACTGCGTGGATTACCTTTAAATTGGGAACTCGCAAAATTGTACACCCCTTTATAATCACAAAAGGTATGACCAGAAACCTTATTCTAGGACGAGACTTTCTTCAAAAACACAAGGCGAGAATATACTTTGATATTCATGAAATTAGAATCCAGGATGAGTATATAGAACTACAAGATGACATATACATTGCATCCTTGGTACGCCTCACCAGACCTGTCACCATAGCACCAAACTCTTTATTAATAGGAAAGAGACGTGTTAAAAATTCCTCCTATATTATGCCAGGCCAAACAGTTCAAATCAAACCCCTGAGAGATGAAGCAATAAATGATGACCCGTTAGTAATGATAACAGAATGAATCGCTGAGGTTTCCCCATCCAGGGATTTTCCCATTATGATCCTTAACACTTCAGGGAAAGCAAACACCACCAATAGAGGTACGATCTTAGCACAAGTTGACACATCATATCTAAAGCAGGTAACAGGAGTTTTGCCTAGTTCCCCTCACCTACCCTTCACAGCCATCATGCAAACCCTAAATTTAGCTGGAACAAAAGCGTAAAGAGAAGGGGTGAAGAACACTCAAGTATAAGAAATTACCGGATTGATAAACCTGACAATCAATGGGCTAATCATGCAACTGCAGGAAGGAAATGTCATAAAGATTACACCCCACGACCTTTCATTAGACGCTCGATGACTGAGAAACGAGGCCACCCATATGTCGGTCAACATGAAAGAGAAAGACTATTGTTCAGTCAAAATAGCAGCCATTTGGTCCATCCCTCTAGTATGGACAACAAATACAACCCGCGCCACTCGTCTCATATTGACATGGAGAATGAAACTTTTCTGCCAGGAGGGTATCCTACAGTACAGAAATGTGATGCATATCTCACCGCCCAAGACGACTTTATATATGATTCGACTACAGGAGGGTATTACACAGTGCAGAAATCCAATATATGTCCCGCTGAACATGATGAATTTGTGTACGATTCAACCACAGGAGGTTACTAGATGAACAGACAGAACGAAACCCCTTCACCTGGAAGGAAAAGGCAACCCTACATCCCAGAAAGATATGATGATGATCTTTTGCCAAATCACAGTAGAGTAACATACGCGGACAAGCGCAGTTACAATGTTGAAAACAAGAGGAACTTGCATAAACATAACAATCGTCCTCAGTATAAAAAGGACAAACACATGATTAATTTAGTAACGCATGAGATCCCACGTAGAACATGGCAGAGACGACGGTACCCAGTCCAGACCATATCCAGTTTAAATCCCAGAAGAGTTCAGTCAGTTACACCAATAAGAAATTCTCAAGGATATCCGGGATCCATTAACCGGATATTATCACAGGACGTGAGAAACTCACCCCATTATTGCCGCAGCGGAGTAGGGAACACACCTCATAAATTTCAAGAGATCGAGCAACACATCTCAGAGTAGATTATCCCAGTTGCTTGAAACCCTAAGTACAACTGACGAAAATAAACCACGTTTGACGAAATTTGTTACGAAGCATCAAGACGTTCTTGCCTTGAATGATTTAGAATTGGGCAGAACAAATACTGTAAAAATGGACATCCAAACAACCACGGAGGAACCAGTATATTTAAAGCCTCACCACACACCACTGAAAAATAGAGAACTTATCGAAATGTCTATAAACGAGATGTTGGCGGCTGGAATTATTGAACGGTTCAGGTCCCAATGGTCATCTCCAATTGTCATTGTCTCCAAGAAAGATGGATCCATCCGTTCTTGTTGCGACTATCGTGCTCTCAACAAAATTACGAACATCATTTCTTACCCGCTGCCTATGATTGATGATTTACTGGCAACATTGGGGAAGTCTACCTACTTCACCACGCTTGATGCACGCTCTGGTTTTTGGTGCAATCCGATGACTACAGAGGCAAAACAGAAATCCACTTTTTGTACTCACGGTGGAAGTTTTGCATAGAATGTCATGCCTTTTGGTCTCTAGGGTAGCCCAGCAACAAACATGACATTAATGGATGAAGTTCTTAAGGAATTGCAGCCATTTGCGCTGGCCTACATAGGTGACATACTAATTCACACATCAGGATCTATTTAGGATCATCTTCAGAAGGTGGAAGTAGTGGTCGACAGACTTAGACGTCATCAAATCAAATTGAAACTGGCGAAGTGTGAACTTTTAAAGACAGAAACTAAATACTTGGGATTTGTCATAAATTGTGATGGCATTAGACCAGATGGGGATAAAGTAAGAGCTATTAGAGAGATGCCCAGTCCTAAAACAGTTAGACAGGTCAGATCTTTTATCGGTTGCGTGGGGTATTATAGACGCCACATTATCAACTTCTCCAGAGCAACTGAGCCTTTAATTGCCCTCACACGCAAATATGCACGTTTTTGTTGGACTGCAGATTGTCAAAAATCATTTGAATATTTAATAAATGCCTTAACCACCATCCCACTTCTTGGACATCCGGATACCTCTCAACCCATGATTCTATATACTGATGCCTCGGATAATGCGATAGGTGCTTGCATCGTACAACCAGTATTGTCTGATAAGACACCCATCCTGCCAAATATTCCAAGTGAGAAACCGATTGCATTCCTGTCCCACGCATTGTCTAAATCACAAAAACGATGGACCACTACTGAGAAAGAGGCATACGCAATACATTATGCGATACAAAAGTTTGATTTCTATGTTCGTGGTACCAAACTCATTATGCGGACTGACCACCAACCCCTTGTTAACTGGCTTACAAAAACACAGGAACAGCCGAAGAAACTGCAGACATGGTCGATGAACTTACAGTCGTATGATACTACCATTGAATACATTCCAGGAACGTTGAATACATGCACTTACCTATTGTATAGAGTCCTTTATGACGATGACTCAAATACGAACAACAACAGGGATACAAAGGATTTAACATCAACTGAAATTGATGATAATGCCAAAGAAATAAATGCCATAACTTCGAACAATACAGGTAGCTGTTCAGAGCAAACACCCCTGGTAGAAGATGAAAGCCAAGATATATTTGATATCTGCATAGAACAGTCTGAAGACATTGAGATAGTCAAAATTATCAAACGTGTGAAAGAAGATCCCTCTAAACTTAAAGACTTTACTATTCTTCCATACGATGAAGCACTATATTTTATAGATGACAAACAAGATGGTCGGCTGAGAAAGGTCATTCCTACACATATCATCCCCAAGGTATTGTTACAGTTTCACGATAACAATGGTCACATGGGCCGAGACAAAATAATTGATGTGATCAAACGACGGTATTTTTGGTCAACTATGTACACAGACATTATAGAGTATGTTGCTACGTGCAAAACATGCAAACTAAGAAATATGAAACCCCACTCAATACCTCTTAAAGAAATGCAGCCCGCGCATTTTCCCATGCAAACAGTAAGCATAGACATATCTGGCCCTTATCTACTCACTCACTCACTCACTCACTCACTCACTTACTCACTCACTCACTCACTCACTCACTCACTCACTCACTCACTCACTCACTCACTCACTTACTCACTCACTCACTCACTCACTCACTCACTCACTCACTCACTCACTCACTCACTCACTCAGGAAACAGATACTTGTTGCATCTTGTAGACCAATATTCAGTTTGGCCGGAAAGCTACCAGCTCAAATATGCAACATCACAGTCCATCATTCAGTTTTTCCTTCAAGAGTTTCTTTCCCGACATGGGTGTCCCCTAAGGATAGTTTCAGATAATGGGAAGCAATTTACGAGAAACCCATTTAAAGCTACTCTAAAGAAATTGAACATAGAACACACTACAAAAAGTTAATGTAATCCAAATTCGAATGGACGAAATGAACGAATGCATGCTACTCTTCATGATGTAATCAGCAAATACATCAATAGAAATCATCAATATTGGGATCTTTACATCAACCAGGCCATCGAAGCCATACGTGTAAATATCAACGACACCACAGGAATGTCACCATTTTTTATGTTGTACGGACGAAAACCAAATTTTCCTCTTGATAACCTTCTTCATCCACAGCGGAAGTATATGGGAGAAGACCCCATTGAAATCATTCTCAAAGAAAAACATAAAGCTCATCAAATTGCCCATAAAAATACGGAAAAAGCATTTCACAAGAAACAGAAACAGCATGACAAATCAGCTAAACTTGAAACGTTTAAAGTAGGTGAAAAGGTCTACTATAAGAAACATGTCAAAAACACGAAATTTGACAACCGTTGGATTGATGGATACAAAATCATTGAATAGACAACCCCCATCAATTACATCATCTGGCACGAGGAGAAAGATATCACCACGAAGGCCCACGCGAAACAACTCAGGCGTGATGACCACCGACCCATTGCGCCCACGACGACAACTACTCGACCAGTTCGGAAGGCTACGTTACATTACCAACCCTCTAGTCACACTTCATCTGAAACGACGGACTCTGAATTCGACCAATATGATCCTACACCTGCGCCACCCACAGATGCAATACAACAACTAGTTCGCGAAAGAGATTCTTCTGAAAGTAAAAATAACATTCCCTTGACAGAACTACGCCAACGTCTTCAGTATCGCGACTCACGTATACAGAATGATGAAAACGTTCTGCCGACAACACAAGCAGAAAATACTACATCTGCTTTTATACACACCCAAACCTATTCATGCAGCGAACATTCATCTGCCCCTTATCATACCCCCAACTCCGAATGGGTAGTGACGAAATAAGACTGTTAATATCTTACAGAGATACAGCTATTTCTCCCACACGGACAGATCCTGATCGTGACATTCAGCGACAAACAGAGACGAGTCTACATACCGATCCAGAATCAAACGATTACTCACATGTAACAAACGGCGTAACAGCAACTAACCTATATCAAGAGACAGATATAAATACGTTAGACCCAGATAGCAGCGTGGAATCTATGGACAAAGCTCCACCCCTTGAGATCCGCACCACTGTTAAACGTCCATACCTTCCTTCCTCTGATGATTCGCCTTCAGCCACTAAGTTCGTAAAACTGCCACAAGAACATGTAAGAAGGAGGATCCTAACAAAGCGTCGAAAAGTTTCCAAACAGAAAGATGACTTGCCAGCCCCCCCCCCCCCCCACCCCACCCAGCTCGACCGCAGCCATCTCCCATTTCTCCAACTTGCCAAAAATCAGTCATCGCCACGTCACATACTGTACCCACTACGATTCCAGATTGTCTTGCTGAGAGATTGCAATGCTGGAAATGGCGAAGGAACTTGCAAAGCCATTTACAAGTTTTTTATAGGCACCCAGTTGTGTCCTATGTACTTGTTAAGACAAGTACCAATCAACGCACATGTGTATATTTTTTTTTTACCAACGATTATTATTTTTGGCCGAACAACGAACGTCTCCAATCTATTTTCTTTTGGTGCCCAAATGTCATATTTTTATCATTTTTTTTGGTGACAAGTCTCTTGTTTATTTTTATTTTTTTTTTGGTGCGCATACGTTCCCCGGACGAAATCTTTTTCAGACTATGTGAAGA
The DNA here is from genome assembly GCA_024509875.1 of Oreohelix idahoensis. Lineage (NCBI taxonomy): Eukaryota > Metazoa > Mollusca > Gastropoda > Stylommatophora > Oreohelicidae > Oreohelix > Oreohelix idahoensis. Next base: position 180,881 of record JAMPIV010016752.1, read on the forward strand.
TGACATTTCACTGATGATCCAGTTTCAGTTTGAGATGTAACAGCCCCACTTGGTACAAGTTTTCCCACAGTGAGGTATCCGCTGATGATCAGAGGAAACGGAAAGTTGTTAATTTTTTTCTGACAATTTTAGTACTAACACCTGTTATAAATATATTATCTACTTTCATTCATCATGTTTTAGACTCCACATCTAAGGCAGATCACAAGAGTATTAGGTGATAATGTTACAATACTTTATGCTACACAATATACCATACTATCATTTTAATTTGAAACATGAGAACTTATTTCGGATTGTTGAAAACATTATGAATTTCCACAGAAATTGCAGTTCAATAGTTGCATAAGCCACACTTATTAGTTAAAGATAGTCTTGATGTTGCATTTTAAAATTTCAGGACCCTAGAGTCCAGTTACATGCATTGCATACAAATTTTTAATGCTAATGATTCACACATTGAGAATTCATCATCTTTCACTCTTTAGCCCTTACAGCGTTTTCCTTGCTGTTCCAGAGATCAACTTGCCTTTATTTTTCACATGCATCTTTGGATATTCTCGCGGTACCTTTGCACTATGCGCTGATTGTCATTCTGTCCATTATCTTTGATGCAACCTTCTACAGATGATTTATATTCCACTCATTCATCTATACCTGTCCCCTTTAACTACCATAACGCCCCTTGACAGAGTATAAGTGGAACGAACCATGTTATTGAAATTTATAAACATGATTGTTATAGTAGACCATCCTTTCTCCACAAAGATATTTTGAGTGTAAACCACACATTTTTTTGTGGATACTGTTAATTTTTATCACCATCATTCCAGTCCGCACATTGTTTATATAATAGCCAATTTTTTTTAAAATAGAGAAATTCAATCACTTTGCAGAATATTTTTTTTTGGTAGACATTGTGTATCATGAAAATGTCACAAAATAGTCATATCCATGGATTGTACATCCAATATTTGATCCACTATTACAAGACGAATGAGACTTCTTTTTTTTCCACTCCACCCCTCACACCCCCTTATCTTACTCGTTTCCTTCTCTCACTCTGAGAAAATATTCTGGAATTGTGATTTTTCTCTCCTAACTATTTTCATCAACTTAAATTACAATTTTGTTGTAATCTGGAAGCATTTTGCTTCTTTCTGTCCATTACGAGACCACAAGTACTATTCTTACAACTTGCTGACAACAGGTTATATTGACCGCTCTTATTCGCTTTCTGAGTTAACTATTGTTGTCGCATCACTGATAGAATTTATCACAACCCAGGAGTCAGATTTACTGGTAGAAAATTATTTTTAGTGTCATTGTTATTATAACCCTATTGTTATTATGGTTTGTTTCATAACTTTTACCAAAAATGAATATTAGATGGAAAGTACAGAAAACAGATGGATGGGAATGTTGACATAAATTACAGATGCTAATATCCCTGAACCACCCGCACACATGTTCATGAGACCACACAGATGTCTGTTTTTTTTTTGCACCTATTGATCCCCATGTGTTCCATAGTGTTATTTCATCCCCCACTGAACCGCCTATGTTTGTTTCACACATGAGTATTGACTCGTTTAGTCATCACAGCTGACATGGATATGCCATTTGAGATTATAAAATACCACATGATATAGTGCAACTTATGTTTGTATATGATGCCTATACCATTCATACCCCATGATAATGTTATACATTAAATATATCTGTCTTTACGTAGTTACGTGACAGAGAATTTAATATGATTGTAAAATTTTGAGGTTTAATAAGATAGGAGATCTACGAAGAAGATACTCTCTGATGACCATACCCATACTGAAGATATACGTGTTAAGGATTGTGGTGGATTTGATGTTAATAGATGTTATCTTTCAATGGACCTAGTGTACTGAATAAGATCAGCTAAGAAGGTCCCTGATTATAACAAATTTTGGGTTGAGTTATCAGGGTACCTTTCTGCTACCACCTTATGACCTCAATCAGACCTATTCTTGACTAGTATGTATGATAGCTACGTATAATGTCTAGGGTTATGCAAGTGTGTAATGTAGTGTAAGTAAAATTGCTACAAATACATTTAAACTTTAACACATATAGATGTATATATATGACAGGGTCAATACCACAACCACAAACAAACTGACACTCTATTATACAACTTATAGAAGTCTGTGGCTGAAAATTGTGTAATATGCTAGATTACAATTTATTTGCCCTGATTCAGAATTTTCTGAGTCAGGACCAACAACAAAATGAAATTTATGGTTTTATTTACATAAATATTTATAACACAATGGATCTTCTGTCCATACCAAGGACTATTATAATCAAATTAAAGTTAAGTATTTCTCTACTCTGGGTGACACTGGTAACTAATGGTGGGGTGGGGTGTTTGCATCATTCCCCTTCTTTATTTTAGTATCTTGTGGAAAAAGTTATTAAATAATCAAAGATTTTTATCTCTGTTAATAAAGTCAGTGGATGACCGTTGAAGTGCCGACACATAGGCACTTAACTGTAGGTGGATAGTAGATATGATGCTGACAATTTCCTTTCGTTCACGTGAATGACCAGACTGACACAGTCCCTGGTGTAGAATAGTATAGTAGACCGCTTGGTCCAATAAAGTTTCTATTCTCTCTCTCTCTCTCTCTCTCTCGCTAGTAAAATCACCAGGGTCCTGGTACTACCGTAGCACCAGAACAAAAAAAAAACCCCCTGAAACAAGGTTATGATTCTGTACAACATGTCTATAATAACATTCCACAATTAATACATAGCATAATTCAATAAAAGAAAAAAGTCAGATCTCTCTGACCACCCCATGTCAACCATTTTCTTCTGAGATAACAACTCATACCAGTGCTCCTGTTCTTCTCCCTAATGGCTACAACGCCTCTGACACTGCAACAATGATTCTCTCCCATAGAATATTGTGGGTTAGCCTTCCCACTGGTAACTGTGAAAATCATTTTAAGTTATACAACTCATGTCAATTTTTACTGCTTGTGTGCAACACCACAGGCCCTGCATAAGTCTGCTGGGGACCTCTGTACTTAGTCGTAACGCCTTCCCAATCAAGCAGTATCTCATACACCAAATTTGGTTGTAATATAAGATTAATAAATTCATTCTTACCACAATTCAAAGAAATATCACAAACGTACTTTGACTGGCATTAGTATTAAGGTAAGTTTAGCTTTGCCCCAGTACAGACTGCCAAGAATTATTATTTCACTCTAGGCACTGCTGTTCTCAACGCAGCTTGCTTTCAAAAACTTCTGTATCAACTGGTGACAAACCTTTGCTTGCTTTTGCCAATATTATCAGACCGGCCCAATCAGCGAGGGTCTAGCTTTTTTAATTCAAAATTTAAAAAAACAAAAGCCAAACTCCAAACTTCTAGGAGTGAGTCTTCAAAATATATTTAGTTTTTTTTTGCCTAACCAATACCCTTCTTCCTATACTCTTATACCAACCAATCGGATTTGAATAAATCTAATGCCTCTTTTTAAACTGGCGTCCCCACTAACGTAATGGATAAATGAACAAAAACAACAGCGTTCGTAGACATATAGTATTATCTCAATATCTTGGCTAATAATTAGACTACCATATATATTTAAATATATTATTACTCAGGGGATCCTAAGATATCTTTATATATGATTTTTATGGCCCTAATATTTGTCGTTTAGATTTTCAGTTTTGTGTCTGTTAATCGTCAATTTCAACTTTTCCAAAAGTCGGCCATCTTTTCCCCTCCCTCTCTCATTTTTTTCATTCAAATAACAAACTAGTTGTGATACGTCAGAAATACACTACTCGGCGAGAATTGAAAACTGTCTGTGTGCTTATGTATTCGGGTTTGTCCAACAGAGAGGTTACAGTATTAGTCCCGCGTGCAGAACGAAGAGGGGTTTTTGCCAAGCGTTGGTAGTATTGGCGTTAATTATTACTATCGTTTCGTTCTTGCTACTGGAAAATGTCCGAGTTACTACTAATTTGAGCGTTAAAGTTAAAACATTACGTTAATTCAGACGGTAGGTTGGTGTCACAGTTCTGGCAGATCGTTAATTGTAATAATCAAAACCGAAACTAAGAAAGCGTGTTAGATTTTACGGCGGGATCGTTTTATAAGCATTTCCTCTGCACAAAAGGCAGCGCTATACTGGCGTAGAGACGATTTTAAGCAGACACTTACGGTCGGGTTTATTTATTATCATAGGACCAAAATCTTACTGAATTTAGCGATTATCTCACAGATATCGCTACAAGGATACACACGAGGATGATATATGCTAATGATACAAGTTGAATATGATACCCCTCCCAAGGAGATACGCGTTAAGGATACACACGAGGATGATATTTGCTAATGATACAAGTTGAATATGATACCCCTCCCAAGGAGATACGTGTTAAGGATACACACGTTTAATATATATGATGTTAATACATAGCTTGAAAATGATACCCGTACTAACGATATCCGTGTTGCGGATACCTATGATGAGGATATATACTGATGATACATAAGTTGAATATGATACCTATGTCAGGGATACACATGCTGTTGTTGAAATTAAGACATTATAGTTAATGGAAAGATTCTGCCTTTGCGTGATCACGTGACAGATACTTAAGTAGAACTGATAACACTTTCATGGACCTGTCCATTTGACATTGCATTTGAAGGTATTACTACAACCTATATTGCTTTCTGCGACTGTGCGTAACAGGTTGTCCAGCTGAGCACTTTTCACCTCTGACATGATGATATTTCCATCCCTTCCTTTACCTGCACCATAGAGATATTAATGTAAGATTATAGACTGCTCATCTGACTGACTCAGATGTTACAGACACAAACGATCTGACAAATCTTCTTCTCCGAAGGCAGATTCGGTGTCGACTTTGTACAAATGTCAAATAATTTCCATTTTGTTAAATATTGCTCATGTATGAGATATTGGTTGTTAGATTGGAGTTAAATGAGTTTTAATTAATAAAATTCTGGTTTTTTGTGTGTGTGGCTAACTTGGAAGAATTATAGAGGAATTAAAATGCACTATAGAGATACATTTTTGTAAGATCATAGACTGCCCATCTGACTGACTCAGACTGTACTAAGTCTGACGGTAGATGTTACAGACGCAAAAGATCTGACAAATCTTCTCAGAAGGCAGATTCAGTGTCGTACCGTAATAATGTAAGATATTTTTCTCACCTTGTCAATTGTGCTGACATATTGAGATGATAATTGTTAAATTACAGTCCAATGAATTATGAAAAATGTATTCTTAGACATGTTTAGCTAACATAATAATGCATTATGAATAACTTACCTAGAAAATAATAACACATGAATACCTAGAAAATAACTTGGAACTATTATGAATGGACTACCATTGTCATTATAAATGTGGATACTTGAAAATAACTTGGAACTATTATGAATGGACTACCATTGTCATTATAAATGTGGATACCTGGAGATAACTTGAAACTATTATGAATGGACTACAATATTACTTATACAACATGGATACTTCGAAGTTGATTTGGTTACATTATGGATGGACTTTACTTAGACAATTATACAATGTGGATGCCTCGAGATGAATTGGATGTATTTTGTTGGAGTAATAAGAAAGTTTTATAACACATGTTTTGAACTACATTTGAGTTAGTCCATATAACACATTTTGCACTGGTCCCACTCAGTACATTTCTGGGTAGCACATTTTAGATTGATGTTAACAATTTTGTTATTCAAGGTTGCCGCTCGGAAAATTTTGATAGCCTAGGTATTGATACGATATGAAAATTTTTATAATGATGTCCATTTGTAAAGCTTGGTTAGAGTATGACAGTCTGATAATGTATATATATACAAGAGCCCCCGGTTAGTGATTAAAGTTAAATTTTCTGAAATTTTTTTGGGACTTAGAAATATTTTTGGGGGATTTTTCTTGTATTGATAGTGCTCAAATGTCTCCCTGCGGAATACATGTGCATGGCCGCGGGATCTATGTGTGGCCGTCTGACCGACCACTTGAGCATTTATTCGTGCTAGAGTCTAGTCATAATTAAGTAGGCCTATAAAATACCATTCCCTATTATAAACAAACAAAATTCTTAACTAAAATAAAAATGACTCGAGAAACTTAGGTGTAGGGGACAAAGTGGAGAAATTCAGCTAGGTCAGTGTTTGAGACAATGCACGCTAAATTTACCCGACAGTTGTCATAGCAATATAAGGATGCAGGTTAAAAATAGCGACATCACGCTTTTCAGCACGTGATATTTATCCAATGAGAATCGTAGCCAGCTCAGCTCACTGCGAAAATTGTCGACAAGAAATCAGTTACCGGCTGAGAGTCCTGAAGAGAAGAGATATGCAGATAGACGCATCCACGGTCTGGCTCTTTTTGTTGAGGTTATCAACATTCCTTCAGAGATCAAGTAGTCTTAATTTGTTTAATTGTACACAAGGATTCAGGCATTATTATGCCTGACATGTAAGTAGATAATATCACTCTGCCATTTTTGTATTTCCAGTTCGAATAGCCTATACATTACGAAAGGAATAAAATGGACAACATTTGAAAGGAAGATGAAGTTTTAACTAAGGAACAGGGCAAATGACGAAAGACTACAAAGGAAGGAAATTTAATATAAAGCTTTGAGAATCCGGAAAATTTGAAGTATATGGGAAATTATGTTGGTACAAACATGTATAATATGTTGAGTTTTTGCCACTTGAATCAGTGTTGAAGTTAAATAAAACATTTTGGAAAATGACCAGGCTTTTAAGCTTGTTGGAATATATAGATGCATTGTCATGTTCTTATCCAAATATCAACCACTAAAGCTCTCCAATTACTCCAACGGTAGGAGGAAAGAACGATACCTGGACACACAGATAGGGTGTGAGAAATCAACATCTCTGGCGGGCTTTAAACCAGTATAACAGTCATTCACGTAAACCTGAAATAAAATCCATAATTGATATTGGTCACTCATAATATAACAAAGAAAACATTGAGTGACACGGTTACATAATACTAATTGGTGCCTTAGAACCAGTCCTAGAAATAGAGTTAGCACCAGCCTGCTACTTCTTCTTCTTCTTCTTCGATCCTTAACCACCGACCGTCAAAGCAGTCAGTGGCCATCACGCCTAGTGGCGTCTTGTAGGGCAACAACAAATTGATTCCACTTTGCACGGTCGGTGGCAATCCTTCGTACAGTACCCCAACTCTGGTTCATTCTTTGCATCTCAGCTTCCACAGTCCTCCGCCAAGTTGTTTTTGGTCGGCCTCTCTTTCGCTTTCCTTCAGGGGTCCAAAGCATAGCTGTTTTTGTGATGGCATCGGGGTCTCTTCTGAGGACATGACCAACCCAGCTCCAGCGTCTGCCAGCTATGATGGTGTGCATGTCCTCTTGCTTGCTACGAGTAAGCAGATCTTGGATGGTGATGGTATTCGGCCAAAAGATGCGGTGAATTTTTCTTAGGCATGTTGTCTGAAAAGAGGACAATTTTGACATTTCCTTCTCTGTGACTCTCCAGCATTCCGCACTATTGAGAAGCACAGAAAGCACGCAACTCTGGTATAATCTTAATTGTGTGCTTGTGCTGTATTGGGAGGACTTCCAGATGTTATTTAGGCTAAAGAAGGCTGTTCTTGCCTTATTCATTCTGATGTTGATGTCTTTGCCTGCCCCACCGTCTGGTGTTACTATGCTTCCTAGGTATGTGAAGGTATCTGTCTGTACCAATTGCTGATTCCTTACTGATATGGGCTCAGGGTTGCTCACATTGAGCGTCATGACCTCAGACTTCTTTAAATTGATGTTCAAGCCCACCTGCTGGCTAAATTTATTAAGTCTATCCATTTTTTCCTGGATGTGTTGATGTGAATGTGCCAGCAGTGCAATGTCATCTGCATATTCCAGATCTTCCAATGTAGAAAATGTAGTCCATCTTATTCCTCTTGGACTGCCCTCTGTTGTCTGGCGCATCACCCAGTCTATGACTGTTAAAAAAAGAGTGGTTGATAAGGGGCATCCCTGTCGTACTCCTGTCTTCACCTCGAAGGTTAGGTTGCTCTGCCCAACACTACACGTAAAGTTGGCATAGAGGCTTTTTATGATTGCCACTATGCAGCTTGGAATTCCATAAGCCCTCAGTATTTTCCATAAACTGTCCCTATGTATGCTGTCAAAAGCCTTTTCAAAATCAACAAAATTTATGTAAAGCTGTCTTTGCCATTCTGAGCACTGCTCTATAATGTTCCTGAGAGTGAATATATGGTCTACACATCTTCTGTTCTTTCTAAATTCTGCTTGTGTTCTTTCTCAGTTTGTAGTCTACTGCCTTTGAAATTCTCTGTATAATTATCCTGCCTAGTATTTTGCTGGGAACTGAGAGAAGAGTGATTCCTCTCCAATTATTGCAGTCTGCAAGATCTCCCTTTTTGGGCAATTTGACAATTATTCCTTTGTTCCACTCTGATGGTGTTGTCCCCGTTTTTCCACACTTGTGCAAATAGTGGTTCTAATAGTTCTGCTGCTAGCTCAGGGTCTGTCTTAAATAGCTCTGCATTTAAGTTATCATGGCCCGGAGCTTTACCGTTCTTTAACCCTTTGATTGCTGTGATGATTTCTTCTTTTCGTGGAATGTCTGTATTTACATCTAGATCGTTTTCAGCCTCAGGAACATTCAATTGTGTCTCTGGTATTTCCTTGTTCAGAGTTTCTCTGAAGTGCTCTGCCCATCTTGTTTCCTGTCCCTCTGCTGTCTTGATGAGATTTCCTTGCTTATCTCTTACTAATGTAATATTGTTTGCACCTTGTTTTCCGCTGATGAATTTAGTTATTTTGTATACTGTGCTTTGTTCATTTCTCAGTGCTGCCTCTTCTGCCTGTTTTGCAAGATCGTCTAGGAAATTCCTTTTGTTGGCTCGGGTTTGGCGTTTAACTTCCCTGTCCAGCTGGCTGTACTGTTCGCTATATAGTTGCTTTAACCTGGGGGACTTCGCTTCTGTTTTCTTTCTTTTCATTTCCTTTCTCATCTTTATGGTGTTTAGTGTTTCTGGTGTTATCCAGTCTTGCTTCTTCCTTTCCTGGAATCCTAAGCATGATTTGCTACTTTCCTTATATACTGTTGAAATGGTGTTGAAATTCTGGTCTATATCATCAGTCAATGTCTTTTCCTGGCTTTTGGCAAATTGATATCGTTTCTTAATGTCGGCCGCAAAAGCTTTTCTGGTAAGGGGGTCCTTCAATTTGCTGATGTCAAACCTTTTCTGTGTAGTTACAGTTGGTCCAGCCCTTCTTAGTTTCACTTTCAGTTTTGCTACTACTAAATGGTGATCACATCCCACATCTGCACCTCTTCTTACCTTCACATCTTGTAATGCATGTCTCCATCTACCGTTAACCATGATGTGGTCTATCTGGTTTCTGTCCCGACCATTTGGTGATTCCCATGTTAACTTGTGAATTTCCTTATGTGGGAAAAGTGTTCCTCCAATGACCAGGTTGTTAATGCTACAGAAACTTATTAGCTTATCCCCATTATCGTTTGCTGTTCCGCTGCCGCATTTCCCCATTGTTCTTTCATTATATGTATTGTGTGTACCAACTTTCGCATTGAGGTCTCCCATTACTATAACAAGATCATATCTAGGTGTGTCTTCCATTTCTTTCTGCAGTTGTTGATAGAATTCATCCTTGACCTCCTCATCGCTATCATTCGTTGGTGCGTAGCATTGTATTATTGTAGTGTTGGTGAATCTCCCTCTCAATCTCAATCGTATCAGTCTGTTGTTGATGGGTTTCCATTCCAGTAATGTCCTTTCTATCCCTTTCTGTAGAATAATGGCTACGCCTTCACTGTGCTGTCCATCCTCTCTTCCAGAGTAAAGTACTGTTTCTCCTGTTGCTGTTTTAACTTTTCCTGCCCCTGTCCATCTGCTCTCACTTATCCCCAGGATGTGTAACCTGTAGTTTCTCATTTCTGCCGTGACCTGTCTTATTTTACCTGTCTCGTACATTTTCCTGACATTCCAAAATCCTATTCTTGTATCCTGTTTTGCGGTCAGGACATCCGTTTTCATGTCAGTGGCTTCCTTTCGGCTTTCACCACTGACAGTCATACGAGCCACAGACTCCGAATGTCCATCCCGCAGCAAAGTTTGTTCATTTGATGTTGTTTCCGTAACTTCATTATTTTTTTTACATAGACAGGGGTGTCAGCCCTATGCTAAAACCCCCAACCTGGAGGACCAGGGTACCAGCTTTTGTCTGACCCCTACCCACACAGACCAGTCCAGCTTGGTTGAACCTACCAGGAGTAAAACTCCCACTGGCATAGCTCTGGGGTTGTCAGGGTACGCAAGCTGCCATACCGCTACAAACCAGCCTGCCACATAATACACTAATTGGTAACGTGCCCAGCCCCACAAGGAAGGACCCACCACGGTTACATGAGCGTTGGTACGGAGTCACAGAGTTATTTAACATCGCTTGTTCCACTGGCGCTTGTCTTGTTCATGTCATCAGTTCCACGTTGGTAACCTTGTCATACCATTTCAATCCTTCTATTCTACGCACGCACCCATTTAAGAAAGTCTGTAGCTTTTTGGTTGTTGTTTTTGTTGTTCTCCATGTTTCAGAGCCTTACAATAGAAACTGACTTGACATTTGAATTGAAAATTCTTATTTTTGTATTGGGCCTGATTTCTATTGATCTCCATATATTTCCCAATGCAATGAAAGCCCATCTAGCTTTTTTTATTCTTATTTGGTTAAACCACAAAAACTTCAACAGTCGATGGCATTGCTCAGGTTTAATATTATAAGATCATAAAAATTGATGGTTCCAAAGTAATGCTATTCTTCATGAGCAAACTACCATAAACAGAACATAAAAAGGATTCTGTCTAAAAATTTTTAGCTTCTCAAAGTTCTATGCAAGCGTCCCACATAAAAATAGAATATTGTAGATAAATATTGATCATTTTCATTTCTTAAGACGATGTAAGTTCACAACTGACACTCTTAACGTAAAACTTACATAGGAGCCTTGATTATTAGGTACAGTTGACATTCAAAAATCCGGCAACCTCTGGACCTGAGGAGTGCCGGATTGTTAAAAATGCCGGATTTTTTATGGTTATATATGCTGTATATATTTAACAGAAAATGACTACCTGTACAATCCATAATGGGGCTATAACAGCAGCAAATAAATGATAAAATGAGAAGGAATGAGCAGGAATGCCTGTTAACACGTGCAAGCAAGACCCAACAGCTGCATCAAAACATAAACGGCTCCAGAAAACAGTATCGCGCTACCGCGGTAAATTGTAAGTCAATTGTTAAAATAAAGTTTTCTACAAAACGTCAACTTCTAGATCTAAATATGTTACCGGTGCAGCTACGGCTGCATGCAAATGTAAAAAATAATTTGCTGCATATTCCTCCTCAGTTGTGGAAGTAAAAAATTAGATTAGCTTACGTTCAGTAGCTTTCATTTTGCTTTGCCAAATTTATGCGACCAGCTTTGAACCAATACATTTTAGAAATGGGCAGAAGCAATTTAAGTATCGCAACTAGCATGCCCCATCTAGTTCCTTGTCTGATTGTATGTGTTTATCGTTTGTGTCGCTTGTTAGTAACATCAGATTATTTTAAGTTTTGTTGAAGCTTTTTAGTTGAGTAAATCCAGTGAAAAACGAAATGATGTCGCTGTATTATCGCAAAAAAAAAATTATTTCGATTATCAGGGAGGCGAAAATTCCCGTGAATGGATTCTAGAGGGTCCATGTACATAAACGTAAAATTTTTAAATTATTCATTTATGTATATGTATTATAAGAAGAGGTCCAAAGTCTTCACCGAACAACCAGTGGGCAAAAAAAAAAAAAAAATTAAGAGGCCCTGCTCTAAGCCGTCCGATTGACTAAACAGTTAGAAACCAACATCGTTGAAGTATGTGAATGTTTGGTGCAGGCTTCCTGTAGAGGGTGCCATCTTCAGCGGAGGCTGCATATGTTACTAGTAGGCAGGAGATAAACATTAAAGAGTTTTCCAAATCAACGATGTCAGATTATGTAAAGCATCAACCAAGAACAATAATAACTTGTATTAAGACCACCATTCAACATGGATGTTACAACAAATCACAACTTCGTCGTTCACATTCAGTAAAGCTCCCCTGCCGTCTTTGCTTGCTCTGCAAGCTTGGAATCGAATTCATTGAAATATTTCTTATCCATAGATCGTGAAAGTCACATTTCATAGGGGGACTTTGTAACGTTTATAGATCGTGACAAGGAATCAACAGCAGATGTGGCCCCCCAGGCTCCATAGAGAGCAGGGAGTGACTGATGATAACATGGTGTATATATTTGTTATATTACTACTTTCGTAAGTTTTATATGTATGTCTATGTATATTTCAGTTGTCGCCTTCTGCTCCCCAAACACTCTTTCATCTGACTCTTTGGGTACAAAATTAATTCTCTGGGACGGTAACATTTCTGAGGAGGATGAAGTGGCAGATGGAAGCGGAGGTCACCTGATGCTCCTATCAGGAGACCCAATTCTCAGAAGACGCATTTATTTCCCTCTTAGTCTGTAGTACACGTTGCCAACTTTCGACGCTAAACACCTACATCAGACCGGTCTTGAAGACGATTGACAACCTTTGTATTTACCCCAGCTTGTCTACATGGAACGTGCTACAGCCACCAGATTTGACTATTGAAGAGCAGGACCAGTCCAAAGCATCCGTGGAAACCAAAAGCGACTGAAGCAGACGTCAACTGACCCCACACCGGCAGTTAAGTAACAATCAAGCACAGCCAATGGACATTTCAAGTCTTCTTCTATTATCCACCAAAATTTAACATCATCTGATGATGAGAAATATCATCGTTTCTTTTTTATAAACAGCTTTATTTATTTTACTTTATTAACCATTAAGTGGCTAGTAAACCTGTTTATCTGCAACTTCTTCTTCTTCTGCGTTCGGTTTGTAGTCATGCTAAATCTGCAGGCCTGTCGCCAGGACGATGTCCACAGTCTTTTCCAGGTCGGCGCGGCAGCCCCATAGCTTCTGCTGGAGCTCATCACCTTTTGGCCAGGTCGCACGTCGCACTTTATCATGGGTTGGACAGTTCTGGAGAATGTGTATTGGAGTCTGGATATCAGTTCCACATGGGCATTCATTCGTGTGGGATATCTTGAGGCGATAGAGATGTCCAAGTAATCTGCAGTGACCAGTTCTCAGGCGGAAAATTGTCGTCTGTTGGTGTCTGTTTAGGTGGTGGATTGGGTCATCTCTGCTGTATATATCCCCTTCCTCCTTCCACTGATTTTTGTACTTGTTGTGGATGATGGTTTTTGCTTCCCGATAGGGCAATGGGTGGCTGTATTGTTCCATTTTACTGCCACTTCTTGATAGAGTATCTGCTTTCTCATTACCAGCGATTCCACAATGGGCAGGTAACCACTGGAGGGCAATGGTTGATGACCTTTGGATGATGTTAAGCTCAGATCGGATCTCATTCATCATGTTATCATTTCTGGTGTTTTGTATTGATTCAAGTAAGGATCTGCAGTCAGTGAAGATTACTATCTTAGCTTTTGGCTGCTGTTCAGGTCTGGTGAGGATCTTCAGGGCTTGCAGTAGTGCCATAGCTTCTGCCCTAAAATTGGAGGAGATCTTTCCAGTTGGGAAGGCCTTTCGGATGATCTTTCCATTAAGGAATCTTATAAAAATGCCTCCTCCACCGTTCTTTACTGCCCCCTCAGCAGATCCATCTGTGTATACATGTGTCCACTCCTTCGGGTTGTACTTTTCTTCAATCATTTCTTGAGCCAAAGTTTTTAGTTGTTGAGGGGTCAGGTGGCCTTTCTTTTTTATTTCAGGGACTTCAGTGATGATAGATATATTTCCATGGCAGTCGTCTGGCTCCTCGTAATCAATTAACATTTCAATCTCAGTAGATCGATTAGGGAGGAGGTCTTCATGGCATCGATGCAGATGTTTGGAGATGTTTAGGAAGCTGGTTCTTTTCAGCCTGTTCTTTGTCACACTATGGAGTTTGGCATGCATTGGATGACTTGGCATTCGTAGAAGCTTCTCACTGTAAGTGAATACCTTTTCCTCACGCTGTCATCAAGAGAGCGGATGTTGATGTATCGCTCCATTGCCTGGATTGGAGAAGTCTTCATCCCTCCAGTGATTAGTCTAAGGCCTGAATTTTGCACTTTCCCTAGACATTCTGTGTTTGTTTTAGATGCTGTGGCCCAGGCTGACATGCCATATTCAAGTACAGGTCTGACTGTGCCTGTATAGACTTTTTTAAGTATGTTGGTATTTGCCCCCCAACTTGTGCCAGCCAGTTTCTTCATAATAGAGAGCTTTCTTATTGCTCTCTGTTCTACTGCTTTTATGTGCGGCTTCCAGGTGAGTCTCTTATCCAACTTGACTCCTAGGTATGTTGGGTTTTCCTCGATTGGAAGTTCACTTCCATTTAGCTGCAGTTTGATCGTTTCTCGGCGATTTGACAGAGAGAAGCAGGTTGCTACTGTCTTGGAGAGGTTTATCTGTACTCCCCAATCTGATGCCCATTTACCGATGGTATTTAGCGCAGCTTGCATCCTGAACTTCGCAGTAGGCAAATGTTCAGCAGCAGACCAGGCAGCAAAATCGTCAGCATGAAGAGCCCTGGAGATATGCCCGGACAGTTTCTCTGCAATATCATTTATATATATGATAAAAAGTGTGGGGGAGATAACTCCTCCTTGTGGCACACCCTGTTGTAGAGTGACGCGATGGCTCAGTTTCCCGTCAAGTTTTACTCTTGCTGTGCGGTATCGAAGAAAGTCCCGTATCCAGTTGAACATTCTCCCTTCAATTTTGCTGTTGAGCATCTTAAGGAGGAGTCCTTCTTTCCATACCTTATCAAAGGCTTTTGTCAAGTCTACAAAAACCGCCAGTACTTTCTTTTTCTCCTGAAAGGCATTTTCTACTTCCTGGGCTAGATATACTAGTTGGTCTTCGGTGCTGCGATTTTTCCTAAATGCTGACTGTGTGTTATCAAGCAGATGGTTTTTTTCCAGATGTTTCAGTAATCTTGAGTTCACCATTCTTTCCATTACCTTACCCAGACAGCTCAGTAGGCTAACTGGTCGGTAGCTGGACTTGCTTGTTTTCTCCTTTTGTTTCTTTCTGATGGGAACAATGATTGCTTCTCGCCATTGATCTGGAAATTTTCCAGTACTCCATGACTGATTGAAGATTAGGAGGAGCTTGTGCCTGGCTAGAGGTCCAAGGTTCTTGATCATATCATTTGTGATGCCATCTTTTCCTGGAGCTTTTCTGTTCTTTAGTTTTGTTATGGCAGCACTGAGTTCTCTCATAGTAAGGGGTGACTTCATGCAGATATCTGGGTTTTGGTGCTTCAGTTTTTCTTTTACTTCCTTACGTACTTCTTGGATCCGTGCATGTGAAAGTGCTGTGGTGCTTTCTTCCTTTTAGAAATCTGCCAGGATGTTTGCTGCCATCTTTCCTGTGTGGTATTTTTCATTTTCCTTGATGACAGTCTTACAGTAGCTGGTTGTTGTTTCTTCATTTAGCACTCTTGTCAGATTCCACAGCTTGCTTGAGTCCTTTTCCATGTTGAGACTGCTGGTCTTCTGGTGCCAGCTCCTTTGGATTTCAGCTTTCTTTTGTTCATTGAAAGCTTGTTTTATGCTGTTATGCCTCTGTGTGTTCTCTAATGTGGGATTTTGCACCATAGTTTCCCGTGCTTTATTTAATTCACTATGGAGTTTTCCCAGGTTGTCACTCCAGTATGGTTTGTAGTCTCGTCGTTTACCTCGTGGAATTGACTTTTTTGCTGCTTGGATGATTGCCTCACTGATGATAGAGATGTTTTTATTGATGTTATTTGAGTGGGAAATGTTCTGACAGAAATTGTCGGCTTGTTCTTTAAAAAATCCCCAGTTTGCTTTTTTGAAATTCCAGCTAGGAGACATTGATTTCTCCTGCACTTCTTATCTCAGATATCTGTAATGTGACTGGTACATGGTCACTTCCCCCAAGTTGAGTATTTACTGTTCTGGTGGTGAGTCGATGTATGTCATCTGTAGCCATAGCAAGATCTGGTGTGCTCGTTGTTTTCCATACTCTGGAATAGAAGGTGGGCTTATCCTCTGGTTGGTTTATTAGAATTAGTTTATTCTCTACCATCCAATCTTCCACCTCTTCTCCTCTTGGATCTGTTGCGTCATAGCCCCAGCTGGGTGAGTGGCTATTGAAGTCACCCATAATGAGGTGTCTCGATGCTGCAAGCTTCAATTTGTGTAGCTCCAGAGTTGTGGTTGGAGGGCTGTAGCAGTTTGTGATCATTAAGTCTTCACTGGGAAGCAGTAGTTGGACTGTTATGTATTCAAGTTCGTCCTCACCAGATCTGTGTGTCTCTACTGCTGGGATTGAGGTTTTAATCAGTGTGAGGATTCCTCCCTTAGTTCTTTTTGCCCTGTCTTGGCGGAAGGATTGGTATCCCCGTACAAAAAATCGTTGGGTATCTTTTAGGTGAGTTTCTTGGATGCAGATTATATCAATGTTATTTTCCCTGAGGAATTCTTGTAACTCCGGTTTCTTGTTCCTCACTCCTTCTGCATTCCATGAGCCACTGTAAGATAGTGGGTTGGTTGGTCAGTTGCTCTACTTTGCCTTCCCCCGACCATTTGGTTGGCAAAGGCACCGGTTGCTTGGGTGGGCCCTTTCGAGGCTAGGGGCCCGGCTCCGCTCCTCCCCGGTTGTAGCTGATAGGAGCGACGCCATGACGTAAGTCGAGATTGTCGCATGACTCCATACCGCAAAAGCGTGTGTGTCCTAATTTTTCCCGGTGGCTGCGCCGTAGCTAACACACTCCGTCTTCGGCAGGCCGGGTTGTGTTTGTTGTTCAGGGTTGTCTCCCATAGCCTTTCCATCTCCCGGTGGTAGCTGCAAGGCAGCAGATTGGTTTGTTTACCGAGGTTTACCTTCCCCGTGGCTAGAGCTTATAGCGGCTCTTACTCGCTTGATGCACCCGTCAAAGGACATATGGGGGATTTCAGTGGGGGTATCAGTGCCACCTGTTACCCCTCCCCGTCCTGCTGGGAGGACTTCGCCGTTTGGTCCGCGACTGCTTATTCGTCCAGCAATGCTGACTTAATTCGCAGCTGACACACCATATCTGGAGGTCGTTCCACTATCCGCCACCCGTGGACGCGCCTGGTTGGGGTCGGTCGCCCCTTAGCCAGGTATCTGCAAATAATTCTATGGTTGGAATAATCACTATTGAGTGAATTGTGTGTTGTGACGGTATTGCCTCCCCTGCTTTGCAGTAGTGGTCTAAAGGTGGCCAAAACTCAAGAGTTTCTAATATGGGCTTTCAAAGGTGTCTGCCTGTTGCGAGAGGAAAGATATAACGATGGTGATATTATCCTGGACAAATAGATGTATCAGATGATACCAGGATAGTGCCAGATAAGAGTCTGGTCTTACAAGAAATACCCGATTCTCCGAAAAGAGTAATGGTGTATCGACAACGACATCAAAGGTATAGTCAAGCTGTATAGGTTCCTAGATGAAATGGTACTGTACTATCTTGGAGACCTATGGGCTCCTCTCCAGACTAACCTTAGACAATGACTCTGCTAGGGTTAATTAAGAACACAACAAGAAATTTAAACCAAATTTAAATGATTCACTGAAGACTCTGGGTACAATTTAGAATTTCTTTATGTACAAAATCTTTTGTTCTTTGTTCTTGGTTAATTTTTCAAACAAAATTCAATTGAATTTAAAATAAAATTATGGGTCACTTTCATATATATATATATATATATATATATATATATATATATATATATATATATATATATATATATATATATATATATATATATATATATATATATATATATATATATATATATATATATATATATATATATATATATATATATATATATATATATATATATATATATATATATATATATATATATATATATATATACACACATAACACATTTAATGTTAATTTATTAACTAGTATAATTCACAGTCACTGTTTCTTGCTTCTTGGTGGAATCTGTCTTTAAGTTTGTGCTCTCTTGAATAGATGAATTTTAATGTTACTTTATGACTCACATGACTGTCCAATGTCTTTTATATACACCACAGTTTGTTCATCATAACCTATTAAAAAATCCTATTCCAAGACATAAGGGTCTTTTATATTTGGACATGCGCCCTAATATAACCGACTAGGTTGAACGGGACGCACCTCGCCAAAACGAGGCAAAAGTTTTACATAAAAAAAAATCATAACCTATTCTAATAGAAGGTGTGTTAATTTGTTTTGGTGTTTGAAAATTGAAGAGTAGCCCAACACTGAGTTACTTTTCTGAAATAAAGTTCTTCCTAGGCCTCGTACAGCAGTATGACTGGAAGGAACCCCACCACTGCGGGTCCTCCACTCTTCCAGATGACAAAGTTAATACTGGCAACAGCTGTGACAAACTTGAGCATCTAATTGCTGACTTGGTCACTATAGATTATGTATGTCACTCAGGGCAGGATATAAACTGAAACAATATATGCAACCAACGTAGTATTGCTCATTGTCTCCTTAGCCAGACAGGAGATAATATGAGACAGTTCAGACAGGCTGTGGTAAATCACAAGAGACATAGTAAGTCATGAATAATACCATTCGTTCAAGTATTAGCACAATATTTCAGTAATTCACTTGTTACAGTTCTGTCCATGATTTGCTTCACTAAAATCATATAGGCCTTATGGTAATCATTGTGTAATATATCAAATAATACAGAAAATTAATTTGTCATAGTCATTCCTTCCTCCAGTTTGGATAGTCCTTTCCAGTAAGCATAATATCTTTAAAACGCTTTCCACAACCAACTTGCTCAATCCACTCGTTCTACTTAATTAGTGATCGATTAAACTAAACCTACACACTTCGGGTTTTCCTCCAGAAATAACACAATGATTCTACACATGCAAATTGTTCACACACATTGATAATATATGTACACACATACACACACACACACACATATATATATATATATATATATATATATATATATATATATATATATATATATATATATATATATATTTCCCCGTGTTTGTCATGAGGTAGAGAGCGAATGGCTGCTGGAATGGAAAGTGCTTGATTCAACTCACGGGTTTGTGTACAGACTACATGAAAACAATGAAAGCTACACGTGCAACACGATTCTCAACAGCTATGACTCTGAAAATGTGTAGGCGTTGTGGCAGTATACTCGGTATAAAAAGACCGTTGAGACAAAACACCCAGTACATGTGCTTGAATTGCCACGACTATCTGAAAACGACCGCCAACGAGCCATTGGTATGTTGGAGACCGGAATGAGCTCGCGGGCCATTGCCAGAAGGATGAATTGCCACCACAGCACTATAGTATGTGTCAATGAACGTTACGGAATCACTGGCAGTGCCCGGGATAGACTTCGGAGTGGCCAACCACGAGTTACTACCCCTGCGCAAGATCGTCATATTGTGCTGACTCACCTAAAGAATCGTTCTCTCCCGGCAAGTCAAACAGCAAGAGCAATAGTGGGTAGACGTGGGCAAGTCTGTCGAATGACAGTCATACGACGACTCAGAGATACAGGCTTTACTGCAAGACGACCTTATGATGGGCCAAACTTGACTCACAGACATCGTCAGCAGCGCCTGCAATGGGCAGAGTAACATGTCAGATGGACTAGACTGCAGTGGAATGCTGTCCTATTCACAGACAATAGCACATTCAACATATCCTTTGCTGATGGACGTATGCGGATTTGACGATGGTGTGGAGAGCGCTTTGCAGATTGCTGTGTTCGTCAGCACAACCGATTTGGAGGTGGCAGTATTCAAATTTGGGGAGGATTCAGTTTTCACCATCGCTTGCCTCTTCACGTCTTCCATGGAAATGTTAATGCTGTGACATGTCGAGAAGAGGTTCTGGATGCATTGGTTGCTCCTGCGTTCACAAATTATATATATCACAGACAGGCTTTAATGGTCATACAGTCTGCTCACACTTCTGCAGATGGCAACGGAGGTGATATAGCTGCTTGTGTTCTGTGTCTGTAGTTTGCATTAGGTGGTGGGTGTGTGTGTCTTTGGGTTCTCTCTCCTTTTATAATGGCCTTGCGGATGTACGAGATAGCAACTGGACCAAGGTACGTTTGCATGCATCCAAAATCGGGTGGGTAAGTCATGATGTGCTAAGATAGTAAATTCAAAAAAATTCTGGAATCCTTATTTCTGCACCGAGTTCCTCCATCTAAGGCTTATTTTACTCATATGAATGAGCTCTATCATTATGTCTATTTATTTTCTCTATAGTTTATCCGCCTATTCACTGGAGCAGCCGAAACCGGGAAAAATCACTGTCTTTTATTCATAATAACTTCGGCTCTACAACACATCCAGTGAATCTATTGCAATCTGCCTAAAGCTAATGATCCCTATTATCAAATTGGGTCATTCTTTTCTAGGTATTCCAGGATTTATTGCACACTGAATTCCGAAACATCGTCCACATCTACACATTTCGTTTCCTCTATGTCTGGCGTACCTTCCGACACTATTTAGATAAAGCTGGCTTTTCATTGGTCAGTTTCATCCACGGGGCTTGTGCGGTGATAATATTTGAATGATGCCGAGGTATGGTTCAGACTTCATTACACTGCCTTCGCACAAGATTACTCTTGGCAGATTTGTAAATAGAAGGATAATGTCCCTTCTATCTCAAGGGTGTGTTTACAAGATATTCAGATAAGCGAAAACAATGCTGATTCGGCTGAGTACGTTAATTCTAGAATCTGCCGACAACGTTTGTGAAGGATTAAGCACTTATTAATCTTAGCTCGTTCAAGCCCCCACCTCTGATTTACTCAGTGGATTCTATAATTCTGGCGTAGTTCTGTTTAGATTGTGTGTAGTAAACTGACTGAGACAAACATGCAGTAACTTTAAAATGATTACTTCTTCTTGATCCTTAGCCGCCGACCGTCAAAGCAGTCAGTGGCGTCTTGTAGGGCGACAACAAACTGATTCCACTTTGCTCGGTCGGTGGCCATCCTTCGAACAGTGCCCCAACTCTGGTTCATTCTTTGCATCTTAGCCTCCACAGTCCTCCGCCACGTTGTTTTTGGTCGGCCTCTCTTTCGTTTTCCCTCAGGAGTCCATAGCATAGCTGTTCTTGTGATGGCATCGGTGTCTCTTCTGAGGACATGGCCAACAAAACTCCAGCGTCTGCAAACTATGATGGTGTGCATGTTCTCTTGCTTGCTCCGAGTAAGCAGATCTTGGTTGGTGATGGTATTCGGCAAAAAGATTCGGAGAATTTTTCTTAGGCAGGCTGTGTGAAAAGAGGACAATTTCGACATTTCCTTCTCCGTAACTCTCCAGCATTCCGCACCATAGAGAAGCACAGAATGCACACAGCTCTGATATAATATTAATTTTGTGCTTGTGCGGTACTGAAAGGACTTCCAAATGTTGTTTAGACTAAACATGCAGCACTTGCTGTGTTCTTTCTGTTGTTGATGTCTTTGCTTGCTCCGCCGTCTGGTGTTGCTATGCATCCTAGGTATGTGAAGATGACTATCTGTTCCAGTTGCTGATTCGTTACTGATATGGGCTCAGTGTTGCTCACATTGAGAGTCATGAAATCTGTCTTCTTTAGGTTGATGTTCAAGCCCACCAGCTGGCTATACTTATTAAGTCTATCCGTTTTTTTCTTGGATGTGTTGACGTGAATGTGCTAGTAGTGCAATATCATCTGCATATTCCAGATCTTCCAATGTAGAAAATGTAGTTCATCATATTCCTCTTGGACTGCCCTCTGTTGTCTGGATTAAAATGATTGAATCGAAGTTAAATTTGTAAATTTACAAATAAATTTAATAATCACTTAAGTTTTAACAGTTTGAAAATAATTTGAATAGTTATTGATTAAGAATGGTCGCGATAGGAGGTACATTTTTTCAAGAAGTTCAAGTGGCTGCATATATTGAACTTAGCTGTCAATGACGGATCTGCTTCTTCTGATGGGATGGTTCTTTTTACACTGCTCACACTCGTCGCTGGTCAAGGTTGCCGGGAGTAGCTCGTTTCCCAGAAATGTCAGGGAGAGTCTACAAAGTTGGTCCTTCGTCTTAAAGCTCAGGCCCCTGTATGCTTCTTGTTCCAGAGATAGATCTTTCTTCTGGTACCACCAATGACTATAGTAAAGAACAGAAACGAAACGCTCTCCTCAGTATTGCGTTTTCTGACACATAGTTAATTGTCTTCTATTCTACCAACCCATTTAACTCATAATTTACCCTCGATGAGAATTAAATTTAATCCAGAGGGATAAAAACTGTTTTATATTTAAATTGAATAGTTTTAGCTTTACATTACATTTAAATGAAAAGGTTAATAATACAGATAAAATATGTCTACATTTACATCTCCACTGTCTGAAAAGTGTTCATAATATAAATTGAATTGTTTTCATTTACATTTACACTGATTTGAACAGTTTGAAACTTCCATTAATTTTAAGGTGAATATGTTAACATCGACATTTAAACTGGTTTGAAACTGTAAGTTTTATACTTAGAATGTACATGATTACTTTCATTTCTCCCTCCTTGCTCCATAGGGAACTTGGGATTATCTTTTGCTTTTAATTCTCTTTTATAAACTAGCTATAAAGCAATTACCAGCCCGTGCTGTGGTGGTTCATGAATCATCATTCTATACGCTGAGGTTGCCAGCCTCAAATGACTTGGACATCCACTAGCGATTTTCACATATCAAAATTCACATGGCAATATACATATATATGTGAGCTCTCATGTTAGTAGTAAAATATAGAATGTAAAATCACAACTTACGCCAATTCTGGCTCACAGACTTTTTGGTCAGATGAAATTAAGGCACTAGCCGATGCCTTTTTACACGTGTACTTGGGACCGTTAATTTGAACTTTAATTCCCTTTTTGACTCTGTGTGCTTCAGTTTCCTCAGATATTCCGGTTTTCCTTATTTAAAATGTTAGAGATTTCCTAGTTTGAATTGTAAGTCCTGATGAAAACTCCAATAAAAGGTGATAAATGGAAATTCTGAATTCTACTACTGGCCAGTCTGGTGTCTTGGCAGCGATTTCTCACAGTGAACTCGACGTACAAAAATGGTCAGATTATATCCCCTTCGCCTCCCACGCAGTATTTGTTATGAAGCAAATCAGGGCTCCAATCATTTTCAAACATACGGGCGTGGTAATTTCAAAATATGTCCGACATGGGACAATTTTGAACGTAATGTAGAGGTCATCTCTTACATATATGGTATGAAAACATCCGATTGCCGGGCAGGCGAACTCACAGACATATCGGTAACCTCACACGATTATGTGTGAAAGATGTAACAAATTATTACTTTCATGTAAAGGTGTGCCGGAAACGATTATGTCATGTTTGACTGTCCAGAATGTGTCGATGAGATGATTAATCTCATCTGTCGCGCACCCTGGCGTAATCTTAGCAAAAGTTTGCCGCACCCTGGCAAACGCGATGTATTATCACCAGCAAGGGATGTAAATTATTTGAACAAACAAACTCTCTGCTACATTGCAAACAGAAAGAAAAACTCGCAATAAAATCAGTACAAAAATGTAACTGAAACTGCCGTAGTGAAAGAGAGCTCGGAAAAAAGTCGCACCAAAATCCATCTTGTGACATATGTCTGCACCTGTATGACTTGTTTTAAATACATAACTATATAGAGCTATTAAAGTAACAGTTGCTTAAACGCCTTCAGTTGGGAGCTCAGAAAATACGAGCAAATATTTCCTCACAGAAGGGGCGGGAGAATTAAAAAATTCGTAACAGCTTAGAAGATTTCAGTTGTTATGCTTGCTTTTCTTTAAAATCTCTTGAGGCTTTCTTAAATAGAAGCAGAATTATTCTATTTATATATTTACCAAGAGTAATCATGAGCGAAGATTGATACCTTTAGAGACCTTCATTTTTGTACTTTTTAGTCTGGCCATTGTTGGATCATTATTGCAGAGCACGGCAGACAAAACCATTACAGCGCCAAAAGTAAGAATCCTCCACGGATGCCAAATACATTTCTACGCTCCTACCTATACATTCAAGTTCTTGAAATTATATCATTTGCTGTCGATGCAAAGAATATTGTTTTTAACGGATCTCAACTTTTATTGCCTCCTGTCTGACAGTACACTTTCTTGGCCGTACCGTTAGTTTCTCGCTGTCGTCAGCCTGTCCTGAAATTGTCATTCCATTGTGGTTGTCAACAATAATTTCCTATTTGTTTTCGTGTCTAGAGCCATGCGTTCAAAGCCTTGACGTGTCCTTATTTTATTTTTTCAGTCTGTTCATGTCTGTCTTTAATTCCCTTCTCCACGTTTTGTTTTTCTGTCTCTGCCTATCTCTCTTACCCTAAGGATTTCAGAACAAGGACTGTCTTGTAATACTATCAACAAGTTTCCTCAAAGTGTGCCCTATCCCACAGCATAGTCTTCTTCTTGCTTATTGTTACAGTGGCACTTGTGTGATTCTTGTCATCAATTCCATGTTGTCCTACCAATCCTTCTGTTCTACGCAAACACTCATTTATGGTAGTCGCGTTTGTTGTTCTCCATGTTCAGACAAATACAATAGGACTGACTTGACCTTTGAGCTTTGCATGTATGTATGTATATACACATACATACTGTCTCTCTCTCTCTCTCTCTCTCTCTCTCTCTATATATATATATATATATATATATATATATATATATATATTTTTTTTTTTTTTTTCTATAACCAGCGGCACTCGAGCTTTCCAGCTCTTTCGGCCCAATGACATGTCATTGCGAGGCTGGGGGGTCAGTGGACTTTCCTTCCAACCCGGTCAGGAGCTTCGCTCCTTCCCATCCACACGGGATTTATGTGCAGAAGCCGTTCAGGTTATTCAGTCAAATTTCCGGTCGTAAACATTTCTTCAAACGCCGACGGCCGGGTTTGAACCATGAACACCTGGTCGCCAGTACAACGTCGTAGCCATTACACCAGCGCGGCTCCCATATATATATGGGTCGTAGGGGTGCCATGGTGGAAGCATCAGCAGACAGGGTCCTCCACTGCTCTCTATTCTCAGCAATGCGTACAAGTGTGGAAAAACCGTGTCCTGACCATTCTTTGATGTTATCAGCCCAGGATTTTCTTTGCCTTCCTCTTCTCCGTTTACCTTCGACTGTTCCCTGGAGGATCGTTTTCGAAAGGGAGTCATGACGAGTTTACATGCCCAAACCAGGCAAGCTTTCGACGTTTCACTATTGACAAAAGTGGTTCTTGGTGGCTTGCATAGGTGTTTATCTTCTCTCTAACATAGACATTTGTTTTGTGCTCTTTATAGCAAATGCGCAAAATTCTTCTATAACATTTATGCTCGAAAGCCTGAATCTTTCGCTCCGTATCTGCAGTGAGTGTCCAGCCCTCACACCCATACAAGAGAATAGATAATACAAGTGATTTGTATAATTTGATCTTCACAGGAAAACTGATGTTACTTTTCCAGATCATATTCAACCTTGTCATGGCAGCTGAGGCCATCTCAAGTCTTGTCTTGATTTCTTTACTTGATCTTCCATCACTACATATATATATATATACATGCATACTATACATACATAACTTTATATATATATAACGTTCAATCCTACTGCTCAACGCAAGAATCCATTTATGAAAGTCTGTAGCTTTTTAGTTGTTGTTTATGTTGTTCTCCATGTTTCATATCCATAGAATAGGATGACTTGACATTTGAGTTGAAAATTTTGATTTTTGTATTGGAGGTGATTTCTCATGATCTCGATATACTTTCCAATGCAATGAAAGCTCCTTTAGCTTTTTGTAATCTTCTATTAATATCATTGTCTGTCCTTCCGACTGTGTCTATATTGCTGCTAAAGTATATGTATGATTCTATATCATTTAAAGGTGTGTTTTCCAGTGTTATCGTTTTCTGCATTTATAAAGTATACATAAAACAATAATTGACAAGACTAATGTTGTAACCTGTTTAATTTGAAACTCGTATAAACAGCAAACATTAGTAAATAATTCAAATACAGAATGCTACATAAAACGTGGAGTAGTGAAGAATAGTTTTAAGACAGAACGGTCAGTGCGGGAGACAAAGAAAGAGAATGAAAGACAGGCTGAAATAAAAACTAAATGTTTTTTGCAGTAATTACAAGATCCTGGAGAAGGCAAAGGTAAGTCCCCACAGCATTGTCCAGATGAAGGAGTTATCTCTTAAAATGGTTTTTCCGTTTGATTTCTTGCCCGGACATTTCTCTACACTGTTGACTCCGTCATTGAACGCATACTGCAAGTGGTCCCGTAGTTTAGGAATGTACTTTGTCCAGAAGTGCCGGTAGTTGGCTTTCATGCGACTTTTGGATACTGAGTTACCCGATATCTCTAGGTACTGTTCATCATTGTTGTTGTATTCTTGCCAAATAGGGAGGGGAAAACTTGAATTTCCTGAAGCGGCTGCTGTATCCGAAGTACCATCTCTGTTGGGATCCCTGGAGGTCATGATAAAAAATTATTAGAGTTGGAAGTGATATGCATTTAATTGTAACAAGAGAAGGAAATGTATAGAAGTTGGGAAATACTGTAAAGCATTTAGAGAAATATATGGAGATCAAGAAAAATCTAATACAACACAAAAATAAGAATCTTCAACTCACATGTGAACTCAGTCCTATTGTATGGCTCTAAGACATGGAGAACAACAAAAACAACAACCAAAAAGCTACAGACTTTTATAAATGAGTCTCTTCTTCTTCAAGTACCATGCCTAGTGGCCTAGGAGATTATGTCTCTCCACAGCTTCCTGTCTTCAGTATAATTTATCAATTCTGCTGTTGACTTCTTTCCGTGCCAATATGTCAAACTGTCCAGTATTTGCTGTCTTTCTCTTCCCCTATATCTTTTTCCTTCAATCTTATCTGCCGTTATGATATATACCAGCTTTCCTCTTCTCATAACATGCCCAAAAATAGTGGATTGCTTCTTTCTAACTTGTGAAATAAGTTTTTTTGTGCTTTGGCCTCTTTCAGTACATCCACATAACTCTTTTTGGCTGTCCATGGTATTTTAACATTCTTCTGTAAAACCACATCTCTGTTGCCTCTATTGTCTTTCTTTTTGTTTACTAATTGTCCATGACTCCCTCACATATGTCAGGATTGGTTCTTGTCACAGTAGGGATATTCGCCGAAATATATTTATTTTGTTACGCTGTAGAGTGGCAACAGCGTAGAATAGAAAAACCCGTTTGGCGAGTTGGGCCAAAACGAAAGACGATATGAAACTTTTGGCGCAAAAGATTCTATGAGATGTCAGCGGTCCTGTACGGACGCTTGTTCCCTTTGTCAGAGGTTTTGCTGGGAGTACATGAATGCCATTTTTGTTCATTGCTTGCCGATTGTTTCAGGTGTTCAGGATTATTGATAGATTACTAGATTGGTGTCGTGATTTCTAGTAGTTTTTTCCTGGATATTATTTACGGTTGAATTTTGCAATTACAAATTGCCTTGTTTCAGTATTGGACGTCGCCTGTGAGCGATAGTCAGTGTGTAGTCGCTGGTTAGATTATGTCGGTGACTATTCTGCTATTATGTTGAGCTATTGATTATGGCAAGTAAATTGGCATTTTCATTACATTGTGTATTGCATTTCGTGTGTATTGCTAGCCGTGTGTGGCTCATATGTGTGCACCGTACTTATTAAAGGGATCATACCTGATTTAGGTGTTATTGTATTACTCATGTCAGCTACTGTGTACTGTGGTCGTGCCTTTGAGACAGCGATCTAAGAGTCTAGTGTGAGTGTGCCTTAAACTCATAGTACCAGTAGAGAGTTTGTACACGCAGCACAAGTAGCCTGGTGTGCTCTGTGTGTGTGTGCTGTGTAGCATTATCTACATATAACTTATTCTGACATCTGAGGGCTCGTCCGGGAAATGATGGATAAGGAAATACAATTGAAGAAATTAGAAGTGGGTGCGAGTGGTCAGAACTCAACTTCTGGTGGGGCTGATCGTCCTTTTAGGCTGCGTCTACCAAATTTCAATGATAAAATTGATAGTTTAGATTTCTTCCTTAAAAGATTTGAGGCCGTATGTGTGGCCTATAAGGCTGATAGGGATCAGTGACCATCTCTTTTATCGACACTGCTAGTGGGGCCTGCGATGGAGACTTTTTATAGCCTCCCTTTAGAGGAAAGGGCCGATAACGACAAAGTGAAGGAGAGATTGCTCCGGAAGTTCCGTCTGACTGCTGACGGCTACCGGACGCGTTTTAAAAACGCGATGCCTAGTGCAGACCAAGACTTCAAGGATTTTATCTCGAAGATCAAAATTCTGCTGAATAGATGGATCGAAATGGAGGGGATAACAAAGGATTTTAATGGCTTGCTAGACTTGGTGCTACGGGACAAAATTTTGTCCTCGTGTTCCAGTGAGTTGGTGGCGTTTTTCCAGGAACGTCAACCAAAGGACATTGAGTCCATGGCTTAATTGGAGCACCATTATGTCCTGGCCCATCCGGACAAACCTATTCAGAAGCCAGGTCTGTCGGACGCGTTAGTTGCCGGTGTCGGCAAAGTTCACCGCCAGTCTTGGCGAAATCAGTCAGACAGGGGCCAAGAGCAGAAGTATGAGAAGCCTTCAGGTCCCTGCCAACCACGTAGAGGTAGCTATGAGAATTTCCGATCTCATCGGAATGGTCGGCCGAGGTAGCAGAACCGACAATATAAAAGTAATAGCGACGGAGAGGAGCGCCAAGCGCGTAAACAAGTACGTTTTGAGGATTCTCGGGACGAAGACAGGTTTTGGTATAAAACCAAACATCACAAGCAGAGGAGTGGTTCCTCAGAGAGTCGATCGTCTGACTCTGATGCGGGGTCTTCGTCATCGAAAAGCTCCAACAAAAGTGCACGCGATGAGAAGAAGAAAGAGCGCAGATGTACCAATTGTGGTGGCAGGGGTCATTGTGCCGACACATGCACTACCTCGATCGAACACGCGGATTCCGCGGTGTTGTTAGACACAATAAATAGTGAGGACTGTGCGGGGTGTGGCCCTCTGTTCTACGCGAACGAGAGGGTAGTGCTTCAATGCGGGCATGCGGCACTATGTCTGTCAGCAGTCCATGAGACTGGCAAGGTGATTCTTCATGAAGGCAAGGTGGATAATAGACCAGTCCGGGTGTTGAGGGACACCGGATGCACCACAATTGGGGTGCGTGGATCGTGCATCGACGACTCCTGCCTTACAGACAAAACAGTAAAGTGCACCACGTTCGGTGGCAAAGTGGAGTCTTGCCCCCAAGCATGTATCAATGTAGACACTCCGTTCATATCAGGTAGAGTGAACACGTTCGTACTCGAGGATCCGATTGCCGATTTAATCGTCGGCAATGTACAGGGAGTGCACAAGGCCATGGGTGCGGCTGGAGCAGAGGCTCAGCATCACCAAACTCCCAAGGGGATGACCAGAAGGTACTTCGTAGACGTGTGTCGCGACAAGTACCAGATGACATGAGTAGGGGTAGTAGGTACTTATATGAGGGTCCGAAAGCTAGTGATCGCACAGTTTTGGGTACGTAACGTTCCCCTGAGTGCTAGCTGGCGCACACTCAGATGAGTGTTTGATGAGGTCGCGCCGGTTAGATTTGTGGAGGTTGTGTCATTGCACAACAACTCCAAAGTTGCACGAGTGACTTTTGCGAATAGGTGGGGTGCGCGTGATGCAGTAAGACAGAACCATTTGTCGTTGCTTCAGAACCATCTGCTGATAGTCCAGCAGTAGTAGAGTTAGGTTTCGGGTTTGTGTTTGGTAAGGTGTTTCGGTTGACGCGAACCGAACCTGAGTTGCTCTGACCCACGCCCCCAGTTCGATATTGATATGAATATGTGTATTTTGTAGACTTGTACAGGGTATGAAATGCGGGACAATGCATAGTTATGCTGTATTATGCTTGTTGTGCTTTATATTAATGTGGCATGAGGCCATAAAGGTGCGCTGTGGGCAGGTATGCTGTAGGCAGGTGCGCTGTGGGCAGGCATCCTGTAGGCAGGTGCGCTGTAGGCAGGCACACTGTAGGCAGGTGCGCTGGGGGCAGGCATGCTGTAGGCAGGTACACTGTAGGCAGGTGCGCTGTAGGCAAGCCTGGCGTGCATTTATCAGAGACCTATGGAACAGGAGGGTCTTGTAATATTTAAGGGTAATGTGATACTTTGCTGTGCCTTGTTCTGTAATTTATATGTCATGCTTTACAATATATGTCTATCGAAAGTTGTTGCTAGCAGAAACCAGATACTCCACGATTGAGAGGGAGTGCCTTGCGATTGTCTGGGCGGTGTCTAAGTTGGCACGATATCTGTTGGGGGCACATTTTTTCTTCCAAACAGATCACAAACCACTGCTATTTTTGCAGTCGGCTAAATCCACCTGTGCTAAATTGACACACTGGGCATAATTGCTGCAGCAATTTAACTTTACTATTTTACCAATTCAGGGTGTATATAATGTGGTTGCAGATGTCTTGTCCAGGTTGTGAAGACTGTGGGACAGTTATAGTCTGTGGGACAGGTACTTCTGAAAAGAGTACTTATTGGAATATATGTAAGGAATGTATTATGACTATTAGAATTGGTATTTCATGATGATATATTATGGTATACAATGTATTTATTATGCTGTAAAGGCAATATCTATGAAGTTGTACTCAATGTGTAGATATATCATATTATCTTATACCTACAGCTATATTATGAGAGATGATTGTTGATAAAATGACTTGTTCTTTGATTGGTGACAATTAGTTATATAGAATTGGTGTAACATGCATTATGTTTAGACTACTCCAGGATTAGTCAGTCGTTGGTATTTTTCACGACTGCAAGTACCTGGTGTGGATTTGTACATGTTCCTGGTATTTAGTCTAGTGAGTGAGAAGGCATGGGTGACAATAGTATTGGACAACTCTGGCATTCTTTAGCTACATGAGGAGATGCTATCTCGGCATTCTGTTCGTCCATACTCCGAAGGGGGTGGGCGTGACTCCTCCGGTGGAAGAAAACTTCATTTTCTTTCTTAAGGGGGGGGGGGGATGGGGGGATGGGGGGGGGGGTGGATGTCACAGTAGAGATATTCGCCGAAATATATTTAGTTGGTTACGCTGTAGAGTGGCAACAGCGTAGAATAGAAAAACCCGTTTGGCGAGTTGGGCCAAAACGGAAGACGATATGAAACTTTTGGCGCAAAAGATTCTAGGAGATGTCAGCGGTCCTGTACGGACGCTTGTTCCCTTTGTCAGAGGTTTTGCTGGGAGTACATGAATGCCATATTTGTTCATTGCTTGCCGATTTTTTCAGGTGTTCAGGATTATTGATAGATTACTAGATTGGTGATGTGATTTCTAGTAGTTCTTTCCTGGATATTATTTACTGTTGAATTTTGCAATTACGTATTGCCTTGTTTCAGTATTGGACGTCGCCTGTGAGCGATAGTCAGTGTGTAGTCGCTGGTTAGATTATGTCGGTGACTATTTTGCTATTATGTTGAGCTATTGATTATGGCAAGTAAAATGGCATTTTCGTTACATTGTGTATTGCATTTCGTGTGTATTGCTAGCCGTGTGTAGCTCATATGTGTGCACCGTACTTATTAAAGGGATCATACCTGATTTAGGTGTTATTGTATTACTCATGTCAGCTACTGTGTACTGTGGTCGTACCTTTGAGACAGCGAGCTAAGAGTCTAGTGTGAGTGTGCCTTAAACCCATAGAACCAGTAGAGGGTTTGTACACGCAGCACAAGTAGCCTGGTGTGCTCTGTGTGTGTGCTGTGTAGCATTATCTACATATAACTTATTCTGACAGTTCTATATAACTATGAAGAACTCTCTTTCTTATTTCCAATGACAAAGAATTGTTGCATAAAATACTCTTCATTCTATATAATGCTATTCTGCTCTTCACTTTTGAGATGCATCTTCCATCCGTTGTTATTAATGTTCCCGTGTATTTGAATTTATTGACTTGTTTTAAAACGGTTCCTTACTTACTTACTTAGTTGTTCCCCTTCTACCGTGAGGTGTAGAGGTTTGGAAGAGAGAGCTCCAGACTATCCTATCGGCTGTTTAAAACGGTTCCATTTACTTTAATTGTGCATTCTGGGGAAACCCTTTTCTTTGAGACGACCATTAGCCTACTTCTGTCTTTTTGCTGTTAAGGCTAAGGCCTTTGTTTTCACTTTCTATCATTATTGTATCAACCATTTTCTGCAGCTCCTTTTCACCTTTTGCTATTAAGACTGTGTCATCAGCGTATCTCAAGTTGTTTATATTATGTCCGCCGAATGATATTCCTGGCATGTCCTCTGGAGATCTCCTTATATTTTCACTGTACAGAATGAACAGATCCGGTGACAACACACATCCCTGCCTGACACCCTTCTTTACTTGCTGACACGTTCCTATTTGGATGCTAATTCTTACAGCTGCTGTTTGTTGCCAGTACATGTTCTTTATTATCCTCAAGTCCTTTCCATCAATGTTGATGCTTTCTAACATTTTGATAATTTCTTCATGTTTCACTTTGTCAAATGCCTTAGTGTAATCTATAAAGCACAAGTACAGATCTCTCTTCACCTCTGTGGCTCTTTCTATTAATTTTCTTATAATATATGTATAGCATTTCTTGTGCCTGTACCTTCTACAAATCCACACTGTTCATCATTGATTTCTGTTTTAATTTTATTTTTCACCCTTCTCATGGTGTGGTGTTCTTCACATTCCATGGCCCCCAGGTTTCTTTGGCAAAGCTATGAATATGGATTTTAGCAGATGATCAGGTATCTGACCACTGTTGTAGATGTTATTTCAGAGTTTTGTTATCACTTCTACTCCAAATTCTCTCAAAGCTTCCATTTCCTCTACTGTTACATTATCTGCTACCAGGCGCTTTGTCTGTCTTTATGTAGCGCATGGCATCCTCTACTTCTGCCACAAGTATTGGAGGTTCTTCACAGCTGTCCTGGTTGTTCAAATACGGTCTTTCACCATCATACAGCTCCTTGGTGTATTATGTCCACCTTTCTATCATGTTCTCATGATCCATTAACAATATTCCTTCCTTTTGGTTTCAAACAGCCAGTGACTGTTTGTTTCCTTCTGCCTGTTAACTGATTTATTTGCTTGTACATAGATAAATGCTAGTGGAACAAGAGATGAGAAGAAGACGATGGCGATGGATAGGACACACACTGAGGAAACCTGTTGATAGCATTGCAAGGCAGTCCTTGTTCTGGAATCCACAGGGCAAGAGAAGCACATGGAGAAGAGAGCTGGAAACAGAGGTGAAAATGATGAGGAGAACGTGGAAAGAACTTGAGATGATGGCACGTGACAGGAGAACTTGGCATGTGTTTGTTGAAGGCCTATGCTCCTTGAGGAGAGGAGGGTTATGAATTAATTTAGAGAAAGAAAGTGGGGGTTGGGGTTAAGCTGAATATGTGGTTTCTCTATGCAGTTCTCCGGGGGTCTCATGGGGTAACAATGAAAGAAAAGGTCCGGTACTCCTTCAGGCATATTGTAAGAGACAACTAATATGAGACTGTGCATGGGACTAAAAACTTCATCATATAAAACAAATTGCTACAAACGCTACAGATGCTGGAGCACGTGATGAGTGCTTTACTGCAGTCTCTCTGCAAGAGGACTAGCTGCAATGGTTGATCCATGCTCGACAAGGTGCAACAAAAAATGGTTAACAATTTCTTCGCATACTCAAAGACATCTATTTGAATGTTTTCAAAGACAGCAGTAGTCAGTTTGAGGCTATTTGAATCTCCCTAGAATTATTCCATGAGTGATACTGGTGTCGGCCATATGCGCTTTCTCTGTTCCACATATGTTGGGCATCTTTGAAGTAGATGTTCAGCGATCATTTTATCAGTGTCACAGTTACTCTCATCGGTAGTTACAATCCTTAGTTAGTTGAATAAAGGGTATCCCAATCTGTTGTTGCCCGTGTGGATTCTGAAGATTACCACTTGTTCTTTTCTGTTGAGCTGGTAGCACAAATCATTTTTTGTGTGACCTGTATGCTCTGCATCCCATTTGTTTCTGTATCTGATTCTGATAAAACTCTTTGTCTCTTCGAAAGTTATGCTCGCATCAGGCTGGGGTAGCTTTCCACCTTCTTTTGCCACACTTTCAGCCTCTTCATTGCCGGGATGTAACAAAGAGATGAGATCCATTGGATCACAACTCTTTTGAATCGTTGACATATCTTGTGGAGCACTATTCTTAGGTCACCCACACAATGGTTGTGACAAAACGTCTGAACATGCTCTTTTGTGTGATCTCTCACACCTTCAGCCCTCCAGATGTATCCTTTTTTTCTTCAGTTTTCTCACTGATCACTTTTATTTCGCATAAGTTATGCCTTTTCATTTGTATTTTCACTATTTTGCTCTATGCTTGACATAGCGTGGTGAATTCTCTCACACGCCACTCCCCTATGGCAGTATTTGCTACGGGAGTAATTCTTATCTTATTGTGTCGCATTCATGCTTCACGAAGACGTGTTAAGTTACGCCAGGTTATTAGACGGTCAGCGACAGTATTTTATCACAATATCGGTCTGACCATCTTTTCAAGCGACTAGGAGTGTTGAATAGAACCAGATTTGTTTTTCTGGCGAAACACATGATAACCCGTGTACGAGGCGGAACTTATGACATAAGCGCTTCTAGGTCATCCTTGATACACCAATATTACTGTATGTGTGACACCTGTGGTCAGACAAGAGTGATATAATCGCTTCCGGTCGCTTTTTAAAAAGTAATCATGGATTTATTATATTTTAGACAATATGAGTCTACAAATGTGTTTGTGAGAGTGTATGCAAGGAATCAGATGTCCATATATGGTAATACGTGACTTTTGCAGGCACGCACCTTATTTCACGTGGGACTATTTTGAAATATCCCAGCCTACCCTGCATGATTTGAAATGATTGGATGTTTCTGATTAGATTCATAACATCATTGGAGGGAATATAGGCTGACAGTTTTATTTCTCTGTGATTTGCACGCTCGCCAAGACAACATCAGACTTTCGCCAGAGTGAAGAACTAGATTCATAATTCCTAATTGTTATCAGGACCTTTTATTGGAGAACCAGATAAGACTTTTAAAGCATAGGAAATCTCTTCCAAATTTTAAAAGGAACACCAAGACAAGGAAACCGAAGAAACATGGAGTCAGAAAAGAGAATCTATAGTAAAATTAAAAGAAATCCTAGACACGTATAAGAGAAAGATTCGTCTTTTTTATTCATCTGTGCGACAAGTCTGTAGCCAGGATTGGCTTATTGGTGGTACCAGGAGAAATGACCTTTTCTGGCACAAGCAGGGACAAGCGGTTTACGCATTAAGACAGCAGACCAGCTTTGAAGACTTTCCTAGACTTTCCTGGGAAACGAGCTTCACCCTACAGACCTTGACCAGAGACGAGTGACAGCAGTGTACAAAAAACCTACCCATCAGGAGGAGGATTAGAATCATCATTTGCAGCTACGTTAACCTATATGCTGCCACATGAACTTTTTATAACCCCACACTACCAGCACCAACGTGATGAGTAACATGTCTTGATTCATAACTATTCAAATTATTTTCCAAGTGTTAAAACCTAAAGTGATTATTAAATTTTGTTATTTATAATGTTACAAATTTAACTTCGATTTAATCCTTTAAATATACTACATGTTTGTCTCAGTCAAAGTTGCTAAACACACACTCTAAACAGAGCTATATATACATTGTAATAATAAATTCCACTGATTAACTCAGCGGTGGAAACTTAACGAGCTAGAATAAACCATTGCTAAATTCTTCATAAAAGTGTCGGCAGATTATAGAATTAACGTACTTAGCGACAGCCAGTATTGTCTTCGCTTATCTGAATATCTTATGAAGACTCCCATGTGATAGAAGCTTTACTACTCTTCTATCTACATTTCTGCCAAGAGTAATCTTGTGTAAAGATAGACTCCATTGAAGCCTATAATCGATACTCTTGAGTTTTGGCCACCGTTGGACCACTACTGCAAAGCAGGAGAGGCAATGTCGTCACGATGGTGACACGATGAATATGAGATTGAGTGATGCAGAACACGAAATTCAAAGATTATGTCTGGCATTAGACAGCAGTGGTCTTAGGTGCGCGAAAGTGATGTACCCAAACAGATCTCGGTCAAGTATCTGGTTCATTAGTTCAAGTGGAAGACTGTGTGTTTACACATACATCCGCACAGGAAACACACAATATTTACACACAAATATACTTACTTACTTAATCGTGCCTCTTCTACCGTGAGGTGTAGAGGTTAGGAAGAGAGAGAGCAGCATATTATCCTATCGGCTGTCTTCCTCCTGACCTGATTCTATTATAGTCTTCGGTACTGCAAAGGTTGTCTAATGTTGTCCTCCCAGCGGACTCTAGGTCGTTCTGGAGGTCTGGATCCCTGGCTCTTAGCCGTACATAGCTGCCGTGGCAGTCGATCTTCTCCCATTCTGCAGACATGGCCAGGCAACCTTTGTTGGGACTGTTCTACTCGGGTCTGCAGGAGTTGGGTTTTTGGCCTTGACGTAACGTCTGGTTGCTGACCATGACTCATCTTGTTACTTCAACCACCTTTCTTAGATACCTCATTTCTGAGGTTTGGATCTGGCTTTTGTGGGTTGTAGTCATTGCTCTTGACTCGCATCTATATGTCAAGACTAGGACATAGGTGGAGCGGTATATAGCCATCTTCGTTTTCTTGCCAACTTCTCTTTTGCTGAGAATCCTTGATGTACGGCCTGAAAAGGTCTCCCAGCAGCCAAATCTTCTTTGATGCCTCCCTTCCAGTCTATGACGGCTCCGAGGTATTTAAAGTGG
Organism: Oreohelix idahoensis; assembly: GCA_024509875.1. Taxonomy (NCBI): domain Eukaryota; kingdom Metazoa; phylum Mollusca; class Gastropoda; order Stylommatophora; family Oreohelicidae; genus Oreohelix; species Oreohelix idahoensis. The sequence continues at coordinate 218,066 of JAMPIV010016752.1, forward strand.
TTGACTTGCTCCAGGACCTGTTCTCCCGGCTTAATTTGATGCCTTCTTTCCTCTCGTTATATCATCAAGATTTTTGTTTTGGAGCTGCTGATGACCATACCTCTTTTCTCCAGCTCTTCCTCCCAGACGTGCACGTTGGATTGAAGATGTGCCTCTGATTTAGCAATCAAGGCAACATCCTCAGGAAATGTCAGCTATGAAATACAAAACTGTCTCATCTTTCAGTACCCCACTGACTATTTTCTTGTCCTCCCTACATGTTTTGATGACATCATCCACGAGGAGTGTGAACAGATATGGTGACAGGATATCACCTTGTCTTACACCAGTTGTTGTCCTGAACTCTTCTGACTTATGGTTTGCCGTCCTCACATAATTTCTGCAAGACGTGTAGACACACGAATATAAAGGCAACAAATGTTTACTTTCGCAAACATAATCACAGCAATATGACTCAGACATAAAGTTAGCCTCATAGCAGATACTGACGTGAAGGAGTAAAGTGTTAGAAACTTGACCTATACTAGTTCTTAGCTTTTTGAGGGTGCCAAGTTTCCTTCCTTGCTACCTTTGCCTTCCTTAACTTAAACGCAGAATCAGGTACCCATTTTACCAGCTGGGTAGACTGGATTGTGACGAGACCTATGATCTAGTTTACACCTACGCAAGAAACATGAAGGTATAAATTATTCCTGAGAACAGAAAAGAACACTAAGGAACAAATGTATGATGCAAACTTACCCAGATTTGACAAAGTTGGACCAGTATGTCATAACAGTTTTAGCTAGATTTATCTGAGTTTCCTCGTGTAGTAGTCTGCCATCTCCAAATACATAAGCAATTTCAGAGGCGTGTCTGGTTCCTTGAAACCAAGGTATTGTCTTGTCATTATAAACTGGTAAGTTGAATCTGTAGACGAACGTTCCGCCCTGTGTATTGTGGCTACCGGTTCCATTCTGGCCAGTATTAGTCGCTGGAGTTCTGTGTTGACCTTGATCGTGGGATTGTATGTGAGCCGACGCTGTGTCTAAGACGGGTATTGCAAAAAAGGCGTCTGTGAACACATCTATTACTCTATTACTTAGAGAATTATAGTCATTAGGGTTTTCCCAGTCGGTATAACGATCTAAGACAGCTTCAATAATGCTATCATCAATGATTTCACTGTAGCTCTTTTGGAAATAATTCCGAATTAACTCCTTAAAGATTGTTGGGTAGATAGGAGAGCTCAAAAGTTGACTATACAAAGTATTGTTGCCACTTGCGAGTAAATATGCGTAAAGTCTGAGCACAACATCCCCGTCTTGAGCATCTACTCCTATTAAAATATCTTTACTGATGAAATGTGGGGGCACTGTAGATTTGTTCGTCGACACTGGTGGAGCCATCTGTGATAGAAGGGTGTAGGGGTCTTCAGGGACCAGAGGGTCGTCAACAGTTGGCTGTACAGGCAGGCTACCGGGAACTAACATTGGCAGATGTACATTAACCAGCTCCTCTGCTGTTTTTGTCATTAAGCAAGACTTAACTTCCTGTTTTGTGGTTGCTGTGTTGCAGTTTAACCTTTTAGCCACTTCTAGAGTGCTGTTATACCCTGTGCTGCTTGCACTCTTCACAGCTGTAGGTGTTCCGCTCTGCGCTATCACCCTCTGAAAAAGCCTAGCGTTACCCTCGTACAAGGCTTGGTAAATGGAGCTATAACTTCCAGCAGATTGACCACCTACTGTAATACGATCAGGATCCCCACCGAAAACATGGATATGTTTCTTAACCCATTGAATTGCCACCTGCTGGTCCCGATTAAGAGTTCATTTTCCGGTGGTGCTGGGGCTGCTTTTTGGTTTTCTTCTGATGCATTTGAGTTCAAAGTTTCGTGCATTGTTGTAGACAAGTTAGTCGCTGGTGTTTCAGCAGTTAATAAGGTACTGGAGGTTATTGAAACGGTACTTGTGTTTGGGGGCATTGTACTGCTAGATGGAGAAGCTGCAGCAGTGGATGAATTAGCTGTATTTGTTGTTGTAGCTGAATTTGTGGATGTGGCAGCTGTACTGGGCGGTAATGATGCTGTAATGGTGGATGTGAAAGCTGTACTTGTTGATCTGGAAGCTGTGCTGGTGGAGATGGAAGTGGTGAAGGTCGTGGTAGCAGCGATACCCAGATCTTCTTTCTTGACATTATGGAGAGGAACATATATGTTCAAATAAAGACAGTTTTCGCTGATATTTTCACTACGAATGCAAGCATTGCCTGGGACGACGCTTTGTGGACATACACCTCCAAACTTTGTAGCAGTGAAGTTTCCCTCTTTAGGTGTATCAAGTACTGGTTTGTCAAATCTCGTGGGCGGATGGGCGAAGGGTATCCCTAGAAACTTTGCTGTGATGTACTGCTCTGATCCAAATTCAGCTAAGTAAGCTCTGCCAATGTACGTTGTTTGTGTGTCTTGCGATGGAGACGTTTTAATGTCTCTGTCAGCGTGACAGGGGTTAAAAATTAAAGATAATACTAAAACGAAAAACAGCGTTTCTGCAGACGTTAAAGATGACGTCACACCCATTTGAACTTGTGTGCACTAGGTTTACTGAGAAAAAAATAATAATATGGTGTCAACAAACATAAATATATAAATAATCTGAGGTTGTGATGCAACACATATATCTCACTTACAGTTAAAAGACGTTTGATTTGGTTTTTAAGGACTATCTTAACTGCACATGGACAACTCCATAGCGCTCCGATCTCTTTTCTTAGGTCACACAAGGAGGATCTCAGCACAGTGCAAGAACTTCGTAGCACCGGCGAGAATCCAGATGTGTGGTATAGGAATCACACATTCTATAAATATTTTGTGGTGGGCAGGTTTTTAATTTTTATATTTTGCCAGGGCAGCGGCCTTATGGGCTACTCTTTACGATTTCTAACTGCTGTGGGATTTTTAACGTGCGCAACTTGCACTCGGGACCTGCTTAGGACTTCAGGTTTTATTTTAATGAAAGAGGAAGGGAAATAACCTTGTTTTGGATTTTCCCAAATTGTGCCACACTTAATTAGAAAACGCCTGTTTTATGACATCCTTATCACCTTGTAAACACACGAATCTACGAAAACAGGATGTAGAGTTATTAACTCTCAGTTTGAACTCTTTGAGTTAAAAGACATGAAATGTGAATAGTGTTTATAAATTATCAAACGGCGTAATCAAAGAACGCCAAAACTAGCAGCCGTGAAGAACCAACAAAGGAAAAGAAAACACAATGATACGTTAGTATAAGGTACACTATATGCCAAAAGTATAACCCAAATGGGGCTGAACTTATCATTTCATGCATGAGACATACCTCATATTTCTTGGACGTGTCCTAAATACAGAAATATAATATGTTTTGTTTTCAGATGTGAAGGTCAAATCAAGTAGTTTTAAGTGCACACAGTTCCGTTTAGTAATATATAGTTTCACAGAGGATTACACGTCCGTTTTGCATAATGTTTTCACTTCTTCTGCTCAAGTCTGTAATGCAGCAGTTGGAAACTCAGGAGCTGTATTCAACTACCACAAACACCTAGCCCTCTAATGCTCGAGTCTGTAATGCAGCAGTTGGAAACTCAGGAGCTGTATTCAACTACCACAAACACCTAGCTCTCTAATGCTCTACCTTGATAAAAAAAATGACAGTTTCAAGTTAAAGAGGATCTGGAATCAGTGCAGCCTACATACGTAACTTTTACTTCCTTTGGGCAACATGCTACCTGTAGTTCCATTGACACAGCGGTGAAAATTGAAACTAAATTATATTTTACTAAATGCTAACTTCACCCATTAGGGGATCAAAGAATTGTAACACTGTACCCGGCAATCGTAAAAAGCGAATAAGGAGGGTTGGGCATGGGGCTGATTACCCCATCCTGTAATAAAAACATTTACCACGAAAATTTCAACAAGTAATATGGATAATTCAAACAGAGAACTATAATTTAATTCAGTCGTCCAAGACAGAAGAAGGTACTCTGGACAGGAGGCTCATTTAGCAGTCTGCGTTGCCGACTAACACTTTTTTTTCGTTTAGGAAAATCTCCAGGATTCGCCCTTTGAACGTTCGTACTGTAGCAAGTTGTAGGGACAGACAAGGATATCAAAATAAGAATACGAAAAGCAAGAGGAGCTTTCATTGTGAAATATATGGAGATCAATAGCAAGCAAGAGGAGCTTTCATTGTGAAATATATGGAGATCAATAGCAAGCAAATCCAATACAACAATAAGAATCTTCAACTCAAATGTCAGGTCAATCCTATTGTAAGGCTCTGACACACGGAAAACAACAACCGAAAAGCTACAGGCTTTCATAAATGGATGCTTGCGTAGAATTGAAGAATTGAAATTGTATGACAAAGTTCACCAATGTGCAACTGATAACAATAACCAGACAAGTGCCAGTGGAACAAGAGATGACAAGAAGACGCTGGCGATGGAAAGAACACACATTGAGGAAACCTGCTGATAGCATTATAAGGCAGTCCTTGTTCTGGGATCCCCCGGGTAAGAGGTAGAGGTAGACCAATAAGCACACGGAGAAGAAAACTGGAGACAGAAGCGAAAATACCCGGAACGAACATGATTTGATGGCACGTGACAGGAGGATTTGGCTGGTGATGGTTCGGCCTGAATTTTCCTTAGGCAGGTTGTGTGGAAAGAGAACAATTTGGACATTTCCTTTTCTGTTACTCTTCAGCATCCTGCACCGTACAGAAGTACAGAAATTATGCAGCTCTCATATATTTTAAATTTATTGTTTGTACTCTACTAGGAAGATTTCCAGATGTTGTTTAGGTTGGCGAAGGCTATTCAGGCTTTATTCATTCTGTTACTGATGTCTTTGCTTGTTCCGCCATTCAAATAACCTGAAGCTGACTACTGTGTTCTTTGAACATATTCAAGTAGACATCTAAGATTGTACATGACATATGGTAAGTCAATAATCTATTTTACTCGGATATCCCAGATCTCGTCGCCAGTAATCCACACACACACACACACACACACACACACACGCACGCACGCACGCACGCACGCACACACACACACAGACTGAATTGTTTAGTAATTTAGATTCATATTAAAACAGCCACCCAATACCTTTTCATGGTTTTCTTTAACTTTCACACTACGTTAAAACTAAATACAGAGAGAGGTATGAATTTTAAAAAATACAAAAATAATCATCACATGATTAATTAAGCTTGACGAGTTTTAAATCCTCTTGGTATATGAATGCGAGTCATGGGCAATGACTATAACATACAAAAGCCAGCTCCAGAAGGTGGTTGAAGTAACAAGAAGTGACATGGTCCGCAATCAGACGATACGTCAAGGCCTCAAAACTCAGCCCCTGCAGACCAAATTAGAACAGTCCCATCTGCAATGAATTGGCCATGTATGCCGAATGATAGAAGATTGGCTACCACGACAAGTTTGGGAAACTAAGAGCCAGGGATCCAGACCTCCAGAACGACCCAGAGTCCGCTGGGAGGACAGCATTAGACAATGTCTGAAGGACGAGGACTAGACTGAAGCCAGGCCAGGAGGAAGACAGCCGATAAGATAGTATAACGCTCTCTCTGGCAAATCTGTACACCCCATGGTGGGAGGGGAATGACTAAGAAAGTAGTAAGAGTTTTAATTCCACTCGTCGGTTTACAGCCAAACGATATCAGTTTCCTATGAGTTCAGTTCTTGTCATGACAATATACAGAGCATGGTTGCCAGATGAAAACTGTAAAAAAAAAAAAGCCAAACACCGTCACAAAAAAGCTAAAACGGAAAGCTAAATAGTATTTTTAAAAAAAAGAAGAAGTCAGAGTTGTGGAATTGGGCGTCGAAAAAGCCAAATTGGCAACACTGCAACAGAGTCCAGGGACAATCATTTGATTATGTACGTGCATACCTACTGTGACAGATTATGTAAAATAGATTACATGAATCCGCACGTCTTTGTTTCCCACCTTCGTTTCCTTTTTAGTACGCACGTTTTGTTAAAAGCAGAACCCATGCTCTTCGATATCTGTCTAACTCATATTTTAGCCATGCCTATTTTCCTTTTTTTTCTCTGTCTTACAGGCACTAGCGAGTATTTACAAACAGACCTTTTAACTAGTCCACGAGCGGACAGGTAACAGCCAGCGAGTAAAAGCCGTTAACTGAATTATCACGCGAGCGATTGGGCAATCGTCGAATAGTGACAGATCGGACAGAACGAGTGTAGATCAAAAGACAGGCTGCTCGCTAGTTTCTCAGGGGGAATTAAGCAAATGCAAAAAGGGGCGATAACCACAGTTACCGACAACATCCGTTTATTCGTGATCCCCAGGGGGACGTAATTAGCTACAGTAAGAGACGGGATCAAAAGAGTCTGCTCGCTAGCAAATGTCTACGCGATCGGCATAAGTGTAAAAGAAAGCTTTCATTCAGGAATCAAAACGTAGATTTCCCCAAAATATGGGCTAAGGCGCGATATCTTGCACTAGAGAACGAAAAAAGACCTATTTTATATAAATACCTCATCCTTTAAAATCAATTATCTAGTCGCCTCAGAATTTTCGAAATATCTAGCTCGAATCCTAGAGCCATCGTACAAAGTGGATTATTTAGAATTTCGTTGGAGATAGTTTCATTTTCTGTGTTGCGTACGGATCACAAACCAAACCTACCAGCGGTCTAAATCTGAGAAAAGGGGTCTAAGTCTAAGTCAAATAGCACTAGAAACATTCTTATGTAATATCGGGTCTTCGAGGTTGACCTGTTCGGCCCTCTTGTTTCACCTAGAGAGAAAGAGAGAGTACAAACATATAACATTAAGAATAATTATAACTGGACATATAGCTACCCAGATTTCTCTTTTCATTTTCATTTAAATTCAGCCCGCTGTGGCGAAAATATCAAACTTAACTTTACCCGACTACCGAACACTGTGTTGTGGCGAGGATTTATATAGAGATATTTACACACCTGACATTCTCTTTAATAATGGGAAATTACAAGCTGCTGTACACTGTGAACACTATATCTCGGTAATTTAATCTTCTACCTGGACAAATTGATGTGACATAAACATATCCAATTATCAGCACCAAAGTAAGCGTTCCCCATTAGGATAATTAATCAGTCTTGGAGGAACTGCGGCTTATTTCGGCGAAACCCAACACTGGATTTGTACTTATATCATTGAAATATGTTCAAGACGTTGTTAAACAACTATTAGGTAAGCGAGACTGAATGTGGCCACAGTTTTGTCAGAGCAGAGAGAAAGAGGAGTGAATAATTCTTCTATTGTATAATCATTGTACTCACTTTGTTTTTTCTTCCTTTTGTTTGCTAATACTGTTATTTTCAGGATAGATTAATTAGGAACTCTGTTCTTTACAGTATAGTCAAATTCTATACCATAGCGCAAATCTTTTGACCTTTTGGGGTTAATAACTTCTTCATGAGGGATCTTGTCTCAACAGAGGGGATTGGACTTATGGGTCTATATTTTTGTAATTTCTGTAACCTATGATTTTCTATTGCTATTGATATATTGGATGTTGTGAAGTTTTTTTATGATAATAAATTTTAACAAAACTTTATTACCTGTGTTGGTCAGCTCAGCTCAATATCCATACCCCATTTACTATAGTTTCACGTTTGTGCGTCTGGTTGTCGTCACTTATCTGTGTGTGTGTGTGTGAGTGGTTAATAGTGTATATGTTAATATATATATATATATATATATATATATATATATATATATATATATATATATATATATATATATATATATATTAAGGAGGATTGTCTGATAAACAAATTACAGTCGTAAAGATAGGCTGGACTAGAGTCTCTTCTCAATCCAGTGACAGATTCTACCTTTAACTATTCACTCGTGAAATCTATTTCTTTACCTTATCTCTCACTGAGTTACCACCTTTTTACAGTTCTATTCAGACGGGACCAGAATCTATCTTAAATACCTATCCAAATATACGACACCTCCTAATCAAATGATGCGTACCAGAAGCAGTTTTTGCTCATGATCAATGTTATGTACCTATCACACACGGAAGAGAACCCAGTCAATCTTAAAGTACAGATTTATAACACATACTCTCAATGCAACAAATTCGAAGATAACCGTACATTAATAAAAAACAAATAATGTTGTTAATAAGCAGTTTTGTCATTAGTCAAATTTCACCCTTTTTTACCTATATCAACTTCTCAGTCTTCTAAATGTGCTGCAGATGCTAGCAGTTTAAGATGTTGGCTTTAATTCTTCTTACATCGTTGTTTTGACGGGTATATGTGCTCGTATATCGTAATAAGGACCCATTAGAGACTGAATAAGATATTTTTTTTATCATTAATTAAAATCTAACAAAACACAATTGTTAACTTTTGTAAATGCATTTCAAACATCATAAGCACTACGTTCCAGCAAGAACAGAATCCACGTCTCCAAACATCAAATGTAATCTGACTGAAATATGCTTTGTTTTTTAGTATACTGTTCAAAAAAAAGAAACGCATAGCTATCCGAGGGCGCGTTTTTATGAGTTTGTAAGTAAAATTTGGTGCTAGGGTATATAAAAACCAGCCTCAAATGTTCTTTACAGTGTCAAATGCACGTGTTGACCTGAATTGCGTTCGTTTTTGTAATCGTTACGACGCAGTGGTCAATAGTGTTTATGACGGAATTTTTGACCACAGCTCATGTTGCGCGCACGTGAAAGCAACACAATTTGGGGTGAACACTATTCAATGACTACGCAACTGAAACCCTATAAAAGGATAACGCTACACACACAAAATTCAGTTCATTTTCAAGCAGACATTTATGGCGTCTCTATCGATAAATTTAAGGAACATTGCTATTGGCCGACTGCATGCAGGCGAAAGTCAAAGTCAGGTTGCCATGCATCTAAACGTGCATCAGAGTACCATCAGTCGACTTTGGCACCGGTTTCAAGCCACTGACTCAGTTGAAGACCGGCATCGCAGTGGACGATCCAGAGTGACAACAGGAGCGGAGGATTGCTTTATTCGGCTTCGTCACCTCAGAGACAGGTTTACAACAGCTTCCTCAACTGCCCAGTCATTGCCTGCAGGACGTCATGTGTCTGATCAAACTGTCCGGAATGGACTGCATGACGCTGGACTTTGGGCACAACGACCTCACCGAGGACCTGTCCTTACGCGCCGCCATCGCCAACATCGACTTCTTTGGGCCAACCAGCATCGTCCCTGGGCAGCTTACAATCAATGGAGACTGTGTCTGGTTTAGTGACGAATCTTCCTTTTTGTTGCAGCGTCATGATAGACGGCGTAGGGTCTACCGCAGGCGAAATTAACGTTTTGCCCAAAATTGCGTTGATGAAGCTCCGCCGGACGGTGGTGGAGGTGCAATGGTGTGGGGAATGATCAGTTACAACGGAAGGAGTCAATTGGTGCACATTGAAGGAGGCTTGAATGCGCAATGATACGTCAATGAAATTCTTCGACCCCATGTCCTTCCACTTTTGGCTGCCCAAAGGTCTGTGTTTCAACAGGACAACGCCATACCCCATTGTGCACGGTTGACCACGCAGTTCCTGACTGCCAACAACATTCTCACCCTTCCCTGGCCATCCCTGTCTCCAGACATGAGTCCGATTGAGCACTTGTGGGATGAGCTGCATAGACGTCTTTGTCGCCGAGACGTTGCTCCAGCCAATCGTCGTGATCTGTTCCAGGCACTCCAGGAAGAGTGGGCAGCCATCCCACAGGCCCACATCAGACGTCTGATTGCATCCATGCCCAGGAGATGCCAGCGCTGATCGATGCAAGAGGAGGCCACACACCATACTAACGGGAAAGCCCGTACGCCAAAAATCTCTCGTGACCCAGATGCAAAACAACTGTCAATTGATTGGTTGAACCCTAAGGTATTCTTCTGTGCAATTTGAACAATTAACTCATTAAATTAAAAAAGTTATTGAATGTCAAAATTATGGCTATGTGTGTGCCTTCAGTAGCTATGCGTTTCTTTTTTTGAACAGTATAGTATACTTTTGACAATGAGCGTTAGGATAAGAATTAATCGCGACGAGCAACACTTTTAAAATTAGCAGAATACGTATGTATGAAAAAAAATCATTTAATTAACAACAACAACTTTGTCTATAACGATAACAACTTTGTCTATAACAATAACAACTTTGTTTATAACAATAACAACTTTGTTTATAACGATAACAACTTTGTCTATAACGATAACAACTTTATCTATAACGGTAACAACTTTATCTATAACAATAACAACTTTGTCTATAACTATAACAACTTTGTCTATAACAATAACAACTTTGTATATAACAATAACAACTTTGTCTATAACAATAACAAAACTAAGAAAAACGTGACGGTACAAGTGGAAATTAAAATTTACCAGTTCTCAAGATGGCGAATTTCTCCAAAATGCCTCCAGTTTCTGACAGTGTTCTAAAATGTTTTGTATCTGACGAGCTAGTATATCTAAGTCAACAGCTGTCATATATTACTATTTGATAGGCATTCATCTCACGCCCTCAACGCTCCAGTCCTATCAACTACACGGTAAAAGAGGTCACAGTACATTACCCCATACCACTGCTTTGTCAAACCTTCTCTCACAACAGGCATCCGTCACGTGACTGTATTTCCGGACATGATTATGTTTAAACCGAACTACAGCTTGTAATTTTTAAAAAAAGGACAGCGACAAACTTTCAACTTCGTTCTCGTATTATTCCGTTGAGGAAGGGGAAAAAGAGTTTGGGGGGGAGAGGGGGGGGGGGGGGGGGGGGGGGGGGGGGGGGGGGGGGGGGGGGGGGGGGGGGGGGGGAGAGGGGGGGGAGAGGGGGGGTTTGATGTAAGGTTACGAGAAATGATTGCATGCAAGATTCTAGACATATTACAACATGCAAGATTACAACAGACAATAGTAACCACCTTATAACTAATAAATAAACAAATACAATTAAAAATAATTTGAATTAAAGTAAGAAAGATAATGCTATAAATAAGCATGAAACAATAGTTCCTTGCATGACCGGTGCTACCATTAGGCCAACTAGACGGCGCCTAAGGCGTAGACCTCAGAGGTGCGCAGAGTGGAGATTGTCAGTTTGTTAAGATAGTGAGAAGTGTAAGAAACCAGAATAATAAGTAGAAATATGAGAAGAAAACAAGTTCTTTGTTTTCAACACTAACAATACTGTTAAACTTAATTCAGTTTGTATGACACAGTGGTCTCATATATTTTTATTTCATTTTTCTAGTGAGCTATGGCTGATAGAAAACGACCTTCAGGAGCTCAGTACCGCAAACGAAAGGTAGCAAAAGCTTACAAGCAATCAAAGCAAGAGGGGTTCTTCCTGAAATACCTTCATACACAGAAAGCTAACCAAGAACAAGAACATGACTGTACTCTTGTTGAAACTAGCACTGGGGGAGCTGAATGTGGTGCTTTTTTTACAAATGATAGAAACTCTATGACAGAACATTTACAAATTGGAGATATTTCTGGAAACACAGAGTCGAAAAAAGGATGTCAAGAAAAGTGAGAGTACTGCAAAGTCTGCAAAAGAAGATGGCATTGTACCTGACTTAAATTACCGTGATCCTGCCAACTGGCCTTACTGCTGCGGTGATAATTTGCGACAGCTTATAATACAACATGAACCACCGCAGGCTGTATCACATGATTTTCACAAAGACTAAAAACAAACAGAAGATTTTTTCCTATACACTATAATAGGAGACTAGCAAATGGTGAAGAAGTGTACCGTCAATGGTTGATATATTCAACCTCAAAAGATGTGTTTTTGTTTTGTTTTTGCTGTAACTTGTTCAGCCAAAAAAATGGTGCATCATCCCTACAAGAAACAGTTTCAAAAGACTGGAAGAACATTGGAGCAATTCTTTCTTCACTTGAGAGGAATACTGACCATTTAGAAAACTATCAGACATGAACTTGAATTGCGCTTATCTAAAGGAAAAACAATTGATGATATTAACCAGCAAAACATTAGGCAAGAACAACAATATTGGCGACAAATCTTGGAACAGTTGATTGCTTTGGTCAGAGTACTTGGCATGCAAAACTTGTCATTCCGTGGTACAGATAACAACTTGTACAGTGCTAGCAGTGGAAACTTTTTAATGTTTGTAGAATATCTAGCCCTTTTTGATCCTATCATGAATGAACAATGGTTCACTACCTAGGACAAGATATCCAAATGAGCTTATACAGCTTCTAACAGGTGCTATTAAGCAGCAAATTTTAACACAAACAAACTCAGCCAAGTACTATTCAATTATTGTGGACTGCACACCTGATGTTAGTCATATAGAGCAAATGACAATGATTGTACGTTTTGTTGATGTAATCAAACCGTCAGATAATTAATGAGATTTCCGAGCCTAAAGTTATCATAAGAAAACATTTCTTGGGATCTGTTTCACTAAAGAAGACTACAGGTATCTTTACAACAGAAACTCTTCTTGGACAGCTTGAGCAAATGAGTTTACCCATTGAGAATCTGCGTGGACAAGGTTATGATAATAGGAGTAACATGAAAGGCAAAGAAAATGGCGCACAAAAGAGAGTCCTGGACATAAACCCACGTACCTTTTTTGTGCCCTGCAAATGCACACCCCTTAAACTTGATAGCCAACGATACCGCTAAGTGTTGTCTGGAAGCAACTAGTTTCTTCAGTTTTGCTCAACAAATCTATTATTATTTCTTGCATTGATTCAGCGTTTGGCAAATTCTAACTAGCCATATATCAGACTTAGGCATAACTGTTAAGCCATTGAGTGAAACAAGATGGGAGAGTCGGATCAATGTATTGAAACCACTGAGATATCATCTTGGTAATATATATGATGTTTTAATAGAGATCTTTGATGACACAGGCTAAAAGGTTCATCTGGAATTACTTCACGAATTGAAGCTAAGGCCCGTGCTGATGCAATTTGTAAGTTCAAGTTTGTGGTATTCCTTGTTGCATGGTACAACATACTTTTTTAAGTCAGTCTTACAAGCGAGCTACAGTACTACAAAATAAGGAAACTGATTTAAATTCAGCTACGAGCCAATTGCAAGTGACTAAGAATTACCTTGTGGGCTGCAGATGTGATGAGGGTTGTCAACATGTTTTGATAGATGCTACTGAGATTGCAAAGGAACTAGAGATACTACCATACTTTGAGACAGAACAAGTTAGGAAAAGGAGAAAGAAATGGCAGTTTGAGAAGATTCACCGCAAGATCCAAAGCAGAAATTCAAAGTAGGTTTCTACTATAATGTCTTAGACATGGCCATACAATCTGTTGAAGAGAGATTCTAACAGCTACAACAATATAATTCCCTATTTGACTTCCTGTATGATATATACGGTATAAAGAAATAAAATCTACTGAAGACGTACTTAAGGCTTGTGACGAAATGGACGACCTCTTCACGATCTCGGTTTCACTCCGACAGGATCAGAGACATATTTTGTACTGGTTTTTATTTGTGTACTTTTAAAAGTACCAATTTCTTCTCATTACCGGCTAAGGAGCAAGTAGTTTGTATGTTCAAACATTTTTGACACTTCTTGCAGATAATGTTTATCCCAGCCTGCGAGAAGGAACTAAATAAGGTGAAAGCCGGCGTGTTTAGATTAAACCGCTGATAAGCGACTCCTTTGTTAACAAGCTGGGCAAACACGGTGTTTTGCATGCTCATACGACAGATAACGAGATTACTGTCTGTGTGACAAATGTGGGCAGACAAGTGTAACATAATCGCTTCCGGGCCGACTTGTTATGACAACATTACTTTCTAATAAAGTAATAAGTATTACAGCTTACCCATGTTGTCATGTGTGTCTACCGATCTGCCTGTGAGAGTGTATGCAAGGCATCAGATGTCCATATATGGTAATACGTGACCTTTGCAGGCAAGCACTATATTTCACGTGGGACTTTTTTGAAAATTTATCACACCCTATCTGCATGATTTGAAATTCATGGATTTTTCTGATTAGATTCATAACACCAATGCGTGAGAAGATAGGAATATAGTATGACCATTTCGCAGTTTTATTTCACTGTGAATTTCACGCTCGCCAAGACAACATCAGACCTCGCCAGAGTGAAGACTGGATTCATAATTCCTTTTTGTTAACCGGACCTTTTATTGGTGAACCAAATAAAACTTAAAAAGCAATGGAAATCTCTACATTTTAATAAGGAACACCGGGACTAGGAAAATGAAGAAACTCACGGAGTCAGAGAGTGAATCCATTGTCAAATTAAAGACACCCCAGACGCGTGTAAGAGACCGACTAGTCTCTTTTATTCATCTGAGCAACAAGTCTATAGTCAAGATTGGGGTAAGTAGTGCATTTTTCATCCTATTTTTCATTACTAACATGTGAACACACACACACACACACACACACACACACACAAACACACACACACACACACACACACACACATATATATATATTACCATGAGAATTTTAATGTGTGAAAATTGCTACAGGACGCCCAAGTTATTTGAGGCTGGAAACCTCAAGGTATAGAATGATGATTCATGAACAACCACTGCACGGGCTGGTGATTGCTTTATTGATAGTTTCGTAAAGAGAACTAAAAGCATAAAGTAGTTCCAGGTTCCCTATTGAGCAGGGAGGGAAAGATGAAAGAAATGATGTACATTCTAAGTATAATACTGACATTTTCAAAGCAGTGTAAATGTTCCTATAAACATAGCCACTTTAAAATTAATGTGCGTTTTCAAACTTTAAACAGGAGCCGCGCTAGCGTAGTGGTTACCACACCGCTTTGGCGACCGGGTGATCCAGGATCAAACCCGGGCGACGGCATTTGAGGATTTTTCGTCGACCGGGATTTGGACTGGATTAACTCGAGACCTGGCGAGGACATGTGAAGAAGTGTCGTCGACCAGGGATTGGCGGCTCCTGAGCCGACCCAGCTCTAATGGGTACCTCCGAAATCGGCGAGTATCTGCCTGAATGGCGAGGGACACCTGTCTCTGTACAAGAAAAAAAAGGGATACTCACGTAAAATCAATGTCAGGTTAGACATTAATAATAACCTGAGATTTCGCCTCGAGTATTAGCGGGCGTACGAAAAAAAAAAAAAAAAAAAAAAACTTAAAACCAGTGTAAATATCTAAATGAAAATTTTTATTTTAAAGTAATGGAAGTTTCAAACTTTTCAATCAGTGTAAAACATAAATGAAAACACATTCAATTTATATTGTGAACACTTTTCAATCAGTGGAGATGTATAAGTAAACAGACTCTATCTGTATTATTAACCTATTCATTTAAATGTCATGTAAAGCTAAAGCTATTTTATTTAAATGTAAAGGAGGTTTTATCCCGAGGGATTAAATTTAATTCTCATCGAGGGTAAAGTCTCAGTAATTGGGATGGTGGTATGGGAAGATAGGAACCCATAACTATTGGGTGGAAAACGCCATACTCAGAAGAGCGTTTCGTTCTATTCTTTTACCATAGTTATTGGTGGTACCAGCAGAAAGTACTAGCTCTGGAACAAGAAGGGAACCGTGGCCTAAGCTTTAAGACGAAGGACGCACGTGGTAGACTCTCCTTGGCGTTTCTGGGAAACGAGCTACCCCCGACAACCTTGATCAGAGATGAGCGCGAGCAGAGTGAAAATAACCAACCCATAAGAATGAGCAGAACCGTCATTGGCAGCTAAGTTCAAATATATGCTGCCACTTGAACTTCCAGTAATAGCTCACATTCCCTAAAGACTGGGTTGATCACTTTTCTTGATCCATAACCAATCAATTTATTTTCAAACTGTTAAAACCTAAAGTGATTATTAAATTTTGTTATTTGTAATGTTACAAATTTAACTTCGATTTAATCATTTTAAAGTTACTGCATGTTTGTCTCAGTTAAATTACTACACACACTCTAAACAGAGCTATACGAAAATAATAGAATTCCACTGAGTAAATCAGGGGTGGGGGCTTAAACGAGCTGAAAGTAATAAGTGCTTAAATCCTTCACAAAAGCGTCGGCAGAAGCAGTATTGTTCTCGCTTATTCTGAATATCTTGTGAAGACTCCCTTTGAATAAGAACTGTCATCACCCTTCTATCTACATCTCTGCCAAGAGTAATCTTGTGCGAAGGTAGATACTTTTGAAGCCTATATTAGATACTCTTGAGTTTTATCCACTTTTGGACCACTACTGCAAAGTAGGGGATGCAATACCGTCACAGATACTTTGGCGATGCCTTTCCTGGATAAATTGGCAGTAACTTTAAAATGATTAAATCGAAGTTAAATGTGTAACATTACAAATAACAAAATGTAATAATCACTTTAGGTTTTAACAGTTGGAAAATAATTTGAATAGTTATGGATCAAGAAAGTTATCATCACAATCTTCAGGGATTGTGAGATGTTACAAGAAGTTCAAGGGGTAGCATCTATTTGAACTTAGCTGCCAATGATGGTTCTGCTCCTTCTTATGGGTTGGCTCTTTTCACTATGTTCAAGCTCGTCTCCAATCCAGGTTGTCGGGGGTAGCTCGTTTCCCAGAAATGTCAAGGATAGTCTACCACGTGGGTCCTGCGTCTTAAAGCTTAGGCCACGGTTCCCTTCTTGTTCCAGAGATAGTACTTTCTGCTGGTACCACCAATAACTATGGTAAAAGAATAGAACGAAACCCTCTTCTGGGTATGGCGTTCTCCACCCTATAGTTATGGGTTCCTATCTTCCCATACCACCATCCCAATTACTCAGACTTTACCCTCGATGAGAATTAAATTTAATCCCTCGGGATAAAACTGTTTTTTACATTTAAATAGAATAGCTTTCATAGTTACTTTATATTTAAATGAATAGGTTAATAATACAGATAGAGTCTGCTTACATATACATCTCCACTGATTGAAAAGTGTTCGCAATATAAATTGAATATGTTGTCATTTATGTTTTAATTTTAAAGTGAATATGTCTATATGGACATTTACACTGCTTTGAAAATATCAGTATTATACCTAGACTGTATATCATTTCTTTCATCTTTCCCTCCATGCTCCGTATGGAACCTGGAATTGCTTTATGATTTTAGTTCTCTTTACGAAACTAGCAATAAAGCAATCACCAGCCCGTGCAGTGGTGATTCATGAACCATCATTCTATACGCTGAGGTTGCCAGCCTCAAATGACTGTGACATCCACAAACGAGTTTCACATGGTAATATATATGTATATAAGTTAGTTCACATGTTAGTAATAAAATATGAAATGTAAATCACAACTTACGCCAATCCTGACTCACAGACGTGTTGCTCAGATGAATAAAAGAGACTTGAATTGACCTCTTACACGCGTCTGGGGTGTCGTTAATTTAATATGTTCCCTCTCTGACTTCGTGTGTGGTCTTTCAGTTTCCTCTTTCCCGGTTTCCTTATTTAAAATGTTAGAGATTTCCTGGGCTATATTCTGATAAAAACTCCAATAAAAGGTGTCCAGTATTTTAAGAAGGAATTCTGAATTCTAATTCTTTACTGTAGCAGTCTGCTGTCTTGGCGAGCGATTTCTCAAGTAAAATAGCTTGAGAAAATGGTCAGATTATATTCCCTGCCTTTCCACGCGTTCGTTTGTTATGAGCTGTTAAAGAACCACAATCATATTCAAACAGCGTGTTATGGGGCAATTCCAAAATATTCCGACATCGGATAATTTTGAACGTAAGGCAGAGGTCAGCTCTCCCATATATGGTAATAAGATGTCCGATGCCCTTGTGTACAAACTTCCAAACACACTGCGGTAACCGCATATGACCATGTGTTCGAGATGTAGCAATATTACTTTTATCTAAAGTAATCTTGTCATTCATGTATGTCTGTAAGTTGTTTCCCCTTTTCCACGCTTTGGTGATGCGTTCACCCATGTCTTATCGGTAATTAAGCAGATAGCGCTGGCCGATGTACGTGTTAATATGCCGCGCCTATAGGCAACAAATCTGGACAGCGCCAAGCAAATGTGATTGTTATCACCTACAGGGAGTGTCGAATGATTTGATAAAATCAAATTTCTGCTACTCAGCAGAAAATAACGAAAAAAGAAAAAAAGAAAAGTGCGACAATTGAGAGCAAATAATAAAAATCAGTACCACAAATGTACCGATACTGCCGGAGTGAAACAAAGATCGATAGGGCCGCCCCATTTTGTCACAGTATCAAGGTAAGGCATCGCCAATGTATCAAGGTAAGACATCACCATTGTATCCAGGTAAGACATCACTAATGTATCCAGATAGGGCATCGCCAATGGAAAGAAAAAAAATTACAAAACAAACGCAATAAAGAAAGAAAATATGTGAGGGCGTTCCACAGAATTGAACCCACATATATATATATACACACACTGTCAGAGGCGTCCCTCAAGTATTTGGCACCCAGGGCGGATTATCCTTTGGCACCCTCCCCGCCCCCAATAAAAAAGCACTTGCAAGTACATTTTCAACAATAAGTGCTATAATAATAGTGTCCCATAGCACCCCCTTCCTGGCTGTTTCCTGGGGAGGTCCGCCCCCTTGCACTCCCTTTAGTACACAACTGCACACTGTAATGCCTACATTAATTATTATATTCCAAGCGATTATATGCATTTATGTAATATATACTCGTTATATATATATATATCTTCTTCTTCTTCTTCGTACACTCTCAGACGTCCACTTGAATGTTCTCAAAGAAAGCAGTAGTCAGTTTGAGGCTATTTGAATCCCCGTAAAGCTTTTCCACGAACGGAGCTGGCGTCGGCCATATGCACTTTATATATATATATATATATATATATATATATATATATATATATATATATATATATATATATATATATATATATATATATATATATATATATATATATATATATATATATATATATATATATATCGCGAACAGTACAGTCAGCTGGACAAGGAAGTTAAACGCCAAACCCGAGCCAACAAAAGGAATTTCCTAGACGATCTTGCAAAGACAGGCAGAAGAGGCAGCACTGAGAAATGAACAAAGAACAGTATACAAAATAACTAAAATCATCAGCGGAAAACGAGGTGGAAACAAAATTACATTAGTAAGAGATAATCAAGGAAATCTCATCACGACAGCAGAGGGACAGGAAACAAGATGGGCAGAGCATTTCGGCGAAACTCTGAACAAGGAACTAGCAGAGACACAATTGAATGTTCCTGAGGTTGAAAATGATCTAGATGTTAATACAGACATTCCACGAAAAGAGGAAATCATAACATCAATCAAAGGGTTAAAGAATGGAAAAGCAACTGGCCATGATAACTTAAATGCAGAGCTATTTGAGACAGACCCAGCGCTAGAAGCAGAAATTATTAGAACCACTATTTGCACAAATCTGGAAAACAGGGACAACACCAATGGAGTGGAACTGTTATACTGTACTGTAATTTATTTTTTCAAAAGGCCCCATGTCTCTTCTCCTTGCATTATTTACACTATTTCTAGGAGGGATTACATATAATCCACCCCATGTTTCTTCTCCTCCTATTATTACGGTGGAGTTTTATCTTATCTGCACTATGTTTCTTCTCTATGAATAGTAGTAGAGTTTAGTCTTGTTTTGTAGGGAATTTATTGCAGTTTTTTTCTATAGGGATGACGGTAAGGTTAAGTGCAGAGTTGCATCAGGTTTCTTATCTTTGAAGCGATTGCGTACAAATAGATGTATTTTCGGGATTTAAATAATTGCGGTCATTTTGTTTATTAAGCAGTAGAGGGCTGAGCATTATTTCCCGACGGTTAGGAGATCATTCTGTATTCCAGTACATTTTTTCTTTAAACGGGGGATGGGAGTAGTGACCTTTACCCGTGTACGTAACACGCGCGAGCAGTAACAGTATGAGTCAGAGTTGTTTACAATTTTGATTGGCCGAGGTCAAACTTTATTGAAATGCAGCGCGATCATTGGACTTAGAACAAAGGCACGCAATGGCGTCAGCTAGGTCAGCGTGGGGGTCTGTGATTATATATACTCACGTAGATTCATAGCCCGGTCTCTGATGAAAAATTTCCAGCCGCGTAACCATAGTCAATTTTCGATTGCTCGTTAAGTGGGAAATTCGAATTGGGTAAGCCATAAGTTATTAGCGTGGTACAAGTACTTTTTTTTTATTTTAATAGAGTCCTAGCCGATCAGTGTGTTTCTTTGGGAAGTTAATTTTAAAGCTAAAATTAACGTGTTGGGCCATCAATTATGTTCTTAGAGAGATAGTATTGAATGTAAGAGGTCCATATAATTCTTTCTAGAAGGAATAGCAGTATCTAGGAGGATTAAGAGTTGAGATATTAAAGGCGTGCTTGTATTATTTCAAAGAAGATGTGTGGAGAAACCCGCATCTCTGATTTATGTAAATTTACAGAATATTCGGGAGCGCGTGTATTGTATTTCATTGAGAGTTTAATTTTGATAGTTACACATATATAGACAGGAGTGGAGTTGTGAAATTGTAAGCACGTGGGTGCTGTTATTTAATGAATATTTCTTCGGGACGATATTCAGATGGATGAGGAGGAGGGATGTAACTTTGTGAGAATGCGGGAGCACGTGTTTGTAACTACGGGGTTTTAATTGATAACCTGGTTTTGTGTATAACTTTTGGCAGTATGTATATGCTAGCGTATAATGGTATACGTTATTTATTGTGCATTGTTGTACTGTGTAATCAGAAGACGAGAGACGAAATTTTATTTCTGATAAAGGAATAATTGTTTATTACATTTTTGGGATGTGATTAATTTTACGGAACGGGAATTTAATGATTCCTAGAGATGTCTAATTTAAATTTGGTGTTGATCATTTTAGTAGAAGTAGCCCAAAATATTTTTGGACAGGTAGGTCCTCAGTGAAAAATTGTTGTGACTCGTGGCTAGTCATGCAGAACCATTGATTACCAGAGAGGGTATTACCTGGGTGATGTTTACTTTGGAATCGGGTAGAGAAAAGAGAAGGGAGTTGTCTGGAGGAGCAGCCTTTTTTGGAGCATAAATATAATGTAGTTGCTGGAGCGAAAATAGACAGGGGTGTTAGGAAGTAAGGGAGATAGATGTTGAAGACGTGTTACGTTGATGTGTGATATAATTTTTGTATTATTTGTCCCACAGCAAAACGGTTTCACTGCACGCAAGTACGGGTGCAATTTTGACCTTGCAGCTTGCCAAGAAAGATCATTCTTCTCAGGAGTAGAAGAGACGAGGCAACGCCAGAGGCGAAAGAGACCTAGTGACGCGGTAGTACCGGCGCCAAACCAGTGGGCATAAGAAGGAACGAAACAGTTCTCTTTGCAGTGAAGTCCCCATGCTTCAGCGGGAACGTGTTCATCGTTAAAATCACGAGCTCTAAGCTCGATATACCAACTCAAAAGGAGGCACAAAGCCCGGAGGTTGGGTTCGGGTAAATTCGGCCACAATAACGCCGACGGCCCTAAACCCAGAGAGGGGTAACCGGGCAGGTGAATCCAGATTTGTCAGCAGGGAAACAGCTACATTTTCAAGTCCAGTATCCAGTCTTTAAACCCTAGTCGGCAGCCGCACTATTTTGTGGAGGGAAAAGGGTTACAATACCCTCTACAGATGTTAGAGCAGAAAGACAGAACTGATAACGAGTTTTGTTAAAGATCATAGCAGAGGACAGCTGCTGAAATTTTAGTGAGAAAGTTAGTTGTGGAGTAGTGTTCGGGAAGTTTCATAATAGGCTGTGTAGAAACGAAGTCTTTGCAGAGATTGTGTAGACAGTTCGTAGAATTTCCAGCTGACAGTGAAGTTAGAATTATAATTTAGGATAGCTAGTTGGAGTGGAGGCTCGAAATTTGAGACGCCACCAAGTACAGGGTGGTTTTGTTTAATTTTAACTTCTTTCCCCCATACAGGTGTAACTTGCAGGTGAAGGGTTGGGTTGATGTTAAATCATTATTTTATCTGTGTTTGTTTGTTTCAGGTGTGCTTACACGCACTTTATTTCTTTAACATGTATTTGATTTTGTGTGTGTGTAAATAAACTGTAACCTGTAGTCTGGATCAGTCACTTTATTTACGTACAGTAACTATATGTTGTTTGTGTCGTGGTGTATGTGATCTTTAAGTTCACCTTATCCCCGTAGGGTAGTTAGAAGTGGTTGAGGCTATAGCTATCTAAGACGTCCGGAGTGGCGAGGGAGAGTCAATCTCGGTTCTCACGCCTCGAAGCCAATAGTTTCAACTTGTCACATTTCACTATCATTTTCATCTACATTTATCTTTTTTTGTCTTTCTCATACTAGGGTCTTGTCTATACACTCAGGCACACTTTAAACCCAAATCAACTTCGTGACAGGAACAAATGAATTATTGTCAAATTAGCCAAGAAGGGAGATCTTGCAGACTGCAATAATTGGAGATGAATAACTCTTCTCTAAGTTCCCAGCAAAATACTAGGCAGAATAATTATACAGCGAATTTCAAAAGCAGTAGACCACAAACTGAGGAAAGAACAAGCAGGATTTAGAAAGAACAGAAGATGTGTAGATCATATATTCACTCTCAGGAACATTATAGAGCAGTGCTCAGAATGGCAAAGACAGCTGCACATTAATTTCGTTAATTTTGAAAAGGCTTTTGACAGTATACATAGGGACAGTTTATGGAATATACTGAGGGCTTATGGAATTCCAAGCTGCATAGTGTCAATCATAAAAGCCTCTACGCCAACTTCATGTGTAGCGTTGGGCAGAGCAGCCTAACCTTTGAGGTGAAGACAGGAGTACGACAGGGATGCCACTTATCAACCATTCTATTTTTAACAGTCATAGACTGGGTGATGCGCCAGACAACAGAGGGCAGTACAAGAGGAATAAGATGGACTACATTTTCTACATTGGAAGATCTGGAATATGCAGATGACATGCACTACTAGCACATTCACATCAACACATCCAGGAAAAAACGGATAGACTTAATAAATATAGCCAGCTGGTGGGCTTGAACATCAATCTAAAGAAGGCTGAGGTCATGACGCTCAATGTAAGCAACCCTGAGCCCATATCAGTAAGGAATCAGCAACTGGAACAGACAGACACTTTCAAATACCTAAGATGCATAGTAACACCAGACGACGGAGCAAGCAAAGACATCAACAATAGAATGAACAAAGCAAGAACAGCCTTTTATAGTCTAAATAACATCTGGAAGTCCTCTCAGTACAACCCAAGCACAAAATTAGGATTATTTCAGAGCTGTGTGTTTTCTGTGCTTCTCTATGGTGCAGAATGCTGGAGAGTTACAGAGAAGGAAATGTCGAAAATTGTCCTCTTTTCACCCAACATGCCTAAGAAAAATTCACCAAATCTTTTGCCCGAATACCATCACCAACCTAGATCTGCGTACTCGGAGCAAGCAAGAGGACATGCACACCATCATAGCTGGCAGATGCTGGAGCTGGGTTGGCCATGTCCTCAGAAGAGACCCGATGCAATCACAAGCATATCTATGCTATGGATCACTGAAGGAAAACGAAAGAGATGCCGATCAAAAACAACATGGCGGAGGACTGTGGAGGAAGAGATGCAAAGAATGAACCGGAGTTGGGGCACTGTACGAAGGATGGCCACCGACCGAGCAAAGTGGAATCAATTTGTTGTTGCCCTATAAGACGCCACTAGGCGTGATGGCCACTGACTGCTTTGACGGTCGGCGGCTAAGGATCAAAGAAGAAGAATATATATATATATATATATATATATATATATATATATATATATATATATATATATATATATATATATAATCGTATTATGACGCGTATAAAATTATGACGTGAGTGCGCGTGCACGACAACAGAGGCATTATAGCCGAAATGGCTGTATCTTAAGGGTTCTGATAAACGTCGCATGTGACCGGACCAGTCCACCGTGTGTGTAGTGGCAACAGATTTTGGGTGTTTCCTTTTGTTGTAATTTTGTTGTAATTTGCAATGTGTGCTTTAAAAACTTTTAGAAAACGTAGAAGAAATGCTAATAAAACAATAGAGAGATCTGATAGACTAAGAGGCCGAAACGAGACTTTACGACTACGAAGACGGACATAACACAATGAAGAAAGAGAAGCTAGATTGGAAATGAGACGACGGGCGAAACTCTGTAGGACTAATGAAATAGAATGCAAATAATCAACAAGCTGTAATTAATGTGGAGCAGCATGACATAGGAAATATGTATTAAAACTGTGAGTATTGCAATGCAAGATATTGGGGACATGAGTTAAATACATCCAATAAATATACTAAATGCTGTCATGATGGAAAGGTTTCACTCGACCCACTGTCTGAGACACCTACTCTATTACAAGAGCTACTTACAGGGGATACACGGGAAGCAAATAACTACAGAGAACATTTACGAGAGTATAACTCAGCAATGGTGTTCACATTAATGGGTGCAGAGATTAAATCACCACCTGGAACCGGTCCATACTGTTTTAGAATACACGGCTAGAGTTACCATTTGATCTTACTGCTATATCCAAACACGGCAAATGAGCCAGGATATAGACAACTTTATATTTTTAATTCTACTGAAGCAACAACAAAAGGGTTTGAAAAACAGTCAAACCAAGGTTGTTTGGCCGAAGTAATGTAACAATTAGACGAGATGCTAAGACAAGTTAACCCATTTGCTGAGTCATATAAACAAATGCATCAAATAACCCAGGCCAATCCATCAATGAATGTGCGCATGGTATTTATAGAAGACCCGGACCTAGATGATAAAAGACAGTGTAATGCCACCTACATCCAAAACGGAGGTTGCTGCAATATTTGTTGGAGAAGACAGGGAACAACCTGCAAATGGCTTTTTTTGCTTGGTTTTTTTCTTTCAACATTTTATATGAGTGTCTTCCTTTTCTGCCTTGGTCCCATGCTAGTATCCATTCTTTAGTTATTGCTTGAGCAATTAAGCTCTTAATTTCAAATGTCCCTAGGCCTACTTCAATTTTGTTATAACTAGTTCTTCCCCCTTTGGCTTCTTTGTCCGCAAGCTCATTTCCTGCTATTCCAACATCTGCTGGTATCCATGTTAGTGTGACACTGCATGCTGCGGTGTGTAGAAATGTATTGACCTAAAGCATTTCCTCTATAATATATGGCAGATGCATTCAATTCTGTTTCTGATTGCTAGTACTGATGAAAGAGAATCTGTGAGAATGGTTGCTTTATTTGGTGGGTTTTCTGCAACTATTTCTAAAGATGTATAACCTGTTACTTTATATCTTTTGTAAATATTCAATTTTGGTATTGCTATTCCCGCTCCTAAGTGTCCATCTTCATCTTTTGACCCATCTGTATATATAGTTAAGCTATTATGTATATACTGTTCTATGTACTTGTTGAAGGAATCTTCTTTGTTAAGACTGGTTATTGAGAACTAGTTTGTCCTTGCATACTCAGTCCAACTGAGTAGTAAATAAAAGGTGTTCACAACCTCTGGCCTTTTCTTGAAATTTATCTTGGTTTTCATTCATTATTTTAAATTCGTGCTTTCTTTGTATCGTACGCGAATGCTGGGAAAATGAATAATAATTGGATGATATCGACTGGAGAAGGCCAAGTATTTTGAGTCCACAAAACACGATTTATTACGAAAAAAACATGTGACGATATCATGAGCATGGTTCATAGTAAAGCATACATCAATTTGATTCCAATTGAATATATATAATTATCAGTCCGTGCCCGAACGAATTAATGTCGACAGAACATCATGGCTATATGCGCGCGCTGCTGTGATTCAGACAGCCGACAGTGAGCGCATGTGTCTTGACGAATATATATTAAGACTGATTAACGATCCTTCCATAATTCAGGTTATCTACTAACCTTATAATTCCATCCCTTATAATATCAATCTGGACTGACCCTGTGTCCTTATATAAATTCTATATTTGCGGCAATTATGAAGCCTAACATTGGAAGGATGTGAGACACGTCTTCACGGCTTGACGATCAACGTAAAAAGGGTCCAGTATCTAAGTCACGAAGCGTGACCTTACCAACGCTAACACGTCACAAGTTGACCGTGTAATTTGCGTTCAATAATCCGTGAAGTATCAACATCGATCTATATTAATTATATTAACCTAAAATTGCGCACTGCCAACTATAGCAGACGACATCAATAAAAACACCGTAACAATTCCCTGCCCGACGGGGAAAAAAATCTGTTAGATAGATTTTTTTGAACTATCTTGATCAAACATCTCAAAAATTTAACAAAAACCCGACACATGGCCTACGATGTTCTTACTAGAACAGTGTAGTGGTCATGTCGATATTATACTAATCATGTAATATACTGACAGTCATGTTATACATGTATATTATATTAACCAAAGGAGTGTCAACTGTCGCTAAATAATTATCTACTTAACTTAAAGTCTGTCGTGACTAAATAATGAAGTGTTATGTAAAGAAAATTATTCTAACTAATTAAAATTAAACTAATTAATCATAGTATGTGTGTAGGGTATTAATTAATTAACATCTAATTAAATAAACTGAGAGATAGTGTCATAATAAAAGAAATGAGAAGTAAGGACAAGTAAAGTAAAGAAAAAGATAAAGTATAAATTAATATAGTTAGGTATGTTTAAAATTAATCATGTGTATCGAGTAATTACTAACTTATTAACTTAATGAATTACTAAAAGAAAAAGAATATTCATACATTTTATGTAAACATCTTAACTAATTTCATATAATATTTATCCCATTCATAAATAAAATTTCTAGAGTATTTAATTGTGTGATATTATTTTTTTTTCATCTTTTCTTTCTTTTAGACATTTCAATTTTTTTATCACACTTCAACTTTATTTTATTCTTTATTAATTTAATAACTATTAAACTTAATAATGTCGGACATGAAGATCCCGCCGTCGTTATTTCCTTTGCGAATTTACGGAAAGTTCCATTGGAGAAGAAAGTTCATAATGTTCAACTATGTTTCGTTCCTAAGTGAGTGTAAACTTTCCTGGTGTTGAATTAGTCATTTCAATTTATGTAGGATAACGGTATTTCTCCAGCCTGGATTCAGATACTCTTCCCGACTATATCGTAACGAGTTGTAGAACGAATGGACACTAACCAAAGTCCAAACATTAAAAACGAACCATCGAAATACGTTTTTTGTTACAAACAATTTCTTTCGGAGAGTGTACATATTGGTTGATTCCCTGCAAATTATTCGAAGTGTCGTTCCATATGTAGGTAGTTCATATCATTTTCATCGCAGAAATACATCATAGTTCTAAAGTCAATCCTGTTCAGTCTTTAATTTTTTTGAAATTGCGGACAATTATTATTCGACTTCAGTAGGGTGTCTCGAAAGTACATCAGCCATTATATTTTCTGGTCCGGGTAAGGTTTCGATGACAAAGTCGTAAGCTTGTAACAAAATAGCAAATCTGGCAAGTTTGGGGCTTTTGTGGTTAGAGCGACGTAACGATGCCACCGCCTTCTGATCAGTTTGGATCACGAAGGTTGCTCCTAACAAGAACTTTCAAGTTTAGTGATCGCCCAAATTACTGCCAGTAACTCCTTGTCCACTGTAGAGTATCCTGTTTCAGGCAATTTAAGTTTTCGTGATATATACATAGTTGGATGAAGTATATCGTCGTGACATTGAAGCAAACAACCTCCGATACCGTAATTACTGGCATATTGATGCAGTATTTTCATTTGACAAGGACTGCGTTAGCGGTTGCCGACTTGACTTTCATGTACGCAGAAGTTAATGACGTGTGTTTGACCTTTAGTCGTTATGCGTATTTGGTCATACTTTCGCACATCACGTGAGTATTTTCCAATTGTAAACAGTTCTTGGTCATTGAATGAGACTTCGGTAACCTTATTGAAGAAACATTTTTCGTTCCCCATACCGGCCACCAGTTGTTGAAGGATTCTTCTTGTTGAGACTGGTTATTGAGAACTAGTTTGTCCTTGCATACTCAGTCCAACTGAGTAGTAAATAAAAGGTGTTCACAACCTCTGGCCTTTTCTTGAAATTTATCTCGGGTTTCATTCATTATTTTAAATTCGTGCTTTCTTTGTATAGTACGCGAATGCTGGGAAAATGAATAATAATTGGATGATATCGACTGGAGAAGTCCAAGTATTTTGAGTCCACAAAACACGATTTATTACGAAAAAACATGTGACGATATCATGAGCATGGTTCATAGTAAAGCATACATCAATTTGATTCCAATTGAATATATATAATTATCAGTCCGTGTCCGAACGAATTAATGTCGACAGAACATCATGGCTATATGCGCGCGCTGCTGTGATTCAGACAGCCGACAGTGAGCGCATGTGTCTTGACGAATATATATTAAGACTGATTAACGATCCTTCCATAATTCAGGTTATCTACTAACCTTATAATTCCATCCTTTATAATATCAATCTGGACTGACCCTGTGTCCTTATATAAATTCTATATTTGCGGCAATTATGAAGCCTAACATTGGAAGGATGTGAGACACGTCTTCACGGCTTGACGATCAACGTAAAAAGGGTCCAGTATCTAAGTCACGAAGCGTGACCGTTGTCGTAGATTTTAGATAGGAGAATTAAGACTTGGGTTGGTCCCTTCTGAATAGATTGGAATGAGTGAGAGTCACCGTGTGAGAGTTAGTCGAAGAAATAGATTCCACGAGTGAGATGATAGAATAGTGATAGAGGCTGTCTCTGAGATGCGAGAAAGTCTTCTCTCTCACCAATCTTCTACGACAGATTTTAAGCAGTCTGACAGTCTACCACATATACATATTACATATATTTCTATCTACTCACGGGCACGCACATACACGTGACGACAGTTACACACACAGACGTGGGAAATCTATAACAATGAATATATATATATATTGGAACGAGCTGACCAACGCACTGATTTAGTTCAAGAGAGATTTTTTTTTATTATCATTTTAAAAAAATCTTCTCACAACACTTAAGAAAAAAAAATGCATCAAGGAAAACATATACAAATAGTCATAAAATTCAAGGAAAATGCTACAAGGATGATAGCCCCGTTATGATATTAACTCTAGGTTTAGCCCACAGCCCCGTTATGAGACAGATGATGGCCCAAAGAGTCATAAATGCATGTGGTTAGGGTCTAATATTGTTCCCCTTTGAAGGTATAGACTGACTTTGACAGCAGTATCTATTCTAAAGGAACACGTTACTTAAGCAGCAAATCTCGTCTAAGGAAAAAGCAGATATAACAAGTGAATGTATTATACAACGAACATCCTTCCGTCACTTTCACTCGGTTCTTTCATCAGGGCCCTGATATACTTACAATCGTGTTGTGATTTCGCCGGCTGGCGCAAATTTTGGACACTCACACTTTTTATCTGTTACTGTCGTTTAATGAAACAGATCCCAGCTCTGCAGATTTGTTTGTTGGTTTCATCAAAATGGATCTGGGGAGCGTCTGCTTCAGGCGATAGTTATTTCAGACTAAAGTTAATGTCACTTGACTCACGAGGTAAGAATTAGGCTTAAACGAGCACAAAATGTCAGAACACGAAGTTTCCCTTAATTAGGAAGATGACCGGTGGACAACTTCTCTCAAACAGAAAATCTTAGTTCCCCACTCACTTGTCAACAATGTCGGAAGGTTAATGTTATTGATTGTAATTATTCTCGCCGTCAGGCAGAAACTATACGTAGAGTTTATGGAAGAAATTAAGATCTGGTTCACAGGCCCAGTATTGATCATTACAGTCTTTGAAAACCCGTTAGTGGGATATAGTATTTCTGTCTAACTCTGGTTGCATATGCACTGTCAGATCAGTGTTACTTGAGAAACCCACGTGGTTCAAAATAAGGACTGTCTATTTCTTCACAAGTATGAACTCTTATTAAATGCTGGTAAAGTTCGGGTCACCCCAGTATTTCACTGTATAAAAGGAAAAGCACATATAAATCATTTACATATTATGTACTCAATATAACTTACATTTAAAACAGCAAGCCTACAGCTTGACTTATTATTTAAACTTCCGGTGAAATAAGTTATATAAAATCGATCATCAGGAATTAGGAATATGGTGCGTATTCCGTCACTACTCACTGATGTCGCGTCTAGCATTTATAAGTTTGTTATTAAAACAGTTTCGACTGAGTATTAGCCGTTAAATTAAATTCCTTATAGCTACTAGTTTAGTAAGCTAAAGATATAATTTATCTTGTATTTCCACTGTATGCGTCACTAGGAAAATAATACAAACTATAAATTAGGCACTCTGGGCACAGAACTAGTTTAGAATGAAATAATCGATTTAACGCTTTAAACACTTTCCAAAATACTAGATATCTATTATATTAATCTCACCACAGCACTACGGTAACACCACGACTAGGATAATTCACTAGTTAGGTAGTTAGAAGCTCGTCAGAAATCTGACGAGAACTATGAAATTCGCTATACAAGCTTCATTCGCTAGCACGCGTGTGTCCGTCTACTGAAGATGTTGAAGACTGAAATGCCATCAGATTTCAGCTCCTGGGTGGATATTTGAAAACAGGGGCAAACAATCCCACATTTTCTCAACCTCCGAAATCATCTCCCCTTTTACGTGTAAAACACCTACGTCAGCTTAACGCGTGACGTAACTGCCACCAGTGACCGAGAAATGCGCGTGACAGTTGCAAATCTCAGACAACCGTCTACAACTGCGTCGTAGAGATGCCAGTAATCACGCCTTTCCTGAGCGCTCAGCCGAAAAAACCCGCGCGTGACAGGTGCCAATGTAGACATAAAGTCTGCTCTATGTCCAGCGAAACGAATTTCTCACACCCCAGGCCCAGAAATCTGGTCGGGCCGCGCTCTGACCGGGGAAACTGCAGACGTATGTCTGGCGAGAACCGTATATTCACAGCTATGGTTCGACCGGCAGAGACTGACATCTATGTAATCGAGTTACGTATCCCAGTATGAGAAAAACACAAGGTAAAGTTTGAGGATACTGAAGAAAATATTATTCGCAAAACAAGTGATGCGAAAAATACAGGAAAAAAACCAAGTAAGGAAAGATAATAAAATAAAGGATGCGGGTGAGAGAATAGGAAGAAGATGTAGGCAATTTAATGATATAAAGACCTACGTGACAGGACGTCCCCCCTTTAAGATATGGAAGCACTCCATGTCTACGTTATGGAATTAAATTTCCTATAACCGTAGCTTCGGGGTGTCTGTCTTCTTCCCTCTCATCTTCCCCCTCCATCTCTCTCCAATTCCTACTCAAGTCTACTCCCCAAAGTTTCCTTCCTCTGGAATGTCTCCCATGCGCGCTTGAAAGAGCGTCGCCGCTTCTGACATTTTTGAAAGATTTCCTGTGATAGCGGTGGAATATCCCTGCCACTATCGTCATCTTCGTCAGTTTTGGCGATCGTCAGGAGATGGTCGGAGGTCGGCACTGGTCTTTCCAAGTATCTCTTTAAGAGATTTAAATGGAAAACCTTCTCCATTCCTTGAATAGATATCTGGTAGTTAGCCTTAGAAATCTTTTTCAGGACGGTAAACGGCCCTTGCCATCCGATCTTCAGTTGGTTGTTCTCGGTAGGGAGTAACACCAAAACTTTCTCTCCTGCTTCCAGTTCTCTCTCTTTCGCGACTTTCCTGTATCGGTTAGCGTGCTTTGTGCGTGCTCGCTTAAAGTTAGTCGTTGCTAGGTCCCACCCTAGTTTCAACCTTTCCTTTAAAACCGACACATATTTACTTGCTGAGACGACTGTCTCATCCGCCTTCTCGTCTGTCAGAGACTGAAGTAAGGCTTCAAGCGGCCCCTTTATAGGTCTGCCGAATAAGAGTGTAGCTGGCGGAAATCCTGTGGAAGTATGAGGAGATTCTCTGTAGCCAAATAATGCTGCAGGAATACAAAGATCCCAATCTTCAGGTTTCACTTGTGCCAGTTTACTTAGCATCATGTTGAGGTTTCCATTAGCACGTTCCACGAGCCCATTTCCGGCCGGAGTATATGGCTTAGTGTGGATGTGTTGGGTCCTCAAGATCTTAACGATCTCATCCATCAACAGGTTTCGGTATGGAGATCCGTTATCCGTCAACACTTGCTGAGGGAATCCCAACCGAGTGAAAATCTGCACGAGGGCTTCTGCGACATGCTTGGCATCTGCGCATGTTAGCGGGATAGCTTCTGCCCATAAAGTGCATGTATCGACTAAGGTCAGGATAAACCTGTTCCTTCTTTTAGTCCTTTCGAAAGGCCCTAAAATGTCGATCACAACCCGTTCGAATGGTGTTCCCATTATTGGCATTTCACCCAACGAGACTGGGGGGTGTCCGTTGCTTGGGTGGTACACGTTGGCACTGGGCACAGGATTTGACGTACCTGATAATATCAGTGTTTACTCCTGGCCACCAATAATGAGTGGTTATACGTTGGTTTGTGGCGTTCTGTCCCATATGTCCGCTGAAGGGAAGAGAGTGCCCCATTTCTAGGATTTGGCTTCTGTACTGTTTCGGTACTAGGAGCTGGTTGTAACCTTGGTCAGGCTTGCCCGTTCTCCGATAAAGTACGCCATCCTTAGAAAAAATGTCCCCGTGCTGTTTGGGTTCCTTAGCCATGGGCAGTTTCCTAAAGCAGGGTGCCAAAGTAGGGTCCTTGTATTGCGCTTCTTTAAGTTCCATGGGTAACAAATTAGGCGCAGGCTCCCGTTCCTTCTTGGTTTGCCCTCTTGTAGTTACTGCTGCCACAATCGGCTCTTCCGGTTTCCCAATACACACGTATCTCCCGCCAAGTATGACTGGGTAGATGGGATCATCCATAACAGCCGCTTTGACCACGCCTCTGACAAAGTCAGAGTGTATCTCCACCAATGCGATGGGAAGCGCTGTAGGTGCATCACTCTTACGAACTCCACAAAGTTGGACGGTCTCTGCTGTCTCTTGACCGGGTTTGACCAGGTTTCTGGCAACAATGCAATCATAAGAAAGCCCCGTGTCAAATAAACAAGAAGTTTGAGAACCGTTCAATGTAACAGTACCTCGCGTTGAGGGTCTATCCCCAACAGGTTGGGAATCACTGTCAATAATTCCGCCTTGCGAGACTGTTAGCAAGCATCCGATGCGTTTCGGCTCGGTGTGCTCGGTCTGATCATATGTCCCGTGCTCAGGGGTTCTCCCTTTGCCACCTTGTCCTTTCTGGCCACGCTGCCATGTAGGGCGGTCGGGTTGATCAGACTGTTTGGGGTGGTTGGGGTACTTGTTCTTGTAGAACTTGGATTTTTCAGGAGGGGGGTTTTGAGGTCCAGTTTCTCTGTGGTTATTTTGGTTAGAAGCCTGAGAAGATTGCTCTAGGTTATGTTTTCGAAAATGCTCCTCTGTCGGTTTCCGCTTTGTGGCCGGTAGTTCAGCCAGCGCATTGTGATAACGCTCAGATTTCTGTAAAATGTCTTCAAGTTTTTCTGCCCCCTGCTCAGCTAAAAATCTCCGGGTGTCTGCAGACAATGGGTTCTTTATTTGTTCTGTTAAAACAAATTCCTCAAGACCTTCATAGGTAGAGGGGAGCTGCGAGAGCTCAAGGCACTTTGTCAAATATCCCTTTAGACGGGAAGAGAACTGGTGAAAAGATTCAGAATTCTCCTTTCTGCTGTTGCGAAACAGTTGCAAAAATTTGCGAGCGTTCATTTCAAAGCGCTCCAGTAACGCTTTCTTCAACAGATCATAGTTGTCTTGTTGGCTGCTTTCCAGTTTGGCGTAAACATCATACGCAGAACTTTTCAAAGCCCGGGAAAGCTTCATGTTCCAACGCGACCTCTCTAAACCGTACAGAGTTGCAATTTTCTCAAATTTTTCTAGCCAAGTGTCAATCTTCTCATTTGGACAAGGGAAAGACTCAAGAGTGAAAGACATAGCAGTGAGTTGAAGAGATTGAGTGTTAGAAGGATCAGTTAAGGAAGAATGAGGAGAAGACTCTCCATTGCTGGAGGTAGAGGCAGCACCACGACTTTGGAATTCTAGAGTTTTAAGAGCCAACTCATGCTGTCTCTCTTCTCTCTCCTTCTCATGCTGTCTCTCCTTCTCTTTTTCCTCATGCTGCATCCTGCGAATTTCCATTTCCTCATCCATCTTCTTCTGCTGTAATAGCCGATCTTCCGCTTCTTTCCTCTCCGCTGCTTCTTCTTTCCTCCTTAGTTCTTCTTTTTCCTCTTTAGCTTCAGCTGCTTTCCTCTCCGCATCATATCTCTCAAGTTCGTCTCTGACAAATGCTTTCGCTTCCTCTCCTTCCAGTCCCTCCTCTCTCGCTTCGTCCCTGAGGAGTTGTCTAAGCTTTGCCCTCTCGGCCATATTAGGTCAGTGACTGAGACTAGTGGAGAAAGAAAATAGGAAAAAGGATACACTGGTTCCTACCACTTACGAGAAAAAAAAATTTCCAAAAATTCAAAAGATGATATCCTTAACCCTGGGATACCTCCTCCAAAATAAAAAATCTAACTATCGCTGCTATTAATCGGCAATAAAGCACCTAATGCAAAACACGACTACGCCAACTAAATGGTAGTTAAGATTACTTCTGAAAAATAAGTTGCTACAGTGGAAAGCAAAATTATTATTGCAAAAATTACAGAGAAAAATAATCCCCTTAATTTTTAAGTCCACTATCAAGTTTACCCCTGAAGACAGTTAGGGTGAGGGAGGCAATTAATCTGGACAAATAGTCCGAAACGCACTCCTTAACTTTAGTTCAAACACCTTCCTGCTTCAGAACCCTTGTGAATGTTATACACTCACAAAACTTTACCAGCGTTTAGTATTACAAAATCATTAATTAACATGTATTCCGACAAAATCAACCTGTAAACCAAATGTATAATGCTTCTTAATGCTGTGGAAAAAAACTTATCAGTTTGTGTGGTCAGCACGCCCATAAACAGATCGTTAGTCTAGGGGATAAATTATTATAAAATAAAACTCACAAGACATCACACTCTTACTCTATATCAGAATAAAAAATCTTAAAGACGAGCTGATATTTGTCGTCTCGTCTTCCTATTCAAAGTTCAAAAACCGGAAACGAGCAACCATTTGTCGTACTCGTCTTCCTATTCTAAGTTCAAAAATCCGTCGGACGAGACCACATTTGTCGTAGATTTTAGATAGGAGAATTAAGACTTGGGTTGGTCCCTTCTGAATAGATTGGAATGAGTGAGAGTCACAGTGTGAGAGTTAGTCGAAGAAATAGATTCCACGAGTGAGATGATAGAATAGTGATAGAGGCTGTCTCTGAGATGCGAGAAAGTCTTCTCTCTCTCTCTCTCACCTATCTTCTACGACAGATTTTAAGCAGTCAGACAGTCTACCACATATACATATTACATATATTTCTATCTACTCACGGGCACGCACATACACGTGACGACAGTTACACACACAGACGTGGGAAATCTATAACAATGAATATATATATATATTGGAACGAGCTGACCAACGCACTGATTTAGTTCAAGAGAGATTTTTTTATTATCATTTAAAAAAATCTTCTCACAACACTTAAGAAAAAAAAATGCATCAAGGAAAAACATATACAAATAGTCATAAAATTCAAGGAAAATGCTACAAGGATGATAGCCCCGTTATGATATTAACTCTAGGTTTAGCCCACAGCCCCGTTATGAGACAGATGATGGCCCAAAGAGTCATAAATGCATGTGGTTAGGGTCTAATATTGTTCCCCTTTGAAGGTATAGACTGACTTTGACAGCAGTATCTATTCTAAAGGAACACGTTACTTAAGCAGCAAATCTCGCCTAAGGAAAAAGCAAATATAACAAGTGAATGTATTATACAACGAACATCCTTCCGTCACTTTCACTCGGTTCTTTCATCAGGGCCCTGATATACTTACAATCGTGTTGTGGTTTCGCCGGCTGGCGCAAATTTTGGACACTCACACTTTTTATCTGTTACTGTCGTTTAATGAAACAGATCCCAGCTCTGCAGATTTGTTTGTTGGTTTCATCAAAATGGATCTGGGGAGCGTCTGCTTCAGGCGATAGTTATTTCAGACTAAAGTTAATGTCACTTGACTCACGAGGTAAGAATTAGGCTTAAACGAGCACAAAATGTCAGAACACGAAGTTTCCCTTAATTAGGAAGATGACCGGTGGACAACTTCTCTCAAACAGAAAATCTTAGTTCCCCACTCACTTGTCAACAATGTCGGAACGTTAATGTTATTGATTGTAATTATTCTCGCCGCCAGGCAGAAAATTTACGTAGAGTTTATGGAAGAAATTAAGATCTGGTTCACAGGCCCAGTATTGATCATTACAGTCTTTGAAAACCCGTTAGTGGGATATAGTATTTCTGTCTAACTCTGTTTGCATATGCAATGTCAGATCAGTGTTACTTGAGAAACCCACGTGGTTCAAAATAAGGACTGTCTATTTCTTCACAAGTATGAACTCTTATTAAATGCTGGTAAAGTTCGGGTCACCCCAGTATTTCACTGTATAAAAGGAAAAGCACATATAAATCATTTACATATTATGTACTCAATATAACTTACATTTAAAACAGCAAGCCTCCAGCTTGACTTATTATTTAAACTTCCGGTGAAATAAGTTATATAAAATCGATCATCAGGAATTAGGAATATGGTGCGTATTCCGTCACTACTCACTGATGTCGCGTCTAGCATTTATAAGTTTGTTATTAAAACATTTCGACTGAGAGTATTAGCCGTTAAATTAAATTCCTTATAGCTACTAGTTTAGTAAGCTAAAGATATAATTTATCTTGTATTTCCACTGTATGCGTCACTAGGAAAATAATACAAACTATAAATTAGGCACTCTGGGCACAGAACTAGTTTAGAATGAAATAAGCAATTTAACGCTTTAAACACTTTCCAAAATACTAGATATCTATTATATTAATCTCACCACAGCACTACGGTAACACCACGACTAGGATAATTCACTAGATCGGTAGTTAGAAGCTCGTCAGAAATCTGACGAGAAATATGAAATTCGCTATACGAGCTTCGTTCGCTAGCACGCTGTTGTACGTCTACTGAAGATGTTTGAAGACTGAAATGAAAAATCAGATTTCAACTCCTGGGTGGATATTTGAAAACAGGGGCAAACAATCCCACATTTTCTCAACCTCCGAAATCATCTCCCCTTTTACGTGTAAAACACCTACGTCAGCTTAACGCGTGACGTAACTGCCACCAGTGACCGAGAAATGCGCGTGACAGTTGCAAATCTCAGACAACCGTCTACAACTGCGTCGTAGAGATGCCGGGTTTGACACCTTTCCTGAGCGCTCAGCCGAAAAACCCGCGCGTGACAGGTGCCAATGTAGACATAAAGTCTGCTCTATGTCCAGCGAAACGAATTTCTCACACCCCAGGCCCAGAAATCTGGTCGGGCCGCGCTCTGACCGGGGAAACTGCAGACGTATGTCTGGCGAGAACCGTATATTCACAGCTATGGTTCGACCGGCAGAGACTGACATCTATGTAATTGAGTTACGTATCCCAGTATGAGAAAAACACAAGGTAAAGTTTGAGGATACTGAAGAAAATATTATTCGCAAAACAAGTGATGCGAAAAATACAGGAAAAACACCAAGTAAGGAAAGATAATAAAATAAAGGATGCGGGTGAGAGAATAGGAAGAAGATGTAGGCAATTTAATGATATAAAGACCTACGTGACAGGACGTCCCCCCTTAAGATATGGAAGCACTCCATGTCTACGTTATGGAATTAAATTTCCTATAACCGTAGCTTCGGGGTGTCTGTCTTCTTCCCTCTCATCTTCCCCCTCCATCTCTCTCCAATTCCTACTCAAGTCTACTCCCCAAAGTTTCCTTCCTCTGGAATGTCTCCCATGCGCGCTTGAAAGAGCGTCGCCGCTTCTGACATTTTTGAAAGATTTCCTGTGATAGCGGTGGAATATCCCTGCCACTATCATCATCTTCGTCAGCTCTGGCGATCGTCAGGAGATGGTCGGAGGTTGGCACTGGTTTTTCCAAGTATCTCTTTAAGAGATTTAAATGGAAAACCTTCTCCATTCCTTGAATAGATATCTGGTAGTTAGCCTTAGAAATCTTTTTCAGGACGGTAAACGGCCCTTGCCATCCGATCTTCAGTTGGTTGTTCTCGGTAGGGAGTAACACCAAAACTTTCTCTCCTGCTTCCAGTTCTCTCTCTTTCGCGACTTTCCTGTATCGGTTAGCGTGCTTGGTGCGTGCTCGCTTAAAGTTAGTCGTTGCTAGGTCCCACCCTAGTTTCAACCTTTCCTTTAAAACCGACATATTTACTTGCTGAGACGACTGTCTCATCCGCCTTCTCGTCTGTCAGAGACTGAAGTAAGGCTTCAAGCGGCCCCTTTATAGGTCTGCCGAATAAGAGTGTAGCTGGCGGAAATCCTGTGGAAGTATGAGGAGATTCTCTGTAGCCAAATAATGCTGCAGGAATACAAAGATCCCAATCTTCAGGTTTCACTTGTGCCAGTTTACTTAGCATCATGTTGAGGTTTCCATTAGCACGTTCCACGAGCCCATTTCCGGTCGGAGTATATGGCTTAGTGTGGATGTGTTGGGTCCTCAAGATCTTAACGATCTCATCCATCAACAGGTTTCGGTATGGAGATCCGTTATCCGTCAACACTTGCTGAGGGAATCCCAACCGAGTGAAAATCTGCACGAGGGCTTCTGCGACATGCTTGGCATCTGCGCATGTTAGCGGGATAGCTTCTGCCCATAAAGTGCATGTATCGACTAAGGTCAGGATAAACCTGTTCCTTCTTTTAGTCCTTTCGAAAGGCCCTAAAATGTCGATCACAACCCGTTCGAATGGTGTTCCCATTATTGGCATTTCACCCATGTAGACTGGGGGTGTCCGTTGCTTGGGTGGTACACGTTGGCACTGGGCACAGGATTTGACGTACCTGATAATATCAGTGTTTACTCCTGGCCACCAATAATGAGTGGTTATCCGTTTGGTTTGTGGCGTTCTGTCCCATATGTCCGCTAAAGGGAAGAGAGTGCCCCATTTCTAGGATTTGGCTTCTGTACTGTTTCGGTACTAGGAGCTGGTTGTAACCTTGTCAGGCTTGCCCGTTCTCCGATAAAGTACGCCATCCTTAGAAAAAATGTCCCCGTGCTGTTTGGGTTCCTTAGCCATGGGCAGTTTCCTAAAGCAGGGTGCCAAAGTAGGGTCCTTGTATTGCGCTTCTTTAAGTTCCATGGGTAACAAATTAGGCGCAGGCTCCCGTTCCTTCTTGGTTTGCCCTCTTGTAGTTACTGCTGCCACAATCGGCTCTTCCGGTTTCCCAATACACACGTATCTCCCGCCAAGTATGACTGGGTAGATGGGATCATCCATAACAGCCGCTTTGATCACGCCTCTGACAAAGTCAGAGTGTATCTCCACCAATGCGATGGGAAGCGCTGTAGGTGCATCACTCTTACGAACTCCACAAAGTTGGACGGTCTCTGCTGTCTCTTGACCGGGTTTGACCAGGTTTCTGGCAACAATGCAATCATAAGAAAGCCCCGTGTCAAATAAACAAGAAGTTTGAGAACCGTTCAAAATAACAGTACCTCGCGTTGAGGGTGTATCCCCAACAGGTTGGGAATCACTGTCAATAATTCCGCCTTGCGAGACTGTTAGCAAGCATCCGATGCGTTTCGGCTCGGTGTGCTCGGTCTGATCATATGTCCCGTGCTCAGGGGTTCTCCCTTTGCCACCTTGTCCTTTCTGGCCACGCTGCCATGTAGGGCGGTCGGGTTGATCAGACTGTTTGGGGTGGTTGGGGTACTTGTTCTTGTAGAACTTGGATTTTTCAGGAGGGGGGTTTTGAGGTCCAGTTTCTCTGTGGTTATTTTGGTTAAAAGCCTGAGAAGATTGCTCTAGATTATTTTTTCGAAAATGCTCCTCTGTCGGTTTCCGCTTAGTGGCCGGTAGTTCAGCCAGCGCATTATGGTAATGCTCAGACTCTTCTAATATGTCTTCAAGTTTTTCTGCCCCCTGCTCAGCTAGAAATCTCCGGGTATCAGCAGACAATGTGTTCTTTATTTGTTCTGTTAAAACAAATTCCTCAAGACCTTCGTAGGTAGAGGGGAGCTGCGAGAGCTCAAGGCACTTTGTCAAATATCCCTTTAGACGGGAAGAGAACTGGTGAAAAGATTCAGAATTCTCCTTTCTGCTGTTGCGAAACAGTTGCAAAAATTTGCGAGCGTTCATTTCAAAGCGCTCCAGTAACGCTTTCTTCAACAGATCATAGTTGTCTTGTTGGCTGCTTTCCAGTTTGGCGTAAACATCATAAGCAGAACTTTTCAAAGCCTGGGAAAGCTTCATGTTCCAACGCGACCTCTCTAAACCGTACAGAGTTGCAATTTTCTCAAATTTTTCTAGCCAAGTGTCAATCTTCTCATTTGGACAAGGGAAAGACTCAAGAGTGAAAGACATAGCGTTGAGTTGAAGAGATTGAGTGTTAGAAGGATCAGTTAAGGAGGAATGGGGAGAAGATTCTCCATTGCTGGAGGTAGAGGCAGCACCCCGACTTTGGAATTCTAGAGTTTTAAGAGCCAACTCATGCTGTCTCTCTTCTCTCTCCTTCTCATGCTGTCTCTCCTTCTCTCGTTCCTCATGCTGCATCCTGCGGATTTCCATTTCCTCATCCATCTTCTTCTGCTGTAATTGCCGGTCTTCCGCTTCTTTCCTCTCGCTGCTTCTTCTTTCCTCCTTAGTTCTTCTTTTTCCTCTTTAGCTTCAGCTGCTTTCCTCTCCGCATCGTATCTCTCAAGTTCGTCTCTGACAAATGCTTTCGCTTCCTCTCCTTCCAGTCCCTCCTCTCTTGCTTCGTCCCTGAGGAGTTGTCTAAGCTTTGCCCTCTCGGCCATATTAGGTCAGTGACTGAGACTAGTGGAGAAATAAACTAGGAAAAAGGATACACTGGTTCCTACCACTTACGAGAAAAAAATTTCCAAAAATTCAAAAGATTATATCCTTAACCCTGGGATACCTCCTCCAAAAATAAAAATCTAACTATCGCTGCTATTAATCGGCAATAAAGCACCTAATGCAAAACACGACTACGCTAACTAAATGGTAGTTAAGATTACTTCTGAAAAATAAGTTGCTACAGTGGAAAAGCAAAATAATTATTGCAAAAATTAAAGAGAAAAATAATCCCTTAATTTTAATCCACTATCAAGTTTACCCCTGAAGACAGTTAGGGTGAGGGAGGCAATTAATCTGGACAAATAGTCCGAAACGCACTCCTTAACTTTAGTTCAAACACCTTCCTGCTTCAGAACCCTTGTGAATGTTATACACTCACAAAACTTTACCAGCGTTTAGTATTACAAAATCATTAATTAACATGTATTCCGACAAAATCAACCTGTAAACCAAATGTATAATGCTTCTTAATGCTGTGGAAAAAACTTATCAGTTTGTGTGGTCAGCACGCCCGTAAACAGATCGTTAGTCTAGGGGATAAATTATTTTAAAAGATACAAAACTCACAAGACATCACACTCTTACTCTATATCAGAATAAAAAACTTAAAGACGAGCTGATATTTGTCGTCTCGTTTTCCTATTCAAAGTTCAAAAACCGGAAACGAGCAACCATTTGTCGTACTCGTCTTCCTATTCTAAGTTCAAAAATCCGTCGGACGAGACCACATTTGTCGTAGATTTTAGATAGGAGAATTAAGACTTGGGTTGGTCCCTTCTGAATAGATTGGAATGAGTGAGAGTCACCGTGTGAGAGTTAGTCGAAGAAATAGATTCCACGAGTGAGATGATAGAATAGTGATAGAGGCTGTCTCTGAGATGCGAGAAAGTCTTCTCTCTCTCTCTCACCTATCTTCTACGACAGATTTTAAGCAGTCAGACAGTCTACCACATATACATATTACATATATTTCTATCTACTCACGGGCACGCACATACACGTGACGACAGTTACACACACAGACGTGGGAAATCTATAACAATGAATATATATATATATTGGAACGAGCTGACCAACGCACTGATTTAGTTCAAGAGAGATTTTTTTATTATCATTTTAAAAAAATCTTCTCACAACACTTAAGAAAAAAAAAATGCATCAAGGAAAACATATACAAATAGTCATAAAATTCAAGGAAAATGCTACAAGGATGATAGCCCCGTTATGATATTAACTCTAGGTTTAGCCCACAGCCCCGTTATGAGACAGATGATAGCCCAAAGAGTCATAAATGCATGTGGTTAGGGTCTAATATTGTTCCCCTTTGAAGGTATAGACTGACTTTGACAGCAGTATCTATTCTAAAGGAACACGTTACTTAAGCAGCAAATCTCGTCTAAGGAAAAAGCAGATATAACAAGTGAATGTATTATACAACGAACATCCTTCCGTCACTTTCACTCGGTTCTTTCATCAGGGCCCTGATATACTTACAATCGTGTTGTGGTTTCGCCGGCTGGCGCAAATTTTGGACACTCACACTTTTTATCTGTTACTGTCGTTTAATGAAACAGATCCCAGCTCTGCAGATTTGTTTGTTGGTTTCATTAAAATGGATCTGGGGAGCGTCTGCTTCAGGCGATAGTTATTTCAGACTAAAGTTAATGTCACTTGACTCACGAGGTAAGAATTAGGCTTAAACGAGCACAAAATGTCAGAACACGAAGTTTCCCTTAATTAGGAAGATGACCGGTGGACAACTTCTCTCAAAACAGAAAATCTTAGTTCCCCACTCACTTGTCAACAATGTCGGAAGGTTAATGTTATTGATTGTAATTATTCTCGCCGTCAGGCAGAAACTATACGTAGAGTTTATGGAAGAAATTAAGATCTGGTTCACAGGCCCAGTATTGATCATTACAGTCTTTGAAAACCCGTTAGTGGGATATAGTATTTCTGTCTAACTCTGGTTGCATATGCACTGTCAGATCAGTGTTACTTGAGAAACCCACGTGGTTCAAAATAAGGACTGTCTATTTCTTCACAAGTATGAACTCTTATTAAATGCTGGTAAAGTTCGGTCACCCCAGTATTTCACTGTATAAAAGGAAAAGCACATATAAATCATTTACATATTATGTACTCAATATAACTTACATTTAAAACAGCAAGCCTACAGCTTGACTTA
The DNA here is from genome assembly GCA_024509875.1 of Oreohelix idahoensis. Taxonomy (NCBI): domain Eukaryota; kingdom Metazoa; phylum Mollusca; class Gastropoda; order Stylommatophora; family Oreohelicidae; genus Oreohelix; species Oreohelix idahoensis. The sequence continues at coordinate 261,393 of JAMPIV010016752.1, forward strand.
TTATTTAAACTTCCGGTGAAATAAGTTATATAAAATCGATCATCAGGAATTATGGATATGGTGCGTATTCCGTCACTACTCACTGATGTCGCGTCTAGCATTTATAAGTTTGTTATTAAAACAGTTTCGACTGAGTATTAGCCGTTAAATTAAATTCCTTATAGCTACTAGTTTAGTAAGCTAAAGATCAACTGCGTCGTAGAGATGCCGGGTTTGACACCCGCGCGTGAGCAGGTGCCAATGTAGACATAAAGTCTGCTCTATGTCCAGCGAAACGAATTTCTCACACCCCAGGCCCAGAAATCTGGTCGGGCCGCGCTCTGACCGGGGAAACTGCAGACGTATGTCTGGCGAGAACCGTATATTCACAGCTATGGTTCGACCGGCAGAGACTGACATCTATGTAATCGAGTTACGTATCCCAGTATGAGAAAAACACAAGGTAAAGTTTGAGGATACTGAAGAAAATATTATTCGCAAAACAAGTGATGCGAAAAATACAGGAAAAAAACCAAGTAAGGAAAGATAATAAAATAAAGGATGCGGGTGAGAGAATAGCAAGAAGATGTAGGCAATTTAATGATATAAAGACCTACGTGACAACCTTACCAACGCTAACACGTCACAAGTTGACCGTGTAATTTGCGTTCAATAATCCGTGAAGTATCAATATCGATCTATATTAATTCTATTAACCTAAAAGTGCGCACTGCCAACTATAGCAGACGACATCAATAAAAACACCGTAACAGTACTATAGTACTTTGCTTTTTGTTGAGATTATGTCTTTAGATTTGTTTACGACCTTTATTAAGTGGGAGTCAGTTTCTGGCACTTTTAGTTTCCATGGTGGGATCTTTGCTTTATACTGATTACTATTGTTTACTATGTTAAATAGGTTTGGATGATGATCTATTGCTTTCTTTGTTTTCCACCCTGAAGGGTATCTATTATGGTCTAGTGGTGTGTGACCTATGTATTGGTTTATCCTATCAAAGGTTTTGTTCGCTGGGTGGGTTGGATCTTTTGCCACTTTTGCTCAGTAGCTGAATTTCAGCTCTTTTCTCCGTAGCTCCAGGGGTCTAATGCCTAGCGCTACTTCTAACGCCTCTACTGATAATCCCTTTGAAGCACCTGCTATTATTAATAGTGCCTGGTTTTGGACTGTGTCTAGTTCTTTCTTATTGCTAGGAGCGGCTGATGGATATACAACTCTGGCGTAGTCAAGTTTTCCCCTAATAAATGATTTATAGAAGGTAATCATGCCTTATTGCAGGCACCCAAGTCACTTTCTTTTATATATTTTAGCATGTTAATAAGCCCCCTAATGTTTTCTACTAATAGTTCTATGTGTTTGTTCCAGTTTTTTATTTATTTTGTTTTTAATGTGTTTGCTACTTTTTTTTGTAGCACGTCCCTTTCAACCACCTACCATGTACATGGAACTGCATATATATATATATATATATATATATATATATATATATATATATATATATATATATATATATATATATATATATATATATATATATATATATATATATATATATATATATATATATATATACATGGTTGAAAATAATGTAATATAATAATGTACATTATTTCTGTCATCACCCACTCCATGCTCCATATGGAACTTGGAACTACCTCTGCTTTTGGTTCTCTATGAGAAACCAGCACGAAAAAGTCACCAGTTCATGCAGTGGTGGTTCATACAACCATCATTCTATGTGCAGCGGTTGCCAGCCTCGTATGAAATTGGACTATTTTCACATGTTAATATTGCAAAATATAGAATGATAAAATGTACAACTTACCCCAACTAACTTGGGCAATACAGACTTCTGGCTGAAGGAAATAGTTTCGGCAACCTGATTAAGATGCGTCTGACACGTTGTCTGGGGTATTATTTTATAAAAGAATCCCACTGTGACTTCGCGTTCAGGTTCCTATGATTCCGTGCTTTCCGTATTAAAAAAGGTAGAGCTTTCTTGTTGTCTAAGTCCAGAGGATGCTCAAATACGTTGTCCGGTCCTTTAACTTAGAATCCTGATTCTATTTCTCATTCTGGCTTGTCTGACTGTCTACCTGACGAGTGGAATTATCGGTGCCCTAGACTCAGAATGTGCTAGATTATAAGCAATGTTCGACCAACGCATCCACGTTGCTCTATATGACAAGGCTCCAGAAAGAAATGTTGTATTTTAACATCTCAAATGCCAAACCAATAGCAATAAATTGCGTATTTTGGTAGGGGCATAGTCTCACCACCCTCTCAAGAAAATTCCTGCATGACACATGATGTGATTTTTTTTTCAAAAGTCACTCCCATAAAAGGTATTTTCTCTTCCGTTAATATTGATCATGTTTACAACCCGCCACTTCATAGATCTATAACGATAATATTTGTCAAGATTGAAAGCTTATCGTCACTATTTCCTCCAACAAATCTGCCCGGAAACGATTGTATAATTTCGATGCTCCAAAATCCCATGAGTGCTTGTCTTTAATCTGTCACTAGATTGATATATTCCGACACGTTCCCGTGAAAACGCACAACTATCAAGCAAAAAATCTGGGTTTGCTTGTTCCATCTCAGACAGAAATCGGAGGTAACTACAGCCATATTAGTCATAAAACAACTGACTGTGGCCATGTCCACTTTGGGAGAAGAAGCAGAAGATGTTTGAGATACATAGATGCATTATGCTCCCAGCTCTGATGTTTGTTCAACTGTACAAAATATATTTCGCTTAAATAAAGCATAACAATTATGTCGGTGTTAAAGAGTTGTACAGTAAAGCGTTCTGTAGTTCTAAATCAGCCGATAGAGTGTATAAAAGCAGGATACCAAGAAATAGGGTTACCATACGATCACACAGATTGATTGACTGTCTAATTTGATAACTGTCGCATGAATAAGTGCTGTATAAATATTGCAGCTAATAAGTGTGTGTAGCGTTTGGGGGAGCGTACATGACTGAAAGTAGTTAACGCTACACCACACTGCGACTAGAGTCCTGTCGCGCTATAAAGCGAGAGGTCACACTCTAAACAATCTTAGTGACACCATATATAAAGAACAACTCTTATAAGGTCTGGCAATCTCAATATATATAATCGAAAATCCAACAAATATCAGCAAACGATTACAACGGGCACAGTGCGAATGCATTAAACCAAAATAACTGGCTAACAATTCCATAATGACATTATCGAAATGCCCTGCTAAGTTCACAAAATCAACATGGCGCACAACTCGCTACTGGCACTGAAATATAACGGAGATCAACATACTCAGAGACGCTACGTTAACAGAGTTAAAAAGAACTCATACTAAACGGTCTCAAATATCTCCAGCATCGCGCTGGGCAAAACTTAGCAGGTATAAGCCAGACAGAGAAGGTCCTCCATCATCTTCTCCATATACGTCTTCCCTCGACGACAATTTTGCTTGTCTCCCCTGAACACACTGTCCGGTTGAACTTTCGTCACGCAATCCCCTTGCGCAGCCCTCAGTCACATGACTGGCTATCTTTAGTTTAGCTTCGTGTCATACACATGTCATCATCAACAATGACCATCACTCACCCCCTAATATCCATACACGCTGCCAATGATGAGGCACAGGTAAGTCACAGTTGCAAAAAAAATTCTGTGACAACCACCCAGTGACATATGTATGTATGTATATATGTATGTAAGAATGCAAGTATGTATGCATGCAAGCATATACATGCATGCATGTCTGTCTGTCTGTTTGTACGTCTATCTGTTTTTCTGTCTGTCTACCTACCTGCCTGCCTATCTATCTATCTATCTATCTATCTATCTATCTATCTATCTATCTATCTATCTATCTATCTATCTATCTATCTATCTATCTATCTATCTGTCTGTCTGTCTGTCCGTCCGTCCAGCCCGCCCGCCCGAAACCCACCCATCATCTGTCTGTCTGTCCGTTCGTCCGTCTGTCCTTCCACCCATCCGTCCAGCCATCTATCTATCTATCTATCTATCTATCTATCTATCTATCTATCTATCTATCTATCTATCTATCTATCTATCTATCTATCTATCTTTGTCTTACTGCTTGTCTATTTGTCTGTCTGTTTATGTCTGTTTGTATTCCGTTCACTTCAGAACATGTTTTGGGTGGTTCTATCTTCAGCGCTATTTCTATTTTGGGTGTTCACTTGCAAAAATAAATTTCTAGCCTGGTCTTGAAACTTAGTGATGAGAGAATGACATACAAAAAGAAAAGAAAACTTTAGAAAAATTATTTCGGGACAATGATAAAACAATAAAGGTAAATGGCAGATGACGTAAATGAAAATAAAAATCACGTCGGAGAAAAACAAAAAACTTAAGTAAGAAATAGAGACAGATGCTAAAAGAGAAGATGTGAGGATAGAATGAAACAACAGAAGAACATGCGTCAGGTAACAAAAGAAAATAAATCCTGATAAACAGAATGTGAAAACTAGCAGCCATTTTGGTCATTAGCTACACCAGTGAATTATCTGTTCAGAGCAGAAATGAAATGAAATATGTCACTATATGTGTCACTATATGTGTCACTATATGTGTCACTATATGTGTTACTATATGTGTTACTGTATGTGTCACTATATGTGTTACTATATGTGTTACTATATGTGTCACTATATATGTCACTATATGTGTCACTATATGTGTCACTATATGTGTTACTATATATGCCACTATATGTGTCACTATATGTGTTACTATATGTGTCACTATATGTGTCACTATATGTGTTACTATATATGTCACTATATGTGTTACTATATGTGTCACTATATGTGTCACTATATGTGTCACTATATGTGTCACTATATGTGACATCCTTACCCTCCAGTTCCCCGAGGAGTACAGGCCTTCAGAAACGTATGCCAGGTCCTGCTGTTGCCTGTCATCAGCTCAAAAACTTTCCATGTCCTCCTTGTCAATTTATTTTCTGTCTCTAGCTCTCTTCTCCCATGTTTTGTTCGTTCTTCCTCTTCTTCTCTTTATTTAGGTTCTTATGTGTCCTATCTAGCCTTCACTTTCTTTCCTTTCCCCGACGAAGGCCTTGTGGCCGTAACGTTGGCTATTTTCTTTGTCTTTTGTCCTCGTAAGACGAATCACCTTTTTTCGATTTTTTTCACACCCATCCATTCTCTTAGCCTATGGATTCCAGATCTAGGACTGCCTTGTAACGCTATCAACAGGTTTTTAAAATGTATATTCTATCCATCGCCAGCATCTTCTTATCTCTTGTTCTACTGGCATCTGTTTGTTACTTGTCATAAGTTCCCCATTGGTAACCTTCTCGTACCATTTCAATATCATTTGACATAGGCATTATCCTCCCCCTTCCCTACCTTCAGATCAACACTGACATCAACACAAAGGTCTTGCTACGTTTACCAGTAATTTCCGACATTCACACAAGTTTGGCCGTGCGTGTGATGAAGGTGCGTATAGTGGGTTCGCATCACTGCCCTAAACAGTAGGTAGTTGTGGATGATGATTTTAAGTACTTCAGGCGAAACTTGTGACGACTACAACAGCTGGACAAAACAGATGGTTGATGATTAAATAGCTGGTAACACACCTCACACCAACAGCAGCAAACATCACATATAGTTTATTTACATTATGAATTCAGCAACAGTTGAAAGGTGATGTTCTGCCCAAAACCTTCCTCTTGAGGCTGGTAACTTTTATACAGCAAAAAAACAAAGAAGAAGAATAATTCATTTCATGATGAGAATTCTAACGCATCATCCATGCATTCTCCTTATTTTCTTTTAAGCACTGTCACTGCTTCTATTTCTATACTGACTCTTGTAGCGAGATTTGGTAAACACTTGCTTGGTTGTAGCGCGACACGCCCACGCGACACCCACACACACCAGCGCAAGGTCAGCGCTGCGGTCTTTCTTTGAAGTTGGTAGACAGCGGAAATGTGACTTACGGTTAAAAGCCATACAGTATTACTGAAGAATGAGGAAATAGCTATATAGGAATGTATGGCCGACTTTAAAAGTTTGCATTTACTGGACATTAAATTATTCACTACAGGAGAACGCATGGTTGGAATAATATTAAATAAATATAACTCAACAAAGGAGATAGGCTAGGAATTATATCCAAAAGGATATTATTCAAATATAAATAGTTTTAAAGATAATTAATATTTTTCACCTTCATCACATCGGCTAAAAGTTAGCTAATAATCTTTAAAAATTTATTACACTAACAAGCCTCAACGGAATTGTATAAAACTTATATGTAATGAAAGCCCCATATGGGGAAAAGGAAATGATATATAGGAAGGAAGGAAGGAGATAAGTGTGTGAGTGACAGAAGAGAAAAAACGAGTACAGGAAAAGCACAGATTGTTTCAAATAGCTTCAAAACAGGAGATGAAACTAAAATCTTTTGGGGAATTTGGGAGCTGCTTTCTCGTACGCGCGAGAGACTGAAATATAAGGACAGAGCGGCGCATTGTAAATCACACACACCAAATCCAGAAGCCAGAGTGAGAAACTGGAGGACAGCCTCTGCAAGAAAAGTTCTATTTTCACGCTGCATGCAGGGCAGATTAAGTTAAGCCAATACAGTCTCACCGTGAGCTTATTAATCCTAAGAGGGTATGTAAGTTTATTAAAAATATATGTATTACTAATATCATTTTATTTCAGATTTTATTTCTGATTGATTGTAGCAGATATAATAAAAAAGGGAATGACGCTAACCAGAGATAACCTTCACCGGCATTGTCAGGAAGCATAACCATTAATTGGTTAGCCAAATATATTATGGCTAATTCTTGCCTGGAAGCTTACGACATACCAGCAAGTACATAAGTGACTTGACATCCATAAGTGGAAGGCAAAGGTTATATCGTACCCATGTATCATAACATGTGATTTATTCATGTATATTGTTAATTCTGCACCTTATACATTATCTTATCATGCTATCTCTGTAATATACTACCATGATTCATTCATTTACATACAAACACTGAAGACATGGTCGCATCATGAACAGCAGAGGGTGGTGAGATTGTTAGAACAATGGCCACCTATTACTTCTTGTTCCAGGTTTTTATGATCAATGTTTATGATCATTCCTGATCGAGAAACTAAAGACTTGAAGAAGTTGATCCAGCTCACTGAAGCCTAGAGGTCAACCAAACTTCAACACCTTAGTCCCCCGTAGTTATAGGGCGGGCTGAAGGAAAGTCTTCCGTACTCCAGTGTGTCGGAGGAACCTCGAGCAGACGTGGATAAAGTTGAGTTTATATATTTCCATCCAACAAATCCTGTGAGCAGTTCTAAAACGACTTTCTAATGATGAAAACTAGATGGCAAGAGATAATGTGACAAACTTGTTTTATAAATTCAGTGGAAGATAAATCCAAGACTTTTTCTATTAGTTATTTTAATTTGTAACTGTAAATAATCATACATTTTACCATCTTCCAACACCCATTTATCATTACAAGAATATATAGATGTACATAATAAATTGGATAATTGTACTCATTTGACTTGTTAAATTTTTAACTGTTAAATTTTGAGTTACTTTTTCTAATTTAATTATAATATCACATAGGGTTACGATAGCGAAGTAGCATCTTATACTTCTGAAGCCTAAATCTATTGTCCAGCTCAGAGTATTCACAGCTGTAACTCACTTGTGATACCAGTGTACTTCTCGGGCACTGGAACTTCATACTTTCTGGAGAGAGATTCTACTTCTGCTCTACCACTACTATCATACTAGGAAAACCTTTCGCTACATTGGGGGCTCTTTCGCGGGATATTATTTTGTATCCTGGGCCACTATCTATGTATTCTTCTATCTTGAGCCACAAATAGTTTGTAAAAATAAATTTTTTTTTTTTTGGAAAAAATTCTAAAAACTTAGAAATTTGTTTGTAATAGTAGTACCATTGAGTACGAAGTAAATAGGAAACGCTCACAAGGTTTTAAGGATTTGTCTTGTTCAAAGTAATTAATTGATTTTAATTAAGTTAGTTTGTTAGTGAAGATAAAATTATATACCCTCTGGTAAGTAAGCATCATGGCTGAATTGGTGAAGTTTAGAGCTGCGATTATGCAGGAAGGAAAAGACTTGGGTATGACAGGAGATGCTCTAATTCGATATATCACAACTGAAGTGGATAAATATTTAGATAGAGAGACCAAAAGAATGGAAGTTGAGGCTGAAGCTAAGAAATTAGAGGCAGAAAGAGAGACCAAAAGAATGGAAGTTGAGGCTGAAGCTAAGAAATTAGAGGCAGAAAGAGAGACTAAAAGAATGGAAGTTGAGACTGAAGCTAAGAAATTAGAAGCAGAGAGAGAAGCCAAAAGACTGGAAAGAGAAGAAAAGAGACTAATTTTGGAAGCTGAAGAAAGAAGGTTACAAAGAGCGCATGAGTTAAGTTTAAAGGAACTTGAACTCCAGGGAGCAGCTAGCAATCATGGTGCTAGCTCACCTCACTCTGAGAGTAGCTCCAACCATAGCGCGGCAAATGGAGCCATGAGTTTCCACCTGGATCCATTTATTGAAAAAGAGGACGCCATTGAGTCGTACCTGGATAGATATGAGAGACTGGCCTCTACCTATGGATTGGAAAAGGAAAAATGGAGCCTTAAGCTATCTCAGGGGTTGAGGGGAGTTTCATACGATGTTTATTTAAAACTCTCAAAAGAAGACCAGGAAGATTATGAAATCTTAAAACAAGCTTTACTGGTCAGGTACGAAAAGAATTCTGAATCTTATAGAAAGAGATTCCGAACTGCTAAGCTACTTCCAGGAGAAAAACTATCACCAGTTTTCTGCCAGATTGGAAACTTATCTGACAAAATGGATTAGCTTAGGAAAGTGTCAAGATATAAAAGAAATGGTCATGATGGAGCAACTGAGAGAATCCATGCCTCAAGAAATGAGAAAATTTCTTATGGAACAAGGAGCTGAGAGATTGGAAGATATTTTAACCATGGCTGAAAGATATCAAGCAGCTCAGTCAGAAGTATCAGGAAATAAGAAGAAGCAGGGTGAGAACTTCAAACCTTCACAAAACTTTACCAACTATGAACACAGGGACAATTCCAACAAGAACAAACACAGAACTGATTATAAAGACAAAAACCCTCTAGGATCAGAAAAGAAACCTCCAAGAAAGGAAGGAAAGTGGTGTAAATCTTGCCAAATGAGTAACCACAATACTGCGGAATGCAGACGGAAAAACCCTCCTCATCACGCTGCATGCCTTACAACAGAGAACAAGGGAAGGAAGGACCTGGCAGATAGTCAGAATGACCTCCATCATCCCCCTGTCTGTGAGGAAGTGACCTTGAATGGCACCCAAGTACTGTGCTTATATGATACAGGCTTGGACTTTGACTCAGTAGTGTGCTCTTCTCTGGTGAGTCCGGAACAGATAACCACAGAAACAGTGGAAATCAGAGGACCAGTCAAGGGAGCAGGAACCATGACACTGCCCATAGCCCGAATCAACATAAGATCTCGCTATGTGGAAGGAGAGATCAAAGCAGCAGTGATGGACAACCCTATCTACCCATTAATACTGGGATGTAGATATGTCTTTCTAGGAGAACCTATAAGACCCATAGTGATGGCAACAGTCCAGACCAGGGCAAGCTCTAAGAAAGAGGAGGACACTATCATCAATACTCATCCAGAAGAGATGAGAAAGGCTCAAACTGCTGACAGTACATTGAAGCCTTGCTTTGGCAAATTACCTAAAAGCCATAACCCTCCAGAGAAAGGAGACTTATATATAAAAAAAGGCCTACTATATAGAAAAGCTGGAACAGGACCAAAAGGACATGGACAGCTTGTAGTGCCAAAATCATACAGGGAGCAGGTTATGAAGCTAGGACATGCTATACCCTTCAGTGGACATATGGGAATAGGGGCCACTGGACAACGGATAGCCTGTCACTACTTTTGGCCAGGGATCACAGAGGACATAAAGAGGTATGTGAGATCCTGTCCAGAATGCCAAAGAGTAGCTCCTAAACATAGGACTGCACCAGCAACACTGGGAGAAATGCCCATCATGGGAACGCCCTTCGAACGTGTTGCCGTGGATATTGTTGGACCCCTCAGTAGGACCAAGAAGAGAAATGCATATATCTTAACCTTGGTCGATACTTGCTCTATGTGGGGAGAGGCAGTAGCAATGTCATCGATAGATTCGAAACATGTGGCAGAGGCACTGTTAACAATATTCACCCGATTAGGTTTCCCACATCAAATATTGACTGACAATGGTTCTCAGTTTAGGGGAAAGCTAACACAAGAAGTATTCAGGTTATTTCAAGCTAGACATTATCACTGTAGCCCGTACCACGCCCAAGGGAATGGTCAAGTAGAGCGGTTCAATGGCACGCTCATTTCAATCCTTAGAAAGTTGGCTAGTGAGAAACCTGAAACTTGGGACACATACTTACCCTCAGCACTATTTGCCTATAGGGAAGTCCCACATAACTCCACAGGATTGGCTCCAGCTACATTGTTGTTTGGACGACCAATCAAAGGTCCACTGGAAGCATTGTTGCGGACATGGACTGATGAAAAAGCAGAAGAAACCGTGACTTCTTCATACCAATACGTCAACGAGTTGACATCTCGATTGAAAACAAGTTGGAAACTGGCAAATGATAACTTGAGACAGGCCAGGAGGAAGCAGGCTGCTTACTACAATAAAACAGCAAAAGATAGGGAACTTGAGGTGGGAGAAAAGGTTCTGTTACTGTTGCCCAGCAGCAATAATAAATTGCAAATTGGATGGCAGGGACCCTACGTCATATTGGAAAAACTTTCCCGGACCAACTATAAGATTGACAAGAAAGGAAAGGAGAAGGTGTATCATGTCAACCTTCTTAAAAAAGTATTATGACAGGGAAGCATCAGAAGTTGCCCATATCATGACCCTGGCCATTGCAACAGAAATGCAGGATGAACCAATTTCCTCCATGGAATACCCCCTATCAACTACGGAAAGCTATGCTCAGGTTAATGTGAGTGAACATTTAACTCTTGAGCAGAGGAAAAAGGTTCAGGAGGTGTTAGAAATCCATGCTGATGTACTCACAGATAAGCCGGGGTGTACTAATCTGTTAGAGTATGACATGACGATTACTGACCCTACACCAGTTTGTATGCGGACATACCCTATACCTTATGCTAAAGGACAGGCACTCAAGGATGAGATTGATTATCTCTTAAAAGAGAAAATTATTTCAAAGTCTGAATCTCCCTACAGCTCAAGTGTGGTGCTATTAAGGAAGCCTAGTGGTGAACACAGGTTATGCATTGATTATAGGAAACTAAATGCTATCACTGAATCTCAGGTAGACCCATTACCTGACACCAATCAGTTGTTTGCTACATTGAGTAAGGCTCGGTATTTTTCAAAAGTAGATCTAAGCAAGGGATACTACCAAATACCAGTGAAACCAGAAGTTAGGAAACTGTTAGCCTTTAGTACACCGGATGGACATTACGAGTTCAATGTACTCCCATTTGGTTTAAAGAATGCTCCAAGTATCTTCACCAGAATGATGAGGAAATTGTTGGAACCATTACAAAATCCTCATATCACCAACTTCATGGATGATATTCTGATTGCTACCACTACATTCGAGGAACACGTAGTAGCACTCTCCATGTTGTTAGGTAGATTAAGAGAAACGGGATTGACAGCACGCCCAACTAAGTGTCATATTGGATGTGAGACATTGGAATTTTTAGGTCACACTATCTCTACAGGGCAAATGTCTCCGGACCCAAAGAATGTAGAGAAAATGAGAAAAGCACCAAGACCACAAACTAAGAAGGATGTAAGATCCTTTGTGTCACTGTGCGGGTTTTATCAGAAATATATACCCCATTTTAACTCATTGTGCGCGCCATTAACCGACTTAACCAAAAAAGGTCAGCCGGATAAAATACAATGGACTGTGGAGTGTGAACAGGCTTATACAGAGTTGAAAAATAAGCTGACAAATAAACCTATCCTTGCCCTTCCCGATCTCACACAAGAATTCGTACTAAGAACGGATGCTAGCAATGTAGGCATCGGAGCAACATTACTACAGCGGGCAGACACACCGCCACATATGCTATTACCAGTAGCTTTTGCCAGTAGAAAGTTAAATACAGCTGAGAGAAATTATTCTACCGTTGAACGTGAATGCCTCGCTTTGGTCTGGTCGATCAACAAATTCGCCCCTTTTCTTTACGGGAAACACTTCATTGTGGAAAGTGATCACCAGCCTTTGATGTTTTTAGCAGTGTCTAAAAAATTAAATTCACGACTTTTAAGGTGGAGTTTACTGTTATCTCCATATTCGTTCAATGTGAGATACATACCAGGACGGGACAATCTTGGACCCGATTTTTTAAGTAGGCATCCTATCAAAGGAGATATAGAGAAACAGAAAATTAAGGAGGAACTGCAGCATGTGTTACCAAAAAGTTAACCGTGCAGGCACTGTTTTAAAGAAGAGGGCTCTGTAGCGAGATTTGGTAAACACTTGCTTGGTTGTAGCGCGACACGCCCACGCGACACCCACACACACCAGCGCAAGGTCAGCGCTGCGGTCTTTCTTTGAAGTTGGTAGACAGCGGAAATGTGACTTACGGTTAAAAGCCATACAGTATTACTGAAGAATGAGGAAATAGCTATATAGGAATGTATGGCCGACTTTAAAAGTTTGCATTTACTGGACATTAAATTATTCACTACAGGAGAACGCATGGTTGGAATAATATTAAATAAATATAACTCAACAAAGGAGATAGGCTAGGAATTATATCCAAAAGGATATTATTCAAATATAAATAGTTTTAAAGATAATTAATATTTTTCACCTTCATCACATCGGCTAAAAGTTAGCTAATAATCTTTAAAAAATTTATTACACTAACAAGCCTCAACGGAATTGTATAAAACTTATATGTAATGAAAGCCCCATATGGGGAAAAGGAAATGATATATAGGAAGGAAGGAAGGAGATAAGTGTGTGAGTGACAGAAGAGAAAAACGAGTACAGGAAAAGCACAGATTGTTTCAAATAGCTTCAAAACAGGAGATGAAACTAAAATCTTTTGGGGAATTTGGGAGCTGCTTTCTCGTACGCGCGAGAGACTGAAATATAAGGACAGAGCGGCGCATTGTAAATCACACACCAAATCCAGAAGCCAGAGTGAGAAACTGGAGGACAGCCTCTGCAAGAAAAGTTCTATTTTCACGCTGCATGCAGGGCAGATTAAGTTAAGCCAATACAGTCTCACCGTGAGCTTATTAATCCTAAGAGGGTATGTAAGTTTATTAAAAATATATGTATTACTAATATCATTTTATTTCAGATTTTATTTCTGATTGATTGTAGCAGATATAATAAAAAAAGGGAATGACGCTAACCAGAGATAACCTTCACCGGCATTGTCAGGAAGCATAACCATTAATTGGTTAGCCAAATATATTATGGCTAATTCTTGCCTGGAAGCTTACGACATACCAGCAAGTACATAAGTGACTTGACATCCATAAGTGGAAGGCAAAGGTTATATCGTACCCATGTATCATAACATGTGATTTATTCATGTATATTGTTAATTCTGCACCTTATACATTATCTTATCATGCTATCTCTGTAATATACTACCATGATTCATTCATTTACATACAAACACTGAAGACATGGTCGCATCATGAACAGCAGAGGGTGGTGAGATTGTTAGAACAATGGCCACCTATTACTTCTTGTTCCAGGTTTTTATGATCAATGTTTATGATCATTCCTGATCGAGAAACTAAAGACTTGAAGAAGTTGATCCAGCTCACTGAAGCCTAGAGGTCAACCAAACTTCAACACCTTAGTCCCCCGTAGTTATAGGGCGGGCTGAAGGAAAGTCTTCCGTACTCCAGTGTGTCGGAGGAACCTCGAGCAGACGTGGATAAAGTTGAGTTTATATATTTCCATCCAACAAATCCTGTGAGCAGTTCTAAAACGACTTTCTAATGATGAAAACTAGATGGCAAGAGATAATGTGACAAACTTGTTTTATAAATTCAGTGGAAGATAAATCCAAGACTTTTTCTATTAGTTATTTTAATTTGTAACTGTAAATAATCATACATTTTACCATCTTCCAACACCCATTTATCATTACAAGAATATATAGATGTACATAATAAATTGGATAATTGTACTCATTTGACTTGTTAAATTTTTAACTGTTAAATTTTGAGTTACTTTTTCTAATTTAATTATAATATCACATAGGGTTACGATAGCGAAGTAGCATCTTATACTTCTGAAGCCTAAATCTATTGTCCAGCTCAGAGTATTCACAGCTGTAACTCACTTGTGATACCAGTGTACTTCTCGGGCACTGGAACTTCATACTTTCTGGAGAGAGATTCTACTTCTGCTCTACCACTACTATCATACTAGGAAAACCTTTCGCTACAACTCTGATAGTCAAAGTGGTAATGACTTGAGAACCACTGTTGTCATTAAACGTTTATGTCATGGTGTTTTATCTCAGTACTCGACGTTTATAGTTCTGCTCTATTTGTTCTGTTGTACTTCTTATCTTCATAATGTTCTAACTTCGAGTCTTTGTGTGATCACTTGGTGTATCTTTATGATAGGACTGGCCTAAACCTCCAGGGGTGATAATTTCTACCAAAACTGTCTATCTGTGTCTGTCACACTTCTTATGTCTAGCTGCTGTCTAATGACTTGTCATGATTTCAAAACAGTTTATCAAACCTGGCCGTCTTGTGAATCTTGAAATCACTTGCACAACTTCTTGAACCTTGTGAAAACTGTTTCTGGACTGCTAAATCAGCAATGCTAACTATCATGCTGGCGTACCAAGCGATTAAGGAGCTAGATAACAGTAATTATTTCTGTCATCACAGAAGCAACCAACTCATTGCCATGTTGTCTGGGTGGCACCGCTTAATATCACTTGTCATATCTCAGTAACACTTGGGAGAGAACCCATATTTTCGCAACTTACGCCTAACGCGTCTAGATCTTCTTCTTCTTCCTCGTTCATCCTGAAAAGGACGTTGGTTGCGTTGTGCCCGTTTACAGCGGAGCTGCGATATTTGCGCCTTTCGGCCGATACATCCGACTTCCGCACAGCATTTTTGGGACCGGGTTAGATCACTACTCTCTCAGCCAGACTGCAGTGATGCAGCCTGTTTCCAGGACCACCACTTGGAGGCGGACTAGGGTCTTGGTCAGCTCTGGTTCGCTGACCCAGACGCAAACAGTCAAGACATGGATCGCTGACTGCATTCTCTATTGCTGCGTCTTTGGGTCCCGCGTCTAGATCTGAACCGATTAAACCTAGCACCTTGATTTAACATTACAGTTATTTACTATAGGCAGTTGCCAAAAAAAATCCCGTGCAAAAACTTGCTTCGTTCACACTGTTCGAAAATACAACTCACTTTAAAAAAACCTATCAAGGGACAGAATTACAAATCATCGCCCTTTGCTAAATAATACTATAAATTATGAACTCTTCTCTCCTTGTGTTAACTTTAATAGCCTTATGCAAATTTGTGAAACTAGAATCTCTGTCCCGCAACTCATTATTAAATAAACACAACGACTTTCTCTCAAAGAGCGCAATTAAGGATTTATCTCCCTTCACCTCAAAACGCACGTCCCATTTTATTTCCCTTTTAGAAAGGTTTAATAGTTTGTTACCACGGTTATGCATATTTTCTAGCTCGGGCGTTTACATAGCTGCCGAGTCCTTTTAGGGGCTTTATGTTAGAAGATAGACAATGTTGGTTCTTTGCAGGACTTAGTATCTATCAACGCTGATCGGGGTAGCAGTCAACAGACTTTTTTTTGGGATGGTAAATGCACTCTGATATAAACAAATAGGTTGAAAGGAACGCGCCTCACCAGAAGAATGCAAAAAAACAAACAAACAAAGCCTGTTACACATAAGTTAAGCTAACTATAAACGAGGAATGGAAAACAACATGGAAGGACAGTAGTAAAGGCAGACACGCATTCATACTGCTAAAAGAACCAAAAAGGACGTACCAGATCAGAGAAGAATTAAAGGTACCCTCGATCAAAACGCTGTGGCGTCTCCGTCTCGGTGCAGCGTACTTTATGATGGAGGAACCACACTGCCAAGAATGGCAGGAAGAAAATGACATAGACCACTACCTGATCCACCGTAAAAAATAGAGGCTAGAATTAAAAACATACTTTAGAAATCACAATATAGACATGACAGGTGATAAGGTTTTAAGTATAGATGACCCAGGGGAAGCCCAAACAATACTTAAACGATATATACGTAAAACAAAGGAAAACATATAAGGTTAGTAACAATGACAATATTAGTAATAAGAATAACAATAATAATACCCCACAAAAGAAATTAATCCAAAATAGAAATTAGGCAACAGAAACTAACAAATCATTTTTTTTTAGGACAAGGAAAGACAACGAGGAAAAAAAACAATACTTAAATGATATATACATAAAACACCGGAAAACATAAGGTTAATAAAAGTGACAATACTGGTAAAAATAATAACAATACTTCAGAATATAAGAATATAAATTTAACCAAATAGAAATTATTCACCAAAAACTAACAAATCATTGAAAAAAACAACAACATTATGGACTACGTATAGGACAAGGAAAGACAACGGAAAAAAACTACCAACTTAAAAACAACAAATACTAATATAAATTAAAACCAAAAAAAAAACTACAAAAGACAATAGTTATTTAAATAATACAAAACTGACAATAAAATGACACCAAATACCCTAATTATAATCAAATCTTAGGCTGAACTGGATAGATCAAGACGGTGGAAGAACAGGGACAATAATGGTCAGCCGTTAAATGCCATCTCATCTTCCTCATCACCGTTTAAAAAAAAAAAAAGAAACAAAAAGAACGAAGCCTGTTAAGTTAGCTGCAGCATGTTGTACAGAAACGTGATCAAATTTCACAGTGATTTCAGTTCCATAAAATTTCAATACACTTTTAATGAGTTACGCAACTGGTAACATTCAAAATTATTTATTAAAAGTTTAAATGTTGTGTTTTCTGTAGACTTTTCAAAGATATTAATATGAATTGGAGAATTGTGCTTGCTCCTTCGCCACGATAAGTTAAGGTAGTGACGAGTAAAGAAGTGATTGTCCTGCCTGGGATGAGAAAGAGTGTCATATTGAGGATATGAGAAGAAAAACTTAATGACATGATTGTCGTAAATTTATTTTGAGAGAAAAGAGTCGTAGAAATAGTGGTCCGGTTTAGAGTGGAAAATGATGATGGAAAGCTCAGTGATAGAAAATGTAGAGATTTAATAGTTACTTCACAGCGTGCTGGAGGAGAGTAAAGACAGACTTATTTACGACAAATCGTGTCTCTCAATCTTCTCTCTCACTCTCCTGGTCAAACAATTATTTGCCAGTTTTCCAGACTCGCATCTGCGCGCTCACCGATTCGGTGTTTTCAAACACACACACGACGTTGATACAAACTATATTAAACGAATAGGGGAAAAGTTGGGCTTTGGGTATATCCAACACACAGAACTAAATGAGTTTAGGTGATTTTATTCACTTTAAACATCAATCACTAAAAATATCAGATATTTCATAAATTATCATAAGTACACAAATGCAAATAACAAGTTTGGGAGGGGGTGAAGAAGATTGGTATCGACTAAGCCCTTCCCGCTCATTAGACAAAGACAAACCCAGTCCAGAGATAGATAATATCAGGAACACGGGTACGTTAACCTAACAGTAAAGTTAATTACTCTGAAAGAGGTGTTACCAAGTTAGGTATAAGTGATAGAAAAAAAACCTGTTCTTCCCAGCTGTTCTTCCCTTTACTAAGCAAATGGAAAGGAGGTGGTTTTAAACAGAGTTAACAAATTATCAACTATCCCACTTAAAGGAACAATGTAGGGTATACAGAAAAGATATATGTTACCAGGTAAGCAAGTTAACAAAATGGTCACACAAAGAATTAATTTCCTGTCATTCATACACGCGCTAGCAAAGGCCTTCACTCATCTTGCTCTCACTTACCGATTGTGAAAAAATCTTGCACTCCATAGAATAACACAACAGCAGTTACACCTCAACTAAATGTATGAGTGTTTGTTCAAGTTCTAGCCCCAGATTATCGGGTAGGCGGTCAGCACATAAAAGGATCCCGTAATCGCTGGAAAATGAATCTGTAGTTGTGTCTCTTTTCTTAATAACAGTTTCTATGGGAGGGCACGGTCTCTGATACCGGGGTGAGGATGGTGTGGTCTATTTGACTATGCCGCTGATAATAAAATTCTTACGCGTGCTGGTACACTTTATCCGTGAGGTATGGTTTAAGTCCAGTGAGAAAGCTAGTCACCTCACTGTTCAGGAAATTATGAATTATCTCTCTGTGTCAGTAAACTAGCAAAGCTCGGGCCAGTGTTCTTCTTCCCGTTACGACTTAAGTTGTTTGATGGTGCGTTAAATTTGTCTTTGGGTGTGCTTTCTTTGCTATAAGTTAGATAGCGGAATTCCAAACATAGAATCGCCTCAAAGATTAAAAATTTACACAGTCTCAACAAGTTCTGCGTCAGGGGAACTCTACACACTGTTTATGCTTTGCTTTGCTTAGATTGATTTCTTTATTGCTTTCTTAATGCTGGGATCGCACAGGTTACGATCACTCTGTATGAAAGAAAAAAAAGACATGTAATATACCGAAAACACATAACCTTCTAAAGCGCGATGAATTTCCCGTAAAGCCTATAATACACTCGAGTATTTAATTATGTATTTAATAAACACTGCGCGAATTCTAGTGGTTAAAAACACACATCTATAAGACTAGGACTTAACTGAATTTATTAATTATAAATTCCTTCGCGACTTTAAAAGTTAATTTAAGCATCTATTATCTTTTGAAATAATATAATAGATAGATCATTATATTTAAAACTGGAACTCTTGAGATGGTTTAATTAAATAGATTTAAATTAACACAGAATCCCTTTAAATAGAATGACTGAACTAGACCACTGATCACTTTACACAATATATATTTTACCGCTTTGCACAGAATTAGAAATCACTGCAAATATATATAAAATCCAGGGGAAAATCTATAACAAGATTTCAATAAAGCTAGTGCTTCTGTAAAGATCTGGCCAGCGAGTGATAACGTGTCTAGTTCTACATGGTCTATTTAGCTAAAATGAAATGTAAGTTGAGTGGGACATGATAAACTTGACAACTTATTTGATCTCACGAACTTTTCACTTTCCCCCGTTCGCTCGGTTCCTCGATTGACACCGAGACGCGAAATTAGCGGCAAGCAACTGCGTCTCGTATCAGGGAAAACTACTGTCTTTGATAGCGCCGATAGTCTCCCCTAAGATCCCTCGGTCTGTCTCTTTGATCTCGTCGCTGTATCCTACATGAGTCCCGGTGGAATGCGTTCTGGCAAACGAAAAGTTACAACAAATGTTCAGGGGTTCTAATGTTATGAAAAGCTAAAGGTCCCTTTAAATCATCCATCATATCAGGGAAAATTCACTAGTCAAACTAGACGTACGTCACAATGATATAGAAATCACTGAGATAAATGAGGGGGGAAAAAAGAGAAGATGGCATGTTGAAATAGGATGCTCAAAATGACGTAAGATATAAGAGTGGATGAGGTAATGAGCCTGAGATTGGATAAGTGTTAAAGCTTTTGCCTTTCTCGGCAACATTACCAGCTTCCGGGACCGAAACCCGGCTGTAAATTGGGACTTGACTCTGCTTTTGAGTTAGGGAAAGCAAGGCAGCGAGAAGGAGAATGGGTCACCCCACCTCATAAAGCTGGATGGCACGGTATGTTTTATGGCTACCGTAATATGCGTGTGTTTCGCAAGGAGCATAGCCAATGTGAGACTATTGACAACCCTGAGCTTTGGTCATGAGTTGTTTAGTTCTCGTGAACCCGAGATTACGTGATGTGATTAGGTGGTCAGGGACCCGGGTTCACGTTGGGCGACGTTGGAAAGTATGTAGCAGTGGGGTGCTGTTTTATACGAAGAGTCTAGTTAATCGACTAGCCTATACGCTAGAGATGGAAACTGTTCTTCAACAGACTTAAGGTTGTACCAGGTTCTGGGATGGTCCTCTAAGGTGTATTTGTTTAGAGCAGTAATTAGTTTAGCATTTGTTTCTATCAGTCATACTTTCCTTCATTCCATAGGAATGGGTAGCAAAGAAATGGAGAGACAACCTGCCTCTAGTCTCAAGATGGAATTTTGATTGTCCATAACTTATTTACAAGTCAATATAGAAAAAACTTCATAATATACATATTTCAAATATTCATCCGAGCATATTCCTTCCCAAAAATCCTGCTGTATGGACTTCTTACTTCACATTGACCACTCGGGTTCTACTCATAGGAAATTCCTTCCTGTTCTTAATGCCATTTTTTGCAAGCAAGTGCATACTAGTAGTTCAATGTAGATTACTCTGCTTCTTCAGGTTATAAAATAGCTATATCTCATCCTGACATGCCATTGCTTCATCAGGACAAATCAATCCTGCGTATGCATTTAAAGGAAAACCTTCAGCCATTATTTCATTTCTTAATCTGCAACAATCATTCGATCTCGACATGTCAATTAATGTAGAGTAATTAGTTGCGACTACTTACAGTCTTCCAATATAAAATACAACCACATAAATGCACTTTGAAGAGAACATATTATCATCCTTGGAATTGCTAATTCTTCTATTTGAATAAACTTGCGTGCAGTAAACCACTGCGTTCTCAGCACATCTTGCTTGTCTTCATAACTAGACGTGTACTGACTAAAAGCTTTTTCTGGGCCGCTGGGGAAATGGCGTCTGTTCTAAATTTTCTGAGCTCACGATTGGATAAAAACTAATCTACGCTATTACTATCATGGTCTGTTTCTACTATAAATTTACGGTTTAATTTTTTTATTTTTGACAAATTCCTATCAACCAAGTTATAGTCTGTTTTAGTTAGAAGTGATAATTCCTAAAGTGACGAACTCACTGTCACATATAGATCCCGGGGCTCCGCAAATGTATCCCGTAGGGAGACATTTGAGTACTATCAATAACAAAAATCATCCCAAAAATTCTAAGTCCAAAAAAAATTGTTCAAAAATTTTCAAGTTCAAAAAAATTTCAAAGTCCAAAAAATTCTCGACAAAATTTAACGAAATTCCTACATCTGTGTTCCTATGTCTATATGGGACTGTCGTCTATAAATGGGCCTTATTAATGGACACCATTTTCAAAAATATAAACCATGTTTTGTATCCAGACATATTGTCTACTAAATTCACCAATTGGCAACACTGGCCAACAAACTTTTTAAACATCCATAAAGTCATCACTCAAAAATATGGGGAGTGTCAAAATTGGGAACATGAACAATAAAATATCTTATTTGCATAACTTAATTGCATTATCAGAATCTATATGCATGTTACTCCAACAATATAGTTGACAACATTCTATTGGACATTGTGGGGAGGAAAACATAATTTTATCTCTGTGTCTCTTATTGGCTGCATATAACAAGACTCCGAGTACTTCAAAAATGTTGAAGTTATTTTCTTCCTGATGTTCCATAATTATGGATGTAATTTATTTATTTAGTTTCCAAGTATTTTACACTTTATTCGTAGAGATTTTGAAGGTCTCTAAATCTTTATTGTCCTGATGATCTTCTTTTCATAAAACAGTTTATCCTTCCTTGGTTACCCATCATGTTTTCTTTTCGAGTAAATGATCTAGTTGCTCATTGTTATTATTAAAAACATCTCTAGGCATATGGGTGAAGATTTCTAAATTATAATGTAACCATTAACATGTTAACATGCAATCATATTTTACACAATAAAAGCATTAAAATCTCATGGCTTATCCTTATTTATTTGTGTCTGAATGTTTCCTGTATTTGACATTTTTCAAATGGTAAGTGTATAGATTCGTTCCAAGTCCATCACTGTAGAGAATGTTCTATATTAAATTTTTTCAAAATATGTGATTTTTGTCTCCAATATCCATACAGGTAATACGTCTAGTGGTGATCCTGTCCATTTATGACTCAGCCATTTCTAATTGTTTGAAATCTTTCTTTTTTCTTGTTTTCTGTCAACACGTTATTCTCTTATGTGAGCCATAGCTTAAAATTGTTTATTATTACTAGTCTTTTTTGTCACGTAGCGTTTAAAGGATAAGAGAATTATTTAGAGGAAATAATAGATCTGATGTGGAAGATTTGGCTCAAGGAATCCCTGCTGGGTTTTCCCACTTCCAAAGGGTGACGAAGAGGGTAAATTCTCCTAACTCGACAGGTCTGGAAAAGATTGTAAGGAGATATTTGGTCTCTCGCTACCGTCGTCCCCTTCTCAGTTATCTATTATTATTATTCTTTAAATTATATTATATTTTACGAGCCCCCCCTCCCTTATAAAGGAAGATAAACATAGACAATATTCAACATCTAATGGAAGGAACAAAGCGTGGGGTACAGTATATACACCCAATTGGTTTATTGCAATAAAGTGAATAGATGGTGAATGATAGTATTGTCGATGGAATTAGTGTCTGCTGTATGTATTATGTGTCTCACACTTCACGTGTTTTTCATCATGGATGACTAAACTTTGTGGCATTGATTAGGTGAGTTTCCTTTGTCGTGGACTTAGCTTTTCAGCCCCCGGCTGATAGTGAAGTGTGGTTAGTTCTCCGGTCTCCTGACGTTGCCCCGGTAGGTCTTGAATGGTTCGGATTTGCCTTCTCTGTGCTCGACTCCGTATTCTGCGCTGAGATTGGACTGTCGTGCAAGGCTCCACCATAGACTACTCAAAGATGGACGCTAACCCGCAATTAGACACGTGGCTTCAGTGCTTTTAATGCGAGAATTCGCCGATAATTGGGTTAGACCTAGCTGTCTCAAGGGTTCCGGGCAAGTGAAGATTGCCCGTGTTTGGCGCACTTTTAGCGGGACATTTCCGCTTGGACACGTGATCCATAGCGTGCATCATGTGACATTAGCGTCAAATAAACGCTCCAATCAATAGCGTTAAAAGTCACGTGGGGTCTTCCTAAAGTGGCATAAACTGGTTTTATCAGCTTAAGCAGTCTTAAATTAAAACAGGTTCCTAGCTACCGAGGTCATTGGTCAACAATGACGTCGTATCTAAAAATAGCGAGGAGAAAATACTGAATACTAGGAGAATTTCCGCAAGTGACACTTCCCGGGACTTTGCGATCATGCATTGAGGATGAGAAAAAAACGATGTCACGTAAATAATAAAAAAAATGAAGAGAAGATTGGGCAAGTTGTCACACAAGCCCCTCCTCAAGTTTGACGTTCCGTCCAACTCCTCTTGTCCTGTCTTCCTCTTCTTTTCCAGTTTCTCATATCTCCTCGGTTGCGTCCGGATGTCTGCTCAAAAAATCTGCCCCTACGTTGTTCTTCCCAGGTATGTATTCTATGTGAAAGGAATATGGCTGCAACAGGAGTGACCATCTCATAAGCCGGGCATTAAGGTTCTTCGACGCTGCAAGAAATATCAACGGTTGGTGATCACACTGCACCGTGAACTTTTTCCCGTATAAATATGGTTGAAACTTCTGCACAGCCCATATTAGCGACAGACATTCTCGTTCGATGGTAGAGTAGTTCTGTTCAGCAGGGTTCAATTTCCTACTAGCATATGCGATGGGGAATAGAGTTGCAGAAGGTCTATCACTAGGCTGCAGGAGAGTGGCTCCTATCCCTATATTGCTAGCATCTGTTCGCAGCGTAAAGTTCAGAGTTAAGTCAGGCAGTCGCAGAATTGGCCTAGCTGTGAGTTTCTCCTTCAGCAGCGTGTAGGCATTTTCGCACTCCGCTGTCCAGGTTACTTTGTCCGGGTTCCCATTCTTGGTTAATGCGGTCAATGGCGCACTCAGGGTATTAAAATCTTTAATATATCTCTGGTAGAAGCCACATAGAGACACAAATGACCTTACATCCTTTTTAGTCTGGGGTCGTGGGGCCCGCTGTAACTTCTCAATATTACGCGCATCTGGGAACATGCATCCATGCGAGATAGTGTGTCCCAGGAATTCTAGTTGCTCGCAGGCAATTTGACATTTTGTAGGGCGAGCGGTGAGTCCTGTTTCTCTAAGTCTTTCGAAGAGTAGGGAAACTGCGTCCAGGTGCTCCTCAAAGGTGTTCGTGGCAATAAGTATGTCGTCCATGAAATTACTTCTCCCAGGGTGGTTCAGGGGTTCCAGTAGCTTCCTCATCATACGAGTAAAGACGCTTGGGGCGTTGCTTAGCCCAAATGGCAATACATTAAACTCGTAATGGCCTTCAGAAGTACTAAATGCTAACATATGTCGAATTTCCTCTTTTACCGGGATCTGGTAGTACCCTTTGCTAAGGTCTATCTTCGAAAAGTATCGTGCTCTACTCAGCTTGGTGAAAAGCTGATTCTGATCCGGTAAGGGCTCCGCTTGAAATTCCGTTACAGCGTTGAGCCTTCGGTAGTCTATGCAGAGGCGATGTTCTCCTGTGGATTTTCTAAGCAACACTACACTCGCACTATAAGGCGACTCTGATTTTGAGATAATATTTTCCTTAAGCAGGTACTCGATTTCCTCACTCAATGCCTTTGCTTTAGCATAAGGAACAGGATAGTTCTTAACTCGTACCGGGGCGAGGTCTGTTAGCTTCATATCAAATTCTATCAGGTTGGTCATGCCAGGTTTATCCGTGAGTGTACTAGTGTGTTTTCTCAACAACTGTTGAACCCGTGCCTGCTGATCCTCCGTTAAAGTTGAACTAATCTGAACATCTTGATGAGTTTCGCACTGACGAAGAGGGTATTCACAGGAGGTCAGGGGTTCTGCCTCAGTTTCCGTCGCAATAGCCAGTGTCAGGAAATGTGCTGGTTCTGCACCTGGTCTTTCATAATATCGCTTCAGCAGGTTTATGTGGTAAATTTTCTGCTTCCCCTTTATGGCAATCTTGTAATTGGTGCGCGACATTTTCTCAACAATTTTATATGGACCTCTCCACCCGATTTGCAATTTATTATTGCTACTGGGCAGGAGTAATAATACCTGTTCTCCTACTTCTAGCTCCCTATCCTTCGCAGTGCGGTTGTAGTAACGCGCATGTTTACGACGGGCACGGCGTACATTTTCCTTTGCCAGTTCCCATCCTGTTTTAAGGCGTTGGGTCAACTCCTTCACGTATTGGGATGCAGAGGTGACCGTCTCATCAGCTTTATCATCTGTCCAAGTACGTAACAGTGCCTCTAAAGGTCCTTTTATAGGTCTACCAAACAGCAATGTGGCAGGAGGCATCCCAGTAGAATTGTGGGGTACTTCGCGGTAAGCAAATAGTGCTGCGGGTAAGTATTGATCCCAGCTCTCTGGTTTTTTCCTGCGCAAGTTTCCGAAGGATGGAAATAAGGGTCCCGTTAAACCGCTCCACCTGGCCATTTGCCTGGGGGTGGTAGGGAGAGGTGTGGATATGTCGGGCCTGAAATATCCTAAACACTTCCTCGGTGAGTTTTCCTCGGAATTGGGAACCATTATCTGTCAGGATCTGTGACGGAAACCCTAGCCGAGTAAATATGGTGAGCAGAGCCTCAGCAACATGCTTAGAATCACAGGCGGGCATAGCAATTGCCTCTGCCCACATGGAGCAACAATCCACTAACGTGAGTATATAACTGTTTCTCTTTTTGCTACGAGTAAGTGGACCCACAATATCCACCGCTACTCGTTCGAAGGGTGTGCCCAAGATTGGCATTTCTCCCAGAGTGGCTGGGGCCGTCCAGTGTTTCGGCGCTGTCCTCTGGCACTGTGGGCATGATTTCACATATCTCTGGATATCGGCGTTGATACCTGGCCAATAATAATGACATGAAATACGCTGAATCGTGGCACTTATGCCCATGTGGCCACTAAACGGAAGGGCATGGCCCATTTCTAGGACCTGGGCTCGGTATGCTGATGGAACCACAAGTTGCCCATGTTCCTGTCCTCCATTTCCTGCTTTCCGATGCAACAGCCCATTTTTCTTGTAGAAGTCTCCCTTTTGGAGAGGAGTGTGCGCTCTCGGTAGTTTTTTTTGTAGCAGGGTGCTAGAGATTGATCCTCCGTTTGTGCCTTTTTTAATTCCTCAGGAAGGATGTTGGGTGGGGATTCCAACTCCGTATTCCGTTTGGCCTGTCCTCTAGTGGTGACAGCCGCCACAACCAGAGGGTGAATGGGTTCTCCCAAGAACACATACCTACACCCTAAGATCAAGGGATAAATAGGGTCGTCCAAGATCGCTGCACGGATTTCCCCAGTCACATATTTTGATTTGACCTTAATCTTGGCTATGGCCAAACGCATAGGTGCTGCACTTTTAGTAGGTCCTTGTATTTCTATAGTGTCTTCTGTCATCTGGTCAGGCTTGACTAGGGATGCACAGACAACTGCGTCGAATGCAAGGCCTGTATCATAAAGGCAGGTCACCTCTTGGTCATTTACGAGGACTGTCTCAACGACCGGGGGATGTCGGGGTTTGTCCAGAGGTTCTTCCGGTCCATTTCCCCTTGCGGCACTTTTACGTAAGCAGGCAGCATGATGAGGTGGGTTTTTCCGGTTGCACTCCTGCGTATTGTGGGTGATGGTTCTACAGTGCTTACACCATTTTTCCCCTTGCCTCTGCTGCTGGAAATTAGATCTCTGAGTAGTCTTGTAGTCTGGCTTGTCATGCTTTTTGAAGTTAGTATACGGTGGTTTCACTTGGGGGTCCATGTGTGACTGAGCTGTCTGTCTAGGTACGTAATCTGGTTGTTTCCGTCTGGGTGGTGGATTCTCTGATAGTGCTGCCTGATATCGTTCCGCTAACTGGACTATGGATTCTAAAGTGCTGGCCCCATTCTCTGTCAGGAATCTTCTCATGTCGGAAGTCATGGTGTCCTTCAGTTGTTCGATCATGACCATTTCCTTCAGGCCTTCCCAATCATGAGTAAAATTCCCTAGGGCACCCCACTTCTCCACGTAGGAATCCAGTCTCGCAGCAAACTGAGCAAAGTTCTCTCCGACTTCCCTCCTAGAGTTACGGAACCTCTTCCTATAGGCGTCAGCATGTAGCTCATAACGAACCAATAGTGCCTTTTTCAAAGAGTCGTAGTCATCCTGTAAACCTGGAGGAAGCTTGCTATACACGTCATAAGCAGTTCCTCTAAGCCCTTGCGACAGTTTCAGGTTCCATTTGCTCTTCTCCAAACCAAACGTGGTGGCAAACTTCTCAAATTTGTCGAGATACCTATCGATCGAGTCGGCTTGTTCCGAGAAAGCTTCAAATGGAAACGTCAAAGGTCCCAAAGTTGACATGAGTGAGGATGGCAAAGGTCCGGTGCCCCCTGCGTGCAAGGAAGGCATATCATCTGACCGTGGCGATAGGTTGCCTGAGGAGGTAGATGCGGTCGCACCGGCTACTGGTTCAACTCTTTGAGCTTGTCCCTGCATCTCTAACTGCTTCATCTTCAATGCATGCTCGCGTTCATCTCTCTCGCTTCTTTCTCTAGCGTCTACAGCTTTTATCCTCTCATCTATTTCTGCTAACTTTATTCGCTCTTCTCTTTCAGCTTTCGCTGTTTCTCGAGCGTAATACTTATCAGTCTCGACACTGACATAATTTGCAAGGTCCACCCCACTATAACCTAGATCTCGACCGGCCTCCCCTAGTGCTGCCTTAAGCTTAACTATTTCAGCCATCTTTTGCAGTTAAAGTCCACACTGAGTAAGCTAGTGCTACCTTCCAATAGTATTTCTAGCAACAAGTAAATACTAATTATTTATCCGACTGCTGTAGAATGAAATTACTACAGTTATGGAGACTTAAGGTCTGTAATTCAATGAAATACAAAATCAAGAACTAACTTAATTAAACACAACATATATAAAGGGATTCACCAATCAATGCCTGAATTTCTAGAAAAAATGTTTTCTGTCTTTCTAGAGCTCACTGTGTGAAAATACATGTGTTAAAATGGTATACTGTAATGACTGAATGGATGATACTATCCCAGAGGTATGATAAAATACATAAGTTCAAATCCCGGACCGAGACACCAGTGTCACGTAGCGTTTAAAGGATAAGAGAATTATTTAGAGGAAATAATAGATCTGATGTGGAAGATTTGGCTCAAGGAATCCCTGCTGGGTTTTCCCACTTCCAAAGGGTGACGAAGAGGGTAAATTCTCCTAACTCGACAGGTCTGGAAAAGATTGTAAGGAGATATTTGGTCTCTCGCTACCGTCGTCCCCTTCTCAGTTATCTATTATTATTATTCTTTAAATTATATTATATTTTACGAGCCCCCCCCCTCCCTTATAAAGGAAGATAAACATAGACAATATTCAACATCTAATGGAAGGAACAAAGCGTGGGGTACAGTATATACACCCAATTGGTTTATTGCAATAAAGTGAATAGATGGTGAATGATAGTATTGTCGATGGAATTAGTGTCTGCTGTATGTATTATGTGTCTCACACTTCACGTGTTTTTTTCATCATGGATGACTAAACTTTGTGGCATTGATTAGGTGAGTTTCCTTTGTCGTGGACTTAGCTTTTCAGCCCCCGGCTGATAGTGAAGTGTGGTTAGTTCTCCGGTCTCCTGACGTTGCCCCGGTAGGTCTTGAATGGTTCGGATTTGCCTTCTCTGTGCTCGACTCCGTATTCTGCGCTGAGATTGGACTGTCGTGCAAGGCTCCACCATAGACTACTCAAAGATGGACGCTAACCCGCAATTAGACACGTGGCTTCAGTGCTTTTAATGCGAGAATTCGCCGATAATTGGGTTAGACCTAGCTGTCTCAAGGGTTCCGGGCAAGTGAAGATTGCCCGTGTTTGGCGCACTTTTAGCGGGACATTTCCGCTTGGACACGTGATCCATAGCGTGCATCATGTGACATTAGCGTCAAATAAACGCTCCAATCAATAGCGTTAAAAGTCACGTGGGGTCTTCCTAAAGTGGCATAAACTGGTTTTATCAGCTTAAGCAGTCTTAAATTAAAACAGGTTCCTAGCTACCGAGGTCATTGGTCAACAATGACGTCGTATCTAAAAATAGCGAGGAGAAAATACTGAATACTAGGAGAATTTCCGCAAGTGACACTTCCCGGGACTTTGCGATCATGCATTGAGGATGAGAAAAAAACGATGTCACGTAAATAATAAAAAAATGAAGAGAAGATTGGGCAAGTTGTCACATTTTTCAAGAAAAATCATCTGTGTACTAGCTTTTTTGCAATTATCATACATCACTTATTCAATTAATCACCAAAACAATATGTTTACAACATGTCATTGAAATAAATTTTCAATATTCCCATTTAAGACAAGGTTCCTGGCACTCTGGCTACTATGTATCCTTACTTTCTTTGGTTCCATGTATATAGTGTAACATTTTTCTTCTTTTAAGTTCAATGTATCATTTATGGCGTTCCAAAATTCCGTGCTATTGGGATCCTGTCTAGTTCTCCTGTTATCACTAGAAATACATCCTTAGTGAACCTTATGAGCTGTATCTGTCAATATTTTTTTTCAACAACACATCATACAATCATTATAGAAAATCAAGTCGAATATCTTAATTCAGTAACAATATATAACAAAAATATTTTATTTTACAGTATTTGCATTGTCAACACCAGTTCTGCCTTCGCAGGTCGAAGGTTTTTCAGAACTATATGGTGTTTATAATATCTGCTGCTACAGCCAGATGGTCAATTTAAATTTCTTAAATTCACAATAATTTAAGTTAATTATTATTATGGGGTATGAGGGTATACGTATTCCAATGTTAATCCATGATGCAGCAATATGTATGTCCCATCTAGGTATTCTTTTATAATTTCATATCCGTCTATTGTATATATATATCCATGGTCAGTTATATTCAATCCATTCATTATATTGGGTGATCCGATCTCAGTATGTCAAAATATTTTAGTTATTTTTGACTCTATGATTATTCAGTCAAATTATAACAACCGTTTCTATATAAGCCTCAGCAAGCAATCATCATTTGCTATCCATCTTATTTTAATCAGGTTCACAATATAAGGCAAGTGGCAAAAGTATCAAAAAATATCTTCTCCCAAAATATGGAGGTATTACACAATCTCTTGTATATAACAAATATTTGATCAGTTCATTCCATTATTATTTTATTTTATTGTGTCTATAACATCTGTGGTTCCATAGGATATTCATACTCCATTTGTATATCCTTTGTCTATGGGTGATCCAAAACTCGTATGGTTCCATTATGTGGCAATCCTGTTTCTATGACTTGTTATATGTCCGTGGAAATCCATAAGATTTTCCAATTATTCTGACGTCTTTCTTTCGTATCCACGAAAAGACTATAATATTAGTAACCAACATTAATGTGGGGCATTCATGCATAAGCCTCATATCAACAACATCCTTTGTATTATCATATAGTTTCACTATAATACTGTAAAACCTATATAATGTCACAGGCAACCTTCATAAAGAGGTGCTTCTTTTTTTTTCTCGTGTCTCACCAGCAGTATTAGGGAAAAGTGGCAATGTATTTTCTCTGGGATTAGCATACACAAATGCTATCAATAGGGTTTCTATCTGCAAAATCAGCATGCGCAGATGTCTTTGGGGTGTTGGGTAAAGGGCAATGTCTTGAAATTGGGGCAGTGTATTTTACATCAGCTTGTCATACAGGTGGGTAATTTTTTCATCAGTCGTTTGTTTACATCAACAATTTGTGGGGTGGTACAATGGTATGCATCAGCAGTGATGTATGTCAATCTTGTATAATATGCTATTCTGTAGTATATTTTGTATCTTTCCAACTCTTCTGCAGAGTTAACTTAATCACAAAAATGCAACATCAGCATTTTATAATATCTCCTTATATCATAATTTTGGGCACAATGGGCTAATCACCTGTTTGCCAAGTCACTTCGATTACATGTCCTGCCTAAGAGCCTTGTGCACTTGGGTCCCCTCGACACCTCGTTTCACGGGGTAGAAGAGGTTACGATTATGAGATGAGATATCATAATTTTATGAGTGGGGCTATGGAGGAAGTGAACTTGAAAATGAGTAAGAATGTTAGCAACACTGTTTAGAACAAGTAAGAGGACAGTATACTGTGGAGTCGTCATGGATAGAGGAAAAATAGACTATCTGTGGATTACAAGAGTATTGTAATGCAAAAGGATGAAGAAATTACTTGGCGAACGAATTTATAAATTCCGAATGTCGTCTCAGAATGATAGAAAGAAAAAAAAGGTATGAGAAGTAAGGTGGGGAAATCTTATAATGGTTGTTAAAGATACAATCTATTTTGCTGAATGCAATATTTTCAAACAATTTGTCGTGTACATACTCAAAATAAATACACCTGAGGGAAGAAAAAATATAGCATGACAGATATGGGTATAAATTGTAATGGTGTGGGTGATACGTATTTTGTTACAAGCTGTAATAGTAGATTCAATAGAACATTATAGAAATAGACAAGTCCGGTGGCATAGGCATTATAGGTTAAAAGGATTAGTAAAAAGTAAGAAAGGACCACTAGTGCAAAGTGTTCTGCGAGAGGATGCACTAAGATGTATGAAAAGGAAATCAGTGGACTCTGGGATGTGTAAGGACAAGAAGTCGAGTTTAGGAAATGTGGAAATTGATCATAAATCAATGTCATAGCAAAATCAGCGTGACACATATAGTGTGAAGGGGATGGTGGAAGGTAACATCATAACTGTATAGCTAATTTAACGTGTCATGTGTGTGATTGCAAATAGCAAGGCTGTGATTTTGTTGTGTCGTCTTTATTACACAATCAAGAAAAAATCGTCTAATTAAAATCAATCATGGGCTGGTCTTGAGTTACTCTGGTCATCAATAAGTTGTCTGCGAAAACAGTTTCTTGGTTAGGCCTTTACATCTCGCACTGGAACAGGGCATCTGGAACTGTCAACTTGGGCGTGTTTCAGGACAGCGGAACGCCTAGGTGTTCTGCTATAATCCTCCTGTCGAATTCCTGCATCTGAATTCTCCATCGTTCTCTCCATCTTCTCAGCACTTCAATCTCTTCGCTGGTTAGGGGAGCATCATATTGATCAGCAGTGTTGATGGGTGTGGCAGGCGACGTTTCGTTGACTCTCTGATGGGGCACTGAGGAGGTCGGTGGGGAGGACGGTGATGATTGTCGTAAATTTATTTTGAGAGAAAAGAGTCGTAGAAATAGTGGTCCGGTTTAGAGTGGAAAATGATGATGGAAAGCTCAGTGATAGAAATGTAGAGATTTAATAGTTACTTCACAGCGTGCTGGAGGAGAGTAAAGACAGACTTATTTACGACAAATCGTGTCTCTCAATCTTCTCTTTCACTCTCCTGGTCAAACAATTATTTGCCAGTTTTCCAGACTCGCATCTGCGCGCACACCGATTCGGTGTTTTCAAACACACACACGACGTTGATACAAACTATATTAAACGAATAGGGGAAATGTTGGGCTTTGGGTATGTCCAACACACAGAACTAAATGAGTTTATGTGATTTTATTCACTTTAAACATCAATCCCTAAAAATATCAGATATTACATAAATTATATCATAAGTACACAAATGCAAATAACAAGTTTGGGAGGGGGTGAAGAAGATTGGTATCGACTAAGCCCTTCCCGCTCATTAGACAAAGACAAACCCAGTCCAGAGATAGATAATATCAGGAACACGGGTACGTTAACCTAACAGTAAAGTTAATTACTCTGAAAGAGGTGTTACCAAGTTAGGTATAAGTGATATAAAAAAAAACCCGTTCTTCCCAGCTGTTCTTCCCTTTACTAAGCAAATGGAAAGGAGGTGGTTTTAAACAGAGTTAACAAATTATCAACTATCCCACTTAAAGGAACAATGTAGGGTATACAGAAAAGATATATGTTACCAGGTAAGCAAGTTAACAAAATGGTCACACAAAAGAATTAATTTCCTGTCATTCATACACGCGCTAGCAAAGGCCTTCACTCATCTTGCTCTCACTTACCGATTGTGAAAAAATCTTGCACTCCATAGAATAACACAACAGCAGTTACACCTCAACTAAATGTATGAGTGTTTGTTCAAGTTCTAGCCCCAGATTATCGGGTAGGCGGTCAGCACATAAAAGGATCCCGTAATCGCTGGAAAATGAATCTGTAGTTGTGTCTCTTTTCTTAATAACAGTTTCTATGGGAGGGCACGGTCTCTGATACCGGGGTGAGGATGGTGTGGTCTATTTGACTATGCCGCTGATAATAAAATTCTTACGCGTGCTGGTACACTTTATCCGTGAGGTATGGTTTAAGTCCAGTGAGAAAACTAGTCACATCACTGTTCAGGAAATTATGAATTATCTCTCTGTGTCAGTAAACTAACAAAGCTCGGGCCAGTGTTCTTCTTCCCGTTACGACTTAAGTTGTTTGATGGTGCGTTAAATTTGTCTTTGGGTGTGCTTTCTTTGCTATAAGTTAGATAGCGGAATTCCAAACATAGAATCGCCTCAAAGATTAAAAATTTACACAGTCTCAACAAGTTCTGCGTCAGGGGAACTCTACACACTGTTTATGCTTTGCTTTGCTTAGATTGATTTCTTTATTGCTTTCTTAATGCTGGGATCGCACAGGTTACGATCACTCTGTATGAAAGAAAAAAAAGACATGTAATATACAGAAAACAAATAACCTTCTAAAGCGCGATGAATTTCCCGTTAAGCCTATAATACACTCGAGTATTTAATTATGTATTTAATAAACACTGCGCGAATTCTAGTGGTTAAAACACACATCTATAAAACTAGGACTTAACTGAATTTATTAATTATAAATTCCTTCGCGACTTTAAAAGTTAATTTAAGCATCTATTATCTTTTGAAATAATATAATAGATAGATCATTATATTTACCACTGGAACTATTGAGATGGTTTAATTTAATAGATTTAAATTAACACAAAATCCCTTGAAATAGAATGACTAGACCACTGATCACTTTACACAATATATATTTTACCGCTTTGCACAGAATTAGAAATCACTGCAAATATATATATAAAATCCAGGGGAAAATCTATAACAAGATTTCAATAAAGCTAGTGCTTCTGTAAAGGTCTGGCCAGCGAGTGATAACGTGTCTAGTTCTTCATGGTCTATTTAGCTAAAATGAAATGTAAGTTGAGTGGGACATGATAAACTTGACAACTTATTTGATCTCACGAACTTTTGGGGATCTGACCGCCAAATCAAGAGATGAAGCCGCCCCCTGGTCTTCGTATCCGCTCGCTGCTGCCCGTTTCGCTTTCCCCCGTTCGCTCGGTTCCTCGATTGACACCGAGACGCGAAATTAGCGGCAAGCAACTGCGTCTCGTATCAGGGAAAACTACTGTCTTTGATAACGCCGATAGTCTCCCCTAAAATCCCTCGGTCTGTCTCTTTGATCTCGTCGCTGTATCCTACATGAGTCCCGGTGGAATGCGTTCTGGCAAACGAAAAGTTACAACAAATGTTCAGGGGTTCTAATGTTATGAAAAGCTAAAGGTCCCTTTAAATCATCCATCATATCAGGGAAAATTCACTAGTCAAACTAGACGTACGTCACAATGATTTCAACGTAGCCTGTGGATGTGTGGCTGATGTATCTTGGTGTAGTTTGGGAACATCCTGATGTTGTTTGGGACCGTGTCTTCTTTTCTTCTTATTTCGTCTTTTCACGTGATTTTGTGGCGATGTGACAGGATTCGTGGTTGGGGGCGATTCATCAGGCTCGGAGAGACACATGCGTTTGGTACTGGAACTGACTGTAGGTACAGTATTGGACGCGTTGTTGACAAGGGGCACAGTATTTGACACACTGTTGATGTTGACAGGTTGGTGGTAAGCTGAAGAAACTGGTACCGACTGTGATGTAGCTGGAGAGGGCGTGGGTTGTGAGTGTAGCAGTTTTACACACGTAGTAACTGGAGGTGATTCGTTATGCTCAGGGAAATACGACTTGACAGTGGTGACTTCTGAGGGTGAGGCGTTGTCTAAAAGTGGGGCGCTGACTACGGATCCCACACCGCTATCTGAATCTGATAAATATGACATTGTGTCGTCATCACATTCGTTTGAATCTGGTAACAGGCCTAATATACCAGGGTTACAACTCAGTTCACTTATTATCTGTGCAGTTTCATTTTCATGCGGCATGTCGATTACATTGTTGTGAGATTCTTGTCGCCTTTCATCTTGAGAATGGGTTTGAGTGGGCTTGGATAATGTGCGGGTGCTGAATGTGTCACATGCTTGACTTGACCCCTCAACGTCTGTCTGTGTTGCGACCGAGGTCATTCTTGGTTCATTCAGGAATGCGCTGTGATGCTGTTTAATTTGGGTTGGTCTAATGTGAATGGGGTTATGTAGCGTCGTGTTTACTTTCACAGAACTGACCTGTTGACGTTCAAAAAATGGTCTTCGCCATAGATGTAGTGGTTTTACAACAGCACGAAAACCTTCATCTGTGATGACGATGCATTTCCTGTCAGATGCCTGGAGATTCTTTATTTCGCAGATCGTATGACCTTTGACATTGGTGAATAGGCTTCGAACTGCGATGCGGCAATCTCTTCTATTTAAACTCGTCCAGTGATTCTTAGCACGTCTGTTAAAATGATACAGCGTACTATCTGTGTCCTCGTTATAATGTGTTGGTAGACATGGGTATCGTAGGTTTCCTAATTTGTCGACAGAGTAACTTTCCGCATCCGCGTGTTTTGTTACTGCATTAATCTTGACATATGAGGCTTCCCCATGAATATTAGGACGTAAGATGAGGGATTCTCGTTTGGAATAACCTCCCGTCAGAAAACCATTTTTCCACCTGTCAGAGTCAGAGGGGTGGCGTGGGTTGGAAAAACTTGAGGAGGGAGACTGATGGGCAAAGCTCTGACACAGTGATGGCTCAAGCTGCATAGGGTAACTTCCCGTCAGCAAATATTTCTTAGACATGTCAATCGGTGGGCTGTAATGGTTGTGCCTGTGCGGGTTGGTTTTGTGGTTGTTGATGTTGTTCTACCCCGAGTTGCAGGAAACCTTCCATTAATTGGTCCATCTTTCGTTAATGCTTAGTCTGTTTTTCTGCTCTTTATAGAGGCCTGGCACGGGCACCATATATAATACATGATGGCGTGAAGATCACAAAAATATTGTAATTCATTCAATTATTTCTCATTCATATATAGCATGGATCGTTAAGAGTAATTTTTGTTGAACTACTACTTTACAGTCTTCCAATATACATGATGGCGTGAAATTCAAAACACATAAATGCACTTTCAAATTTACATTCAACATCCATCATGATATAAGACCATGGATGTCAATTAATGTAGAGTAATTAGTTGCGACTACTTACAGTCTTCCAATATAGAATTCAAACACATAAATGCACGTTGAAGAGAACATACTAACATCCTCGGAATTGCTAATTCTTCTATTTGAATAAACTTGCGAGCAGTAAACCACTGCGTTCTCAGCACATCTTGCTTGTCTTCATAACTAGACTTGTACTGACTAAAAGCTTTTTCTAGGCCGCTGGGGAAATGGCGTCTGTTCTAAATTTTCCGAGCTCACGATTGGATAAAAACTAATCTACGCTGTTACTATCATGGTCTGTTTCTACTATAAATTTACGGTTTAATTTTTTTTATTTTTGACAAATTCCTATCAACCAAGCTATAGTCTGTTTTAGTTAGAAGTGATAATTCCTAAAGTGACGAACTCACTGTCACATATAGTCAATTTGGAGTGCGCTTTTCGATAGCGGTCAGAAAGCCGTGAAGAGAGGCCTGTACGCCATTTTGTATTTTGGTAATTATTGTACCAGCAGATGTTAGCTAGAAGTGTTCCTCCTGTCGGCTAGATGTTTTTTCCAGCTATTTTTGCAGGTTGGTTTTTTATAGTTGAATCTAGCTTGTGTTAGCGCGCAGTTATGAAGTTTACTTAGATATAAGATATTGCGGCCGAGTTTTGACCTTCCCTATATGGCGTGCTCATTGTAGCCTGTTAGAACGGCATTGTAATACTGTTAGAAAGATCACGATGTTTTGATAATGTCCACTGAAGCCGTATCTTGGCTATTTTGTTATGATTCGCATTAGTTAAGGGATTGGAATGAACTGTGTTGTTCCCTTATTCTGTGTGACACTAGATTGTGTGTGCCTCTAGATCTATGCTAGCTATAATTAATACGTCTGTCTTTACATCTACACACACCTAGATCGTCACACTGGACATAGCATAGTGCAGTGAGACCTCTCACAATTCATTTACCTGCGACGGTATCACTATGGGACTACCCACCTAATGACCAAAACGAGACAGAAGCTGCAATGGATCTCCAACGCTTCCTGTCTCTTGTCTTGATGGTTACCTCTGCTAGACTCTTTCCTGTCCATCTCTTGATTTTATCTTCCCACTTATAACACAGTCTTACTCTTGCACGTTTGCCTTCAACTCTGTCTTCTATTATGATCTTTAGTAAGGGGTTAGTCTGTTTACATGGCCAAAATATTTTACCAGTTTTAGATGTAAATATTTTAGATGTGGAATATTTGAGATGTAAATAAATTTACATACGACAAAACATAAAAGTTGAATTAACCAAACAAAGAGAGATCATAACAGAATAAAATAGCGTGAAGGGGCTTTAATATCAGCAATAGGAATTGCTGTACAGAGCAGTAAAACAGAATATTCCCTGACAAATGCTGAACGTTGGGCCGAAAGGCGCCAACATATGTACACTGGAGAAAAACAACAAGATGTACATTGAGACAAAACGGCAACTATCCCATAAATGATTGAATGCCCATATTACTAAATGTCCTATTACGAACAATGAAAAAACTACCCTCCACCTTTTTGGGAGAGTATTGAAAAGGCACGCATTGCACCGTGAAAGTTAAATTGAACACCTATTACAAGAGCACGCAGAACTTTCATTGTTTTTCATGGTGCTTTGACCATTTATCAGAAGTCAAGATATGTTTGACTGCAAAGATTCAATGAAGTTGAAATTGCATTGAACGGTATGTAATGACGCCCGGTGAATGAGTGACTTCATCAAGACATGCAGCGGAAGGATAACAACATAATTATTTTCCGTCAGGCGTTAGTGGGTTATTTGCTCCTGCATATCTAATTATATGCAACAAGACGTATTAATATGTTACATTCGTTGCCTACTTCTTTGCATCTGTCGTGGGTTGTCTCCCTTGATTTGCCGTAGTGGTCTACGAATAGCCAGACCATTCAAGTAAAATGATGAGTTTTAAGACTTACCCCTTCGTGAAGGGTAGTTATCCAGACCCTTTGCACAGATTGTTCGATAGTACTTCACTGCAGCAGTAAAGATGCAGTCTTCACATGTGAGCTAATGATAATTGCTAATTTACAACTCCTAGCTTTATCATTTGATGAAGATTCTTCGGAACTGTGACTATAAATATTTTAAAAGAAGTTGTATACTTTTAATGTTACAAAGTTACTTCTTATTATATTTGGCACGTCTTATAACGAAATCTTATACTATCTCTCTCAGACATATGTTCTCCTCTCCGAGTGCTGAGAATTGGAATCCGTGGGGAATCTTAAGACGCTCAGATCTTATAATCACTAATTCGCCCACACGAAATTTAATTTCGTTTAGTTTATTTTGTTCAAGTCAATCACAATTTCAGCTAGTTTATTTTCTGTTTTTAACTGATTCCCTATGTAATTATTTTCAGCTCTGGACGGAATTATTTTTAAGCCCCAAAAATGTACATATACATAATTTACTTTTACTAACAATGTGTGTCTAATCATGAGTTAAGAATAATATATTATATATCAAATTAAAATACATTGGATGGATAATATGAATATATATACTTTTCTAGCTAATTTTATATTATGTTTATATTATGACAGATAATATGTACACAGAACAAAAGAATAAATTTTGAACATAAATTTTCCACTTACCTAAGGCTTGTAACATAAATTATTAGCACAATACAGTTTCTCTGCTCCCTTTGTGAAGGTAATCCATTTAGAAACACAGAAAAAAGTAAGAAAGTTGTGCTTGATCACTCAGTTTGTTCACTGTTCACATATTAGTAACATATCCTGCGTGTTTTCGGCCATTATAGTGAAACGGCAAAACACGACGAAAAATGAAGATAAATGTGAAAAATTCCCTTCAAACTCAAACAAAGGAAGTTGAAGCTTGTTGAAATTTGCGCAGTTTTGTGTTTACTTCCGTTCGAGATAAATTCCGGTCAGTATAAAATATCAGAGTATAAAGAAACAACAAAATAAATCAGAGTCTTTTAAAAGATCTTGCGGACACAACGGTCGGCCATTGTGTGTTTTAAAAGATCTTGCGTAGGGAATCAGTTAAACCAATAACATTGGATGACGTCTTACTTAGTGTATTTTACCTACGCGTCTTTATAATTTCGGATGCCATGTTCTTCTCAATACATTGGTAGTGTTGCGAATTCCTGACATCGCAGGAAATTATTATGAGATGTGTCATGCCTTAATCTCCCAGTATTTGTTATAATCAGATCAGACATAAGGATTAGAAATTTTTGCACGTCACTCCAGCAAAATAAATAATACGTTATCGAAACACGGCCTTCCTCTCCATTCAGCACCATTTGTTTGTCTCATTTCGCCATGCTGGAGGGAAGCAAATGCGTAATCCTAATGTGGTATCAGACAACTTGACTCGTTAATCTTGGAAAAAAACGCCTATTGACCGTCTTGTATAAACAAGAGGCCAAGTGAACAAAAGGTCCGCCAATGTGGATTTAATCGTTGACATTATTGTCCCACGCCCTGTTAAGCGCTGACATTCTACAATCAAAAAGATAAACATGTCATGAGTGACTTAAGCCCCAGAAACATAGTTTTATCTCAGAGATTGTACCTCATACGAAAAAGATAAAATCAGCAAAATAATGGCGCAGGGAATAAACCAAATTAATTTACAAACTCACCACAATAACCAACACATTTACACAAACAAAAAACCAACCACCCATCACTAAAAAAAACAACCAAAAAAA
The DNA here is from genome assembly GCA_024509875.1 of Oreohelix idahoensis. Classification (NCBI taxonomy): domain Eukaryota; kingdom Metazoa; phylum Mollusca; class Gastropoda; order Stylommatophora; family Oreohelicidae; genus Oreohelix; species Oreohelix idahoensis. The sequence goes on from JAMPIV010016752.1 coordinate 301,705, forward strand.
AACCAATTACAACAAACACCACCACAACCACCCCCAAACCCACCAAAACAAAACAACAAAAAACACACCAAACAAAAAAAAAAAAAACAAAACCAAACAACCTTCTCCCCTTCCTAAAACCACCCCCCCCCAACTAGTGTTTTAAAATTATAAACCTTAAAAACTTAAAAATAAAAACACTTCCAATATTTTTTTTATTTATACCCAAAACCCAAAACGTTTAAAAAAAAAAAAAATGCCAAAAAAAAATAAAAAACAAAAAAAAAAACAAAAACACCAAAACCAATACAACCCCCACCTCCTAAAACAAACCCCCCCCCCCCCCCCCACAAACCGGCCCCACACAACCCTAATAAACCCCAACACAAATCTTACTTATACCCACAATACCCCCAGATTCGATCCAAAACCAACCATGGGTAAAGTACAACGGTAATTAAAAGCTTTTACTACCCCCAAAAACCCACACTCCCAAACACCCCCCTCATACCCCACCCCCCCCCCCAACCAAAAAATAAACCCCAATCCTCCCCCACAACTTTACCATTTACCACAAAACACCCCCAAAACATAATACACCCTAAAAAAACTCAACTAAAACAACTATCAAAAAACCCCCCCACCCAACCCGTAAAAACACCAACAAACCAACACCCCCCAATCACCCCACCAACAAACCCCATCACCCCCCCCCCCCCCCAACCCAAACACCAAACCCAACAAACACCCCCCCACCCCCCCCTAACACCCCCATCCCCAAACACATAACCAATACCATACCACCCCCCCCCCACCCCAAAAAACCCCACCCCCCCAAACCATTCCAAACCAAAACCCCCCAACAAAACCCCAAAAATAAACCCCCCCAAAAACCCCCAAAACAAAAAAACCCACAACCCCACCCAATAAAACCACCCAAACCCACACCCCAACATCCCACCAAAAACAAACCAACACCCAAACCCACCCACCCCCCCCTTAACACCCCCCCCCACCCCCCAAACCCCCCCCACACCCCTCCCCCCCGCTACCCCCCCCCCACCCCCCCCCCCCCCACCCCCCCCCCCCCCCACCCCCCCCCCACCCACCCCACCCCCACCCCCCACCACCCCACCCCCCCCCCCCCACCCCCCCCCCCCCCCCCCCCCCCCCCCCTTCCCCCACAAAAGGTGGTTTTTTTTCCCATTCCCCCCCCCCCCCCCCCCCCAAGAACACCCCCCCCCATTAACCCCCCCATCCATATATACCCCTAGACCCCCCCCCCCCCCCCCCACCCCCCCCCCCCCCCCCCCCCCCCACCCCCCCTTACTCCCCCCCCCCATCCCCCCCCCAACCCCCCCCACTAATTACCCACCACCCCCCCCCCCCCGTCCACCCCCCCCCCCCCCCCCCCCCCCCCCCCCCCCCCCCCCCCCCCCCCCACCCCCCCCCCCCCCCCACACCCCCCCCCCCCCCCCCAACCCCCCCTACCTTCCCCCACAAACCCCCCAAAACTACCCCCCACCCCCCCCCCCCCCCCCCCCCCCCCCCCCAAAAACCCCCCCCCCCCCAATTGGACCCCCACCCCCCCCCCCCCCCCCCCCCCCCCCCCCCCCCCCCCCCCCAACTACCAGGGGTCACCCCCCCCCCCCCCAACCACCCCACACCCACCCACCCCCCCAAACCCAACAACATGTACACCCCGTTACACCACAAACACACACGTAAACACCAATCATACTCCAAACCCACTAAACCAATCCCTACTTCCCCCAAGCTTCCACCCCTACGTTTGGCTTAAAAAACCCAAAATATGCCATATTCCATAACCCAATATGATGCGACAAACACAAAATCCCAATGTTTTAATAACCCCCATAATCAAAATATTTAAACCCTGTTTATTTGAAAATCAGGCCATGCAAACGGCGTGCGAGATGGCTTACACAGCGACACACAGCGAGCGGCATAACTGCATGTGTCCCTCAGTGCATCTCTCTCTCTCTTAGTTCGTCCGTCTGTCTTTCTAAGTTAACCTTGTGCGTGTAATTACACTAATGTTTGTTTTAGTATCTAGGTCGTTGAGAAAATACAGTACATATTTTATAGGGGGTGTGGCGATACAATTATTTGAAGAATGCAGCAGGGAAAGCAGAGATTTTGCGTTCATCCCTTCCGGCGTTATTAATTTCAGGCTTTTGCGCTATTGGGAAATCACTGGTTTTGCTCCATTCTTCTTTCTTTCTTATATTTGCTTTCTGCTTTACATTTATGTTCTAATTTATATATGGGTATTAGAATTGTTCACCACACTATTGCGATCTACCATGCTGGCCTGCTCGTGCACTACCACCACGGCGCGCACTGACCCCACACCGCGCGCAAATGTAAAAAAAAAAATGTTTCTTATTATTATTTATTTTATCAAAATCTCCAGATGAACCCTAGTGGTTTTTAGTGGAACCTTTGGGGGTCTGTGGAACCCCTGCTGAAAAACCGTGTTTGCACAGCTATAATTCGCGGCCATGCCTTGTTGTTTCTGAATTCTTATTTCGTGTCCCTTTCTTCCAGTGTCCCAATGTCTAATAAAACTAAAAATGTGTCTAATGTATCTGGTGTCAAAATGTGAACATGACGCGTGATCAAGTGACAGCTTTATGTTCTTGCCAGAGATCACTTTTTGGGCACCAATTATTTCTTTCTTTCTTTATGAATGTAAGTATGCATGCTGTGGTGAGTTGGGATTATATAAATATTTATAGGGAACTTAGTGTACTGACTGAGATCAGCTGTAAAGGTCTCTGTATCTAATAAGGTTGGTGTGTTACAGAGAACCTTGCTTGTTACCACATTTCGACCTCAATCAGACTTATTCTTGAATGTATGATGACTTCGTTTAATGTCTAGGGTTATGATAGTGATGAAGTGTAAGTTCACAACAACCAACAGACAGATAAACACCTAAGTTAAGATTCACAACAATTTACAACACTATGACAATCACAAACAGATAACACTCTAAAGATTTATCTTAAGTAAGTCAAGTGTTAAATTTTATACAATGTATTAGCTTTTTCAATATGTAGATATCCTGATCCTACTACAATGTGAATCAGGAATCACAATCAAATGTAAGCACAATGTTTACGTACACGAATTTATACAAAAGATCTTTGTCCAGACATATCATAGTATTGTAATATAATTGTAGTGTTGTGATGTATTATTATGAGGTAATACTGGCTTTTAGTGCTAGGTTGTTGTTTGTCATCACGACTTCATGTGTTTGTTACTGGTGGAATTAATATTAAAGGATTTACAGATTCTGTTTCTTTAAACTTTCTGTCCCTTTTGTCTTTTTACTAAAGTTCAGTTCAGGGTTAGTCTATTCAAGTTTGGGCTTTACGTTCTGACATGCTCTTATCTCATAATGCAGCTGCAGGAAACCTGTATCCTCTGCTCGCTTGCTTCTCAGTTTGATAATATGAGAGACAATGGCCGCTATCTTGTGCATGGAGTCTGATGCCAACTTTCTGGATCACGCAGTACTCAGACCGGACGATGCAATATCACCATCTATACCACGGTCCCTGAAAGTGAAGGTTATGCATCCTTCTTACTAACTAGTATACAATATTATTCGTCACAGAAGTACATGACAGTACAAACAAACATAAAGTTCAGCGCTTTAGGACAACTGCTAGCTTTTCATGTGACAATATACACCAGTATTCCTCTCCCTAATGGTTACCACGCCTCTGCAATTCCAGCTGTAATCCCTTCCATACAATAGGATAGGTGTTATGTTACTATATGGCAATCCAATATATATATATATATATATATATATATATATATATATATATATATATATATATATATATATATGCAGTTATACTCCTCTCTGACATTCTTTTACATGGTGGAGCAATATCTAGGCTTTGCCTCATGTTTGCTACTGAACCGCACATATACAGACATAATTTATCATTTCACATTCAATTTTCATATAAAATACAGATTAAAATGTCTAGCTTACAACAATTCGTAAGGAAAACACACTAAAGATGACTGGCACAGTTTGATCTGCGGTATGTCCAAGCTGTTATCATATATTTAATTTTGGATAACACTGCCTGATCTCATCTCTCTAAAAGTGTAACGATATGGCGTCCCCTCTAAGATTTCTTCTGCCAATATCCAGTGTATTGACCAATCGTTTTGAATATATTCAAAAGAGTACCCAGTCATTCCAACATTTTCATTCACTTCTACTCCGTTTCTAGGCATTTATTTGTTATTCATAGGTCACCCAATCAAATTTCTTTTAACTTCAAAGTTCAGCCAATGGCCTCCCACGTACTATCTTAGACTTCCTGTCACTACTATGTTTCACAAAATTCAGAGATTTCCATCCCAAGCAGATATGACCAAACCTGACAGTATCTCTGTTCTCTATATGTTTTATTACCAATATCTAATTATCTAATGGACTTTTAAGATAATTTATTACATATTCCTAGTCCACTAGCCTTCCTGTACACGAATATATGATTTTCAAGGGGCTAAGTGGTGTAGTTAAGAATACGATCTTTTTTCGATGTTAAGTGTTTAATTTCAACTACCACCTGTTCAATCCTTTACGACTGTACTATCAGTATAAAGTCAGGAGCACTACGTAAAAATCAGGTTTCCTAATAAGAATTAAACCTGTTTTCAAAACTTAACATCGTATCGTTAGTTTTTTTCATCACTGTTTATTTGAAAAAATTAGGCCATGCACACTGCGAGTTGGTTTATTTTTAGACACACAGCGAGTGGCTTGCGCTACTGTGTTCCATGGTCCGTCTGCCTTTCTCTGCTTTTTTTCTTCTAAGTCCGTCTGTCTTTCCAAGGCTAACCTTGTGTGCAATTTTGCACTAGTGTTAGTTTTTAAAATCAAGGTCGTTCTAGAAGATTATACTACACATTCTATTTTTAGAACTACGGGTATCGCCGTATTGTTAGGCTTAAGCATTTTATTTAGGAACGAACGAATTAGGACAAGTAGAAATCTTGTGTTAGCCATTACGGCGTTATACAACTAAGGCGTTATCTATACTGGGAAAGCACTGGTCCTTCTCCATTCTTCTTCCTATCGTATTATTTCGTTCTGCTTTACATTTATGTTCTAATTTATATATGGGTATTAGAATTTTTCACCACACATGCTTGTCTGTCTGTCTTTCTTTCTTTATTCTGTTCTTGCTGTTTTATGTAATTATTTGTTCCTTTCTTTTCTTTCTTATCCTTTTTCTTCATCTTACAATCTAATTTTTAAAATTATTCTTACATGTCAATCCTCTACGTTTTTCTTGTATCATTCATCTTCATCGTTTCCTTGAGTTTGTATTTGTGTCTCTTTCTTTGTTTTATTTTTTGTATTTCTTTTCTTCTAATTCTCTCACTCTCTCTATTTTTTTCACTTTCTTCTTCAGACTGCCTTCTTGGGAACCACCACATATTAATTGTAAAAGGAGAGGTCAGGATAAACCTTAAAGGCTCCAAATTCTACGTTAACGTCATCCAGGCATCGAGCAGCTCGTGATTATCTCTTCATAAATATGTAAAGCGTCTACTGCTGCGAGATATTTGATACTAACTCCTCACTGTCTATGTTATTTTTATTGTGGTTCAGAATCGACATCACTACATTCCGGTTTTTGGTTTGGTTTTGGTTTTGAGGAAAATGTTCATTGCACTCGGACAATTCCATAAGTGCTCCTATCTCTTCCTTTAGATCACACAAGGAGGTTCTCAGCACAGTGCACGAACTCGGTGGCACCGCCGAAGATCCTAATGTGTGTATACAGCAATCACACATTCTACAAATATTTTTTATGGTGTGTATTTTTCCTACTTGTTAAATTTTGCTTACTCTTTACGACTTTCAACTGCCGAGGGAATTTTAACGTGCGCAACATGTACACGGGACCTACTACTTTTTCGCACGTATCAGGGAAGGCTAGGCATCCGATCGCACTATACAGGAGATCGTGAGGGAGTATGACATTATTAAGAACCACTGGTTATGACAAACAAATGTTCATCAGTTATATTCCTTGTGCTAGGAGCGAACCTAGTACCTTTAGAATTAGAGGCGGAAGCCATACCTTTGAGCCACTCCGATCTCCACTCTGGGCTAACCCATAGGTGCTCAGTCTCCTGCAGCAAATGTCGAAGGGTTTGAGTGATCATTGTTTCTGTAGCGCACTGATTGTATATACGCTGCATTCATACTCTCATACGTCCATCCCTGCTAAATACAGTATTACGTTTGATGCTAAATTCCAGCAATCTTAGCGTTGTTGATTGTGACGATGAAAATCAGCCGACCCTGAAGTATTAGATGATATGGTAGAACCCTCATAACATCTGTACCCCCGAATATTGTTGTAATTTTATCGACAACGGGAATTCTTCCACCTGGGCTCATTAGCAATGCACGACAGAAACGTGGAATTCCACCTGGGCTCATTAATATGCGTCAGAGCAGAGTGGACTCGCCACCACATTTGCTATTAATATGTAGACTGTTATCTTCCGTGCATTCTGGACATTGCTTTGTCTAAAGGGGAGGTAAAACCACGCCTACTGAAACATCTAGAGCGATCATAAGCAAGCATTTCGCTACACCTTTCTTTCGTACCTGCCTTAAAGGCGTTGCCTAAATCAAACAAAGAAAGTGGCTACGATCAAAGCAGTGATGGTCCACAGAAGCAGCGTCTCAGCGGCATTTCGCGTCTCCGTGTTAACCAGAGGAGATCGCTGAAACGCTCGAAGACTATGACGAACGGGAGAGACGAGCCGGTCAGGAAGTGAGTAATCGGACGAGGAACGGGCTGCTAGAATCTCGATTTTACCCTGACTTCAAGAAAGGTGTTAGATTCTAACATGTCCCCCTAATCTGTCATTCCATTTCATATATAAAGAGACCGTGTAGAATGTCATTTTTTCGCTCGTTTGCCAGAGTTTTACAGAAGCACTAACTGTAGCCAAATCTTGTTAGATTTCCCCTGGAATTGTTGATATATAGCAGTGAATTCTATTCTGTGCTAAACGGTATAATATATATTAGTTTCACGTGATCAGTGGTCTAGTTCATTCATTTTTATTTCACTGGATTTTGTGTTGATTTAAATCTGTTAAATTAAACCTTTCTCTAAAGTTTCTAGGTGAAAATTTAATGATATATCTATTACATTATTTCCAAAGATAATAGATGCTTAAACGTTTAAATTAACTTTTAAAGTCGCGAAGGAATTTATAACTAATTAATTAAGTTATAATAATAATAGCCCCTTCAGTCATAACTGACTATGGGAATGCGCCCCTGAGGTGACAGCCCTCAGCTGCTTATTTTCCTGGTGCTCCTTTCGACGTTTTCTCCTCACCTCTGCTTCTTGTGTGAGCCTCTCTTCGCCCAATCTGAGTTGGCGCCGTAAATAGCATCGCCACTTAGTGCGATCGGCAGCTTCATCCTCCCATGTTGCTGGATCCATGTCCAGTGCCCTCATATCTCTCTTGCACACATCTTTGAACCTCAGCTGTGGTCGCCCAACTGTTCTCCTGCCATCTGCTAATTGTCCGTAGAAGATATCTTTTGGGATGCGACCATCTTCCATGCGACGAACATGGCCAAGCCAGCGAAGTCTGCGCTGTCTAAGCAGTGTATACATACTTTGAAGGCCAGTACGTGACAACACCTCGACATTAGTCACTTTATCTTTCCACGAGATGCCGAGGATGCGGCGTAGACACCGTAAATGGAAGGTATTGAGCCTTCTTTCTTGCTTAGCATAGGTCGTCCAGGTCTCGCTACCATATAGAAGTGTGCTGGTGACGCAGGCATTATATACCGCAGCTTTGGTCTTCATTGTGAGTTTGGAGTTTCCCCAAACACGCGATGTGAGGCGGGCAAAGGTAGCTGCAGCTTTGCCAATGCGGCTGTTGATTTCTGTATCCAGTGAGAGTTTGTCATTGATGGTAGACCCTAGGTATGTGAAGTGATGCACAACTGCCAGTTCATAGTTATCGATAGTGATAACTGGTGCAGCACCCGCATCCTGACTCATCACATTCGTTTTCTTTAGACTTATTGTGAGGCCAAAGTCCTTGCATGCTTTAGTGAAGCGATTCATCAAGTTCTGAAGCTCCTGTTGGCTTTGAGTGACGACTGCAGCATCATCAGCGAACAACAAGTCTCTTATAGTGACCCTTCTGATTTTTGTTTTTGCCTTCAGCCTTGAAAGATTAAACAGACGGCCATCTGACCTAGTGTGAAGGCATATTCCTTCAGTTGCATCTCTGAAAGCATGTTTCAAGAGTAGGGCAAAGAAGATCCCGAAGAGGGTCGGAGCCAGAACACAGCCTTGTTTAACGCCACTTCGTATGTCAAAAGGCTGTGACGTGCTTCCAGCATATTGGACTGTTCCCTTCATGTCGTCATGGAATGACTTTATCATTTCCAGCATTTTAGGAGGGCAGCCTATTTTCAGGAGGATTTTGAAGAGTCCATCCCTACTGACCAGGTCAAATGCTTTTGTGAGGTCTATAAAGGCGATATATAATGGTCTTTTCTGCTCTCTTGATTTTTCCTGAAGCTGGCGGACAGAGAAGATCATGTCTGTTGTTGATCTACCAGCTCGGAATCCACACTGTGACTCTGGATATATGCGCTCAGCTAACTTGTGGAGTCGCATCAAGATGACTTTGGCAAAAACCTTACCAACAATACTAAGAAGAGAGATGCCTCTGTAGTTATTGCAATCACTTCTGTCTCCTTTATTTTTATATAGTGTTACAATCCTGGCATCTCGCATGTCTTGAGGAATAGTTGTCTCTTCCCAGCACTGGCACAGCATCCTATGCAGGGGATGTAATAGCGTGCTCTTACAGCATTTGATTAAATCAGGAGGAATCCCATCACTGCCTGGTGCTTTGCCAGAGGCCAAGCTATCAATGGCCTTGCTGAGTTCCTCTAATGTTGGTTCGGCATCCAGCTCCTCCATAGTTGGCAGACATTTGACAGCATCAAGGGCTGCAGGCATAACGGTATTTTCTCTAGCGTAAAGCTCAGAGTAGTGCTCGACCCACCTCTCCATCTGCTTACCCTTATCGGTTAGCTTCTCTCCGCTGATGGTTTTTAGCGGTGCCGTCTTACTTTTTTGGGGGCCAAGTGCTTTCTTTATACCGTCATACATTTGTTTAATGTTGCCTGTTTGCGCTGCGATCTGGATGCTCTCACTGAGCTGGAGCCAATAGTCATTTGCACAGCGTCGAGCAGTTTGTTGAACTTTGCTTCTCGTAGCCTTCAGGATCTGTAGGGTTCTAGCACTCGGTGAACGTTTGTATTCATTCATAGCACTGCGCTTAGCTTCAATGACAGGTGCCATCACATCTGATGAAGCATCAAACCAGTCATTTGACTTTGCCGTTTTCTTACCAAAGGTGGCAAGTGCAGTACTTTGAATGGTGTTCCGTAGATGCTCCCAGTTCTCTGTAATAGTATTACCATGCTGAGGGCTACTGAGCACTTTCTTGAAGGTCGCAGTAAATTGAGTGATCATGACAGGGTCTGACATCTTGCTGGTATCAATGCGTGGTTTCCCTTCATGTCTGACACAGTAGAGTTTTCTTGGTTGTGCTCTGATTTTGCAGCAAACCAAGGAGTGATCTGTATCACAGTCTGCACTATGGTACGAGCGTGTGGAGAGCACAGACCTGAGAAGTGGCCTTCTGACGAGAATCAGGTCCAGTTGGTGCCAGTGCTTGGATCGTGGGTGTCTCCATGACACCTTATGCTGGGGTTTTGTCTGAAAGTAGGTGTTGGTCACGCAGAGGTCATGGTGGACACACAACTCTAAGAGCCGTTGTCCATTTTCATTCATCTTGCCAATACCAAACCTGCCCAGACATGAAGGCCATGAAACATTATCGGCACCCACTCTAGCGTTAAAGTCACCAAGGAGAACAAGCTGTTCTTGCCTAGGTATGCTTTTGATGACTGCTGCTAGATTCTCGTAGAACTCATCTTTAGCTTCTGAGGCAGAGTACAGAGTAGGAGCATACACACTGACAAGGGTGATGGGACCTGTGCTAGTTTGCAGGCGAAGCGTTAACAGGCGTTCTGATCCATTCTCGCCTGGTTCAACCATTTTAGTTAGCGATTTTTTTGACCGCAAAACCTACTCCGTGTTCTCTAGCTTTATCAAGATCTTTCCCTTGCCAATAAAATGTGTAGTCCTTCTCGCTCACCGTTCCAGAGCCAGCCAGGCGCGTTTCCTGAAGTGCAAACTATATCCACCTGAAGTCGTTTAAGCTCATCATTAATTATGGCTGTCTTCCTTACATCGTTTACGTCCTGTAGATTTTCGGATAGTCCAGTCAACATAGTTCGGACATTCCAGCATCCCAATCTGAGAGTTTGCTTATTCTTATTATTCTGATAATTGCTTGGTGCAAAATTTTCTGTCCACCGTTCGGGTTTGACCCTAATCCCCATGCACCCAATGGGGAAAGCAGACAGTGGCGGGACAACACCTTATTGACTGGGGGCTGCCCAGCTTGAAGCGGGCGGTAGCTGTCCAGTGAGATCCTAGAACCTCTCCCACTGTCGGAAGTAGCCCCTGGCGCCATGCCCTACGCCAATTGGGCAAATGCTTATAACCGGTAACTGCTACTTCCCGTGTTTTGCCGACACCTATGCGGTGAAGCTGGAGTGTCCTCTCCAGGGCGCGAGCTTGGGCACAGTTATATGGAGATCAAGCTGTTGCCCATGCAGCATGTTCCCCCTCTCCACACAGCTGGTAGATCCAAAGGAACGGCAGTAGCCGATACAGTTTGGCACCAGCCACGTCGCAGGAGTTGCCAGAATAATGTCGAATCGACATTAGACTGCCTTAGGGACTCCGACTCCGGATTTATCCTCGGGTTTACTCCCGAAGCCAATTCCATAAATGGATATTCCCGCAAGGCAGCGGTGGTTTGAATTCAGAGTTCCTTCTCTTAGATAAGCTACCAACCAAGGATCACGAGCCCTATCTGCCCGAAGCTGCTGGTTTTAAGGTTGCATAATTAATTAAGTTAAGTCCTATATATAGATGTGTGTTTTAACCATTAGACTCGCGAAGTGTTTTCTTAATATATATAATTAAATACGCGAGTGTATATAATAGTCTTAACGGTAAATTTATCGCGCTTTAGAATGTTATTTGATTTTTCGGTATGATTACATGTTTTCTATCTTTAATATAGGGTGATCATAACCTTTGCGTCCCAGCAAAAACATTGTATAGAGTCCTCCAGACTAGGTTCTAAAAAACCTCTAGATATTTTGATGAACAGTTTAAATTTTAATCTTGAGACGATCCTGTTGGGGTCCAGCTATCTGAATTTTCCAGAAAGAAAGTACATCCAAGAACAATTTAACACATCATCAATACAATTTAATCTGTAGAGTTTAACTGGAGAAGAACATTGCCAGAGCTATTTTTAGATTTTTAATCCTGCTCTACTGAGTAAGAAAATAGAAATCTCCCGAACACTGACTGTGCATATTTTCTTCACTGGATTTTAAAACCCTCGAAGTAAACCATACCTCACCGGTCAGTTGTTGTCATCACGCATTAAGAAGTTTTACCATCAGCGGCGAAATCACTGAGACCACCCCATTTTCACCACCTGTATCCGCGACCGTGCCATCCCTAGAACTTTCCTTTTAACATAACAAAAACAAAGAACACTTAGGCTTCACCATCCAGCGATTCCAGGACTGTACTAACGCATGAACCTGATAATCTGGGGCTGGACACAGAAGAAAAAGACACTACCTATGTCGAGTGTTTATTTGATGTTTGTGTATTTTTCTATGGAGTGCCAGATTCTACGATCGTAAGGGTGTGTGAGTAAATGAGTGTTGGCCATCACGAGCGTGCATGAATGACATGAGATTTATTTTGCAACCATTTTTTTTTATTTGCCTACCTGGTAAATACTTTTACTGTATTCCCTGTATTGTTCCTTTTTAAGTGGGATTTTATAACTCTGTTTATTCCCCACCCCCCTTACATTTGCTTAGTAAAAGGGAAAACAATTGAGAATAACAGGACTATTTCTACCACCCACACCTAGTACTGTACCACCTCTTTTCAGAGTAATTAAATTTACTGTTGGGTTACATTATCTATTTTTTTCTGATAACTACCTATCTTTGGACTGGGTTTGTCTTTTTGTCTAATACAAGCGGGAAGGGCAGATTGGATACTCCTCCTCATCCCCCCCCCCCCCCCCCAACCTTGTTATTTGTATTTTCTGTATCTATGGTAATTTTCTGTTATCTGATAAATGTTGTGATTGATTTAAATGATAAATAAACATCATAAAACTTTTAGTACTGTGTTGGAAGACCCAAGCCCAAATTACCCATATTTGTTTACAATAGTTTGTATTCACGTAACGTCCGTGTGTTTGAAACACCAAATTGGTGTGAGCGCATTTGTGTTTGGAAACTGGCAAATAATCGTTTAGCCAAGAGAGTTTAAGGAGTAGATTGAGAGAAAAGGATTGTCGTGAGAGTCTGTCCTTACTCTCCCCAGCACTCTGTGAAGCAACTACTTACTTTGTAACCCTTTCTATCATAGAGCCTTCACCATCATTCTTCACTCTAAAGGGGACCACTATTTCCAAGATTTTTTCTCAAAATAAATTTACGACATTGATTCATCGACCGCAGTGTCGTTCTGTGATAGCCGATCACTAATTTGCCCCAAGTATCTCTCCCTTATCCATATCCAATGTTGATGCACGAGTATCAAATAATTAGTTTAGCCTACACTCTTACGTTTTGCTACATTACGACATGAAATTACAATATATACGGGTAATACAAAAGACTGAATATCTTTGAAAGTCTGCGAATAACTGGTGGTCTGTTTATCAGCATAATAAGTGTACGCCTTCGTTCGCAAAGTTTCGGTTGTTATAGATAATAACGATGTTCATTTATGAACTCAGTACTTTTAAACTGTTAAATGCCACTTATTATAACAACTCAAACATTGTTTACAAAGCTATAATTCGCGGTCATGTCTGGTTATTACTGAATTCTGATCGCATGTTCCCTTTTATCCAGCGTCTCTTTTTCTGATAAGCCAAAGGTGTCTATTTTAATAAGTGTCTAATGTATCTGGTGTCTAAATGTCTACATCACGGGTGACCAATTAACAGACTTTCATTTTAGCCAGAGATCTGTTTCTCTGGGCACTAGTTATTTCTTGTTTTGGTTATGTCCGTAAGTATGCATGTCTGTCTTTCTTTCTTTCTTTCAGTCTGTCTGTCTTTCTGTAATGTTGATGTACGAGGGTTAAATAATTAGTTTAGTCTAAACCCTTACTTTTTGCTACATTACAACACGAAATTACAATATAACAGGGGGTACTAAAAATGGAATATATTTGGAAATCTACTAATAACTGGCCTGTTTATCAGCATCATTAATGTAAGCTTCTTTTATCATACAACTTCCTGTCTCTGCTTTTTTAAGTTCTTGTATTACTGCAGAAGACCATAACAGAAGGGAGAGTTGAAGGCAAACGTGCAAGGGGAAGACAGCGCTATAAGTGGGAAGATAACATCAAGAGATGGACAGGAAAGAGTCTATCCGAGTGCACCACCAAGACAAGAGACAGAAGACGTTGGAGATCCATTACAGCCAACCTTCGTTGTGGAGATGGCAGCCGAATATGATGATGATGTATTACAAGTTGTAATGACTGCCAGGGCGCTCAACTGGCAGAGTGGTTAGAACGCTGACCTCTCGCGGCAAAGGTGTTCGAAACACGGTGACGTCATCCCCAGTCTGCCCAGCTGTAAATATGTACCTGACTCTGCTCTTGAGTTAGGGAACGAAGAGGCAGCGAGGAATGGAACCGGTCACCCAACTTCACGATGCTGGACCTAGTATGGTGAAGTCTCTAACACTTCACTACCTTTTTTTTAAATGACTGTCTGCCGTGATATGTCTGCCGTGATATGTCTGCCGGTGATCTATGAGAAGACATAGAAAGAATAGATCCACTGCTCGCTCAGGCATTTCTTAAGAGGTAACTGCAATAACGGTGTACATGGGACTTTGTTGTTGTTGTTGTTGTTTAACTGGGGCTGCCGAGCTTCTCGCTCTTTAACAGCCAATATCAAGTTGAAGACTCCTTGATATTATCTACACTGTAGGTCTAGGCTTTTCCTGTGACTTTTCCACCATTCCGAAACGTGTTGAGTTGAAGTCATTGTAACCGCGTATACCGTGAGTTTTCAGATATAGACTATATTAACATAAAATAAATTTTTATAGAAACAAAAGATAAAAGAAAATCTTAACGCAGATGTTCAATTAGGCCAGTTTTAGCTTGGAAACGCCACGCATTATTTTAGGCCAAGCTTCGCTTGCAGAGTTGCGTTAGTCACGTGATTTCTAACCAATGGTTAAGCTCAGTCCTTCCCTTTTTCCCAGAAATGAACGGGAGACGAAGCCATGTTTTTAGGCAGTATTGAACTGAGAACGTGAAAGCAAGGACATGCTTTGTCTAATCAGTGTGGATTTCAGTTGAGGACATCAACTTCAGACACAGTTGTGTATATTCAATTAATTGTGGAAGTGTTTATGGATTCCAAAACTTTGTAAGTAGGAAAAACATAACATACTTAAAAAGATAGAGCTGACGGTCATAACCCAAGTAGGGCTATGTTCCAAGATGTGCAACAATGAAAACAAACTAGGCATATAATTGACAGATATGCTTACAAAGGAAGATCCTGATGTTGGAAAAAAGGAATGTTGCATCCTAGAAATATTATATTGAACCTTCATGCTGGTTTATAAAAGTCGACATGCTATTATGAAAATTTGATGTGGTTAGCCTACCATTTGACTTAACCCAGTCCTCATTAAAAAAGGTATTGAGCAGGAAAACACATAACAACTTGGTGCCCGTGATCAGTCCTCATTAAAAAGGTATTGAGCAGGAAAAAACACATCTCAACTTGTTGCCGTATGACCAGTCCTCTACAAAGAGCAGAGAAAATCCGACTATAATCAACCCTAGTGCATAAGGAAACCACGATTAACAAGGAATAAATAAGACTAGAAAATGTATCGACAACAAGAGTATAGGCAGGCTAGCCCATACAGCTATCGTTTTACCCATGAAAATACCTGGACAATGAATAACAAACACGTTCCGCGCCACCCGCCCAATTTCAACAAGAGATATGAATATTGTCTGCCAGGAAGTTATCCTAAAGTAGACGCACATCCCACTGCTCCAGATAAATATGTATATGGCTCGCATACTAGAAGCTATTATGCTGTAGACCTACAGAAACCTAATGCAGGTTTTATTGAAAAGGAAGAAATGTTATACAACTCTACAACGGGAGGTTGCTATACCTCCAAACACGTACACAGACGAAGCGAAAACCCTTCACATGAAAGAAACAGAAAATCCTACACCCCAGATGAAGATGATGACAGTTGTTCAACCCATCGTAAAGTAACATACGCGGATAGGCGAAATTACAGTGTTTACAGTAGAAACAACATATATCAACGTAAAAGTCGTCCTCAGCTTGACAGAGATAGACGATTTATTGATTACCGGACATACGAAAAACCACATAGCACATGGCAGAAACAGAGGTATCCGATCCACGCTATTCCTCGTTCGAATCCCCAGCACACAAAATCCCATGCCCCCATGAGACAAACACCTCCATATTATCGCCACAGAGGAACAGAAAGCAGACCTCGTATACTATCATCGATCAGGTATAATGACAGCACGTCAAGGCACACGACGGCAGCTAACAAACACTGGAACACATTGAATAAACGAGCTCAAAGAATGACTGTACGAAATTTCATAAATGCAGTTAAAACAAGAAAAATTTGGGAGTTTCGTAACATGACATCTAGGAACGGACAAGTTTGCCTCCTAACAACAGACGGATGGAGAGCACACATCGGTCCCATAACACCAGGAACGACAGCCAAGACATACCAACAAGTAAATTTAGCACAATCAACTCCTTGGAATACTGAACCCAAGGCCAACAAAACAAGTACCAACAACAAATAAAACCAAGTTAATTTGTGCAAAAACAACGATGGTTTGTGTAGCAACACAAACAGACCTTCCTATGTCACCTTTTATTCACACTCAAACTTACTCCCGCAGTGATAAATCGTCAGCTGATACCTATCACACCCCCAGTTCAGGCAGTTCCAGTTGGAATACCAGCGACGGACAAACACTGCTATACCACAAGAACAAGATTGCTCGTTCAGAACAATCAGATCCTGAGGAAACTATACCCAAGCAGATTGTTGAACCATATACCAGCAATCTTTATGAAGACGAAACGCAACAAGAAATGAGAAACTACAGTGTCAACCCCGGCACAGCTTTGTCAGACCCCAACGAACAGAATGACAGAGAAATGGTAGAATTATACGAACAAGAAACAGACATTGATACAGCCAGTTCTATTGAAACCAGTGATGCAGATAGCACCTTATTGGTGTCAGACTCCAATGTACATGATGACGACACAGTGTCCTGTATATCAGACTCAGATAGTGGCATCGAGTCAATATTCAGCATCCCACCAGTACAGGTTCACACCACAGTTGAATCGTCTTTTCCTGAGCCTCACGAATCGCCTCCTGTGGCCACATTTGTAGAACTGCCACAACCGCCAGTCATGTCACCTCTAGCCACACATTCCCAGGCTACATTGCCATCATCACCGATTTCCTCTGCGCTCCAACAATCAGTCAATGTCATGTCACCTCCAGCTACAGTACAAACATTGACGTTTTCT
Organism: Oreohelix idahoensis; assembly: GCA_024509875.1. Taxonomy (NCBI): domain Eukaryota; kingdom Metazoa; phylum Mollusca; class Gastropoda; order Stylommatophora; family Oreohelicidae; genus Oreohelix; species Oreohelix idahoensis. The sequence goes on from JAMPIV010016752.1 coordinate 318,601, forward strand.
TCAGTTGCCCATCAACCTCTCAATGTCAACAATGCCATCTCCAGTGCTGTACCTGCTGTCAACCCTATCAACAACGCTATCTCCAGTACTGTGCCCACTGTAAACAGTGTATCATTAGATGAAGAAAATGAGTTAGAATGCATGGAGAAGCGCAAAATGGTGGATAAGTTGGGAAAAGAAGTGAGAGAAGAAGTGAATGACACGAGTAAGAGAATGGTAAAAGTGGTTGAACCAAGCATGGACGAGTTGAAGAAGGAAATAGAAGTCATCCTAACACAGCCTGGATTTGACGGGTCACGAAGAACAGTATGGACATTGCTAGAAGAAAAATATCGGACACGGTTTCTAGAGATAAGAATTGAATTAGATATGGTAATAACGAAAATGTTAGATGACAGAAACGAGAAGAGATGGAGAGAGCAGGAGAAACGTGATCGAATGCAGAAGAGAAATAGAGGAAGAGGCAGATATAGATATTGCTAAGATGAGGGAGTTAGAAAAATCAAGGCGAAACATATACCTGCCTCAAAACCAACAGATGTTCCAGCCATACAAACCCCAACCACAGTGAAACCATCACCGCAATCAAAAGATGTTAAGCCATCACCGCATTCGCCAATGTCCTCAGAGCCCCAACAATCAGCAAATGCAGTGTCACCCACATTTACTCAGTATGATGCTCGCCTAAGCAGTCGGGACATTGCAAGGTTAGAGATGGCAGAGAAACTGAAGGAACTACTAAAACTTTGCTGAGACACGCCCCTCAAGTCTTCAATGTACATGCCATCCCATGTACGGTCACCGCGAATGTGCACTTACGTTTAACAATGTACTAACTCTCCCCATGTACTCTATTTTCAGTTTTTGACAGTTCAAATGACTTACTTACAGACTAAGATGTCAAAGCCTCACTGAGAAAGTTATTTTTTTCCAGCCTTAAAATACTGATACATCAAGACCAATCAAGGCCAGCCCACGGAGGATTTTCATTAGATAGCATAGTGTTGTGAAATAAAAATAACAAAACAATTGATAACACACGGTGTTACGAGTTTACAGACACCCTCATTTAGTTACAGACATTTTCTTAATATTTAGAATGTTACACAACCGTACCTATAACACATGTGTCACACTATTCTGTTGTAACATTCATCTCCACTTTTGTAACTGATCATATTCCACGCTCCATTCACCAGCATTTTCATGCAGACACTTTACACCAGTAGTTTTTTTTCTTACCCCATACTAATATTTCTTTGATCTATAATATGCAAAACTCCTTTATATCTATCACCTTGATCAATCATACTGTTCCTACCATGACTTCTCTTAACAGCACATAATTCATACCCAAAACTAGTATTGCATGTTATGCTATTTTTCTCCACAGGATTATTTATTTCCCCAATGTACATTATTATTTTAGACCCAGATGTATATTAGTACTGTCAAGATTTTAAACATTCTCCTAAAGAGATTCCATATCCCAACCTTGACTCTCTATAATAAGATTTCCTTCACCCCACTGTTACACCATCTTTAACTTATTATTTTTCCATTCCACTAGATTGAGACGACATTCTAGACTTGTGATCTTTTTAATCCCAATCATATTCATTCCTTGGAATTACAATCATGTTGTAATCAGGAGATCCTTGATGTACCCTTTCCTCGCCACTTATTGACAACAGATACTGCTACAACATTCATTCTATTCTAACCTAAACTATTACTTGCAGCCCTATTGGTTAGGATTTACTATTAGAAATGTTGATAGTATATCTAGTGTTTAGTGAATTGATTTTTATCATTCTTTAGTACTTGTGATACAAACATAAAAGAAAAAAAAATGAAAAGAGACACAACATAACAGAAAAATGAGAAAAAAAAAAAAAAACAATTGGAATTTTTTTTTATAAAATGTATTATGTGTATATGCCACCCTCACACATTTTGATGATGATAAGCCAATATTGTAAAACATTGACTGCCTTGAGGTTAGCAGCCGACATGAAGGAAAAAGAGAAAAATAAATCACCATTTCAGAGTGAGAAATTAGTTTTTACTCCTACTGCCCATTACCAGTCATACCCCCACCAGCATGATCCCTGATACTCCAACAATATTTTGTTGATATCACAAGTACCCCAATGACATTTGCGCATGCTGATTTTCTGCAAATGAAGAATCCCTTGAGAGCATTAGTATATGCTAACCCCAGGTTGAACAAATTGCACCTATTTGTTGATGATGCCTTTGCCCATGTTAAAGAAATAGCATTTGCACATGCTGACCTAGCAAATGAAATACCCTTTACAGCATTTGTATATGCTGAACCCACATTGAACACCCCATTACCGGATGATAACCACTATGACACATGAGATGAAGAAGCAACTGGTTATGTATGATGAAGATGCCATTTTATATTAAGGTGAAACTTTATGTTGTCACAACTGAGATTTTATTGTACTGTCTATGCACAAAATCCCCCACATTAACATTGGAGGAGCAATAATCTTAGTCTTTCGTGGATACGAGATAAGACAAGGAGAAAATAGAATATTTTATGAATACCATGGACATGGAACAAATCACAGCAGATGATTGTTGCACATATGAGGACCATATTTGAAGTCATTATTGAAGGATTATCAGTAGACAAGGACCAATAGATTATGATAATCCCATGGAACCACAGGTACTAAGGACACAAAATGGAGATTAAATAATGAAAAAAAAAATAATGACTGAATAATTGCTACGCCCAGAGGTAAAGGAAATAGAGATACATCCGCATTTTTGGAGAAGATATCTCTTTGATTTTTGCTCATTGCCTTTGTAAAATGAACATTGTTGTATAACAAATGACTATTCCCTATCATGAATTACAGAATGTTGTAAGATAGTTGAAATAAATTGACAATTTACTATACTCATAACATACCCAGAATTACAGGAGAGAAAATATAAATGATTGATGAAATTGGACGTACTGAGATTTGCTCACCCCGAGGATATTGAAAAAAAAAAAAACAATGTTATCCCAAGGATAGACATGTCACAGATATATCATGGAGATATTATGACATAAGAAAAGAATACCTAGATTGGAAATGCTGCAGACCTTGCCAAAAACACCATGAAATAGACCCCCGCCCCACACTTAAGATAACTGACGGACGAGATTTTTGAATCATAAGTACCATAAGTCACCCATCTGGCTGTAGTCAGCGGATGTTACAGGCACCACATAACTCTGACTAACCTTCGACCTGCGAAGGCAGAGTTGGTGTCGAAATCCTGAAAATATGTATTTTACCTCATATTGCGATAAAATTATGAAAGTTTTGTTGATGTTTACAAATGATTAGTCATGTGTTGTTGATAAATATATTGTTAGATGTCATACATTGAAAGTCAATACTGATGAATTCCCAGTATAAACAAGAGGACTAGGAAAGATCCACACCTATAAAATATTGGAGCACCACATATATATGGAGAATATGGGATTTATAAAAGAAAAAATAAAGGAAATACAAAATGGTATACAAGGATAAACAAGTGATAACAGATACATATTGTCAAGGATACCAGGTTATTTAAAAAAAAATAAATGAACAAGTACAAGTAATGAGATTTTTAATCATTTTAATTGGTACATTGTAATTGCTTATCAGAATAAATTGTTACATTGAGCTTTGAAAATGATTATGTACAGATCTGAAATTGTTTCCCATATGCAATAATAAATAACAAAAGAAAGCATGATGGATCACCACGGTTAAATTAAATGACTTATACAATTGGATCGTCATTTGCAAAGATGATGTGGATATTTTGAAGAAAAAAAAACAGGAATACTTTCTACTACAATATACATGGAGTGCTTACTCAATAAATAAGTTAGGACCAAAACTTATTAGAACACCAGAAGTGAAAATAACATAAAATTTTGAACCACTCGGAGGACACAGAGATAGAATTAGGTTTTCCCCCACAATGTCCAATACAGTGTGTCAACTATATTGTTAGAATAACATGCATGTGGATTATGATAATGAAATAGGATATTATTGTTCATGTTCCCAATGTTGCCACTCCCCATATTTTTGAGTGATGACTAAATGAATATTTTTGTTGGTCAGGGTTGCCAATTTAAAAATGTGATGAAAAATGCTGGATAGTTAAAAAAAAAAAAAAAAATTTTTTGAAGTTGATGTCCATCCCTAAGTTTTTATAGAGAAGTTGATCACACATAGATATAGGAACCTAGTTTAGGAATTAGTTTAAATTTTTCCGAAATATTTTTGGACTTAGAAAATTTTTTTGAACTTTAAATTTTTCTGAACATTTTTTTTGAACTTAAGACATTTTTGGGATAAATTTTTTAAGATTTGATAGTACTCAAATGTCTCCCTACGGGATACATTTGCAAGGCCCCGGGATCTGTATGTAACCGCGTATACCGTGAGTTTTCAGATATAGACTATATTAACATAAAATAAATTGTTATAGAAACAGAAGATAAAAGAAAATCTTAACGCAGATGTTCAATTAGGCCAGTTTTAGCTTGGAAACGCCACGCATTATTTTAGGCCAAGCTTCGCTTGCAGAGTTGCGTTAGTCACGTGATTTCTAACCAATGGTTAAGCTCAGTCCTTCCCTTTTTCCCAGAAATGAACGGGAGACGAAGCCATGTTTTTAGGCAGTATTGAACTGAGAACGTGAAAGCAAGGACATGCTTTGTCTAATCAGTGTGGATTTCAGTTGAGGACATCAATTTCAGACACAGTTGTGTATATTCAATTAATTGTGGAAGTGTTTATGGATTCCAAAACTTTGTAAGTAGGAAAAACATAACATACTTAAAAAGATAGAGCTGACGGTCATAACCCAAGTAGGGCTATGTTCCAAGATGTGCAACAATGAAAACAAACTAGGCATATAATTGACAGATATGCTTACAAAGGAAGATCCTGATGTTGGAAAAAAGGAATGTTGCATCCTAGAAATAATATATTGAACCTTCATGCTGGTTTATAAATGTCGACATGCTATTATGAAAATTTGATGTGGTTACCATTTGACTTAACCCAGTTCTTGTTGAAAGTTAAATAAAACAGTTGTTTCATTGAACACAAATGCTGTTGACGAATCATATGTTTTGCAAGTGGCCATCATACAAATTACTAAAGTATCATACCAAAGCTAATCGCTGCAGGTGCAACACAAACAATAACCATCTGCTCTAAAAATAAAACATCTTAGAGGATTATCCCCGAACCTGGTAAATTCCTGTAAGTCTGTAGAGAGAAATCATCACCTCTAGCAGGCTAGCTAGTAATCAAAATCTAATACTCTCGATTCAAAACAGCAGCCCCCACTACCCTACCCGGCCACATCATGAGCTCCAGTTTCTCAAGCTTGGCTTGCATTTAAAGGATCGTCACATCTAGTCTCAAGCTAGGAGTAAGAAGTGTGTGGCATACTGTGCGTTCCCCGCCATCCAAGGGGTCTCTCCAACCATGCAGAGCTAAAATACTGAACTCTGGTTCTGGGCTCTCCCAAGGAATTGTCACGTCCTGCACAGAGCCACGTCTCAGCTACCCCTGCCTATCACTGGGTACACAGTGAGATCCTTCTGCATATGCAGTCAACCAAGTCAAATAACTACGCCTGGGGATCTAGTGACTTATTCAAGCTTAGTGTACAATGCTGGGTTCTCGACAAGTTTCACCACAGGGGGAATCCCTGGAAGTGTGTGGGTGATTTCAAGAGTCAGTGAGGATGTAATTAGCCTCATAGACATAGGTTCACTTCCACATAGATATATTGTAGCATTGTGCATAGCTGGTGGTCATATAAGGATGACTCCAGATATGCCTCCATGCATGCCTCCATGAGGCTAGCAACCATCTCATGTAACACAAATTGATACCAGAAACCATGAGCAGATGAATGATCCAGTGCAGTGGTTCCCAACCTGTGGTCCGCGGATCACTTATGGTCCGCAAAGCATTATCAGGTGGTCCACGGCTGCGTTATCGATTTTGTATTAAGTGCTTTCATTTTTGCTCTGATCCTCCCTACGTTTTAGTGCTATAAAAACAAAACACATAAACCGTTTGCAAGTAGAACCAGCTTTGAGACTATCTTTAAGTTCTATGAAGCCTAATATTGAAAATCAAGTGAATGAAATGCAAGCACAATGCTCCCATTGAATATTTTGTAATTTTAACCATTGAAATGTATGAATATATAGTATTTAACTAATAATATGTAACAAGGATATATATATATAACCAAAAATTGTAATTATAATTTATTATTCATTACTATTACCTTACAATTTCCTTGTCATCTGGCAAATAATTAACAACTTGTGTTATTGAATATAGACCTATTCATCTATTGAATAAAAATAGTTAAGTGTTTATGGTATTGCGATATTACATGTAAGCTGGTGGTCCGCAACTTATATGTAGTTGGAAAAGTGGTCCTTGGATGTAAAAAAGTTGGGAACCAATGCCATAGAAGACATAATAGTAATAATATTTGTTGGAGATAGCATGATAGTAGTCGCGATAGCAACAAGTGGAAAAAAAGTTAAGGAAATAATTAATGCAATATTGACATAAAGTATAAATAAGGGTCCAAGACTAAATTACAGAACGACAGAAATATTTTCTGAAAAAAATGGCTTCTCTAGAATGCAGCATGAATATGAATGAGGCAGTTTTTAAACAGTTCAAAAGATATAAATACCGAGGCCCGTCAATAACATCGGATGGAAGATACATCTCAGAAGTTATACATCAGACAAGTGCGGCATTTCATAAAGTGAAAAGTTTTTTAATGCAAATCTTTGTCAGTGGAAGTGAGAAACAGATTCTTCAGTGTTTTATGGAGTCAATCCAGACGTTTTGGTACGTGGACAATTAGTCATTCATCTAGAAAGTCCCTGGAGATGACAGTCATGTGGCCTCACAGACGATTTTTAGAAATACCACAAACAGCTGAAACGTTTAATGATGATGTCCTGAAAGATCCAGTGGGCAACAGAAGCTTAGTTCTCACATTAGACAGTAGCAATCCACTGTTCTATGTGATGAGAAAAGATGGAACACATCGTGACAACAGGAAATAATGAAGGATAAAAAAGATAGAGTGGGCAAAGAGAGAAGATACAGGACTGTCAAACTTCCTGCCATGGAAAGAAGTCAACAACATAATTCATAAACGATAAACAGTTGTGGAGAGAGGACTTTGTTGAGTGACATGGTCACCCATGGCAACTGAAAGGCGAGGATAGTCCCTCCACAGCTTCCTATCTCCAGTGTTGTTAATTAGGTTTGTTGTAGATTTCTTTCCACGCCAAGATGCCAAACTGTCAATTACCTTCTCTTTTTTTTTCGCCATTTACTCCAGTTTCCATTAATCTTTCCTGCTTTCGCAATATATTCCAACTTTCTACTTCTCATAAAAACTCAAAAATAGTGGATTGTATTCTTCTTATATGAGTAATACGTTTCTTTTGCGCACTAGTGTCTTTCAGAACATCCTAATTCATTTTTTTTTACGAGTCCATGATATTCTTAACACTCGTCTGGAACAAAGCAGATGTCAGTCGACATTTTCTTGCCTGTTTAAAAACTGTCTATAGCTGGCTTCCATGTTACAAGATTGGCTTTTTATAACACTGAAAAACACTATTTTTTACTTCCGCTAACAATAATCTGCTACATAAAATAATTTGTGCGTTGCTATTATTTTAGCCTAATCTATTCTACTCGTCACCTCTGAGATGCATCATCCATCTGATGATATTAACGTGCCCCATTACGTGCCAAGTTGGCAGGGGGGATAATGAGATTCGCTTCCGTAGCTAGGCGGTGGTGCCGTTCGGACGGTCCTAGATTCGATTCTCCTGTAAGCCACTCACGTCTGTTGTTTTTCTGTTGTCTAGTTTTCTACTTCTTTATTTCTCACGAGTGCCCGAAACATACCTCTATGTGTTTAATATTTATATATTTACCCATTACGTCGGAATTTAAATCTACAGCAATCCCCCGGTCTACAGCTATTCGATTAGCGCTTTTTAAAAAATATAATGTTGTTTCCATTTTATGCAAAATGCCCGTTATGTGCTTAAATAGTTATATCTTACCCTGTTCTATTATTTCTAGATTGGTGCAAAATGTTATGTCCGCAATTCGGGTTGACCTTAATCATCATGCACCCAAAATGGAAAACGGGCAGTGGCGGGACAGCATCTAATTGTCTGGGGGTTGCCCAGTTTCTAGCCGGCGGTAGCTGTCCATTGAGATTCTAGAACTTCTCACACTGTCGGAAGTTGCCCTTGGCGCTATGCCCTACACTCTACACCACGGTTTGGCAACCAGTCGATCCCGATCTACAGGTAGATTCTATTGGATGATTTGGTAGATCTTTAGGCGACTGCTGGGGTTGAATGTCACGACATAACAGCGTTTAATTGATCTTCCATTTTCTTTTCTCTCCCCCCTTTCTATTATTTCTCATTTTCGCTGCACAGAACTGCGTACTAGAGTCATTGTTTCCATTTTGTCACATTTCACTTCGTATGCCCAGACAAGTGTATCGACCATCCCTGAGAGATTAATTGAATCACTAAACGTGTTAATACCACATTGACTCCAGGTAGATGCAAGCATGAAGTGTTTGCTTAAGATTGCATAATCACTTCCGACTTTGATTACATTTTACAAATATCCCAACTCCACAAATGGACGATGACTGTTTGAATTTTTCAAACGCATGAGTCATTGAAAATATAACATGAGGGAAAGTTATCATAACATGTACTTTGAATGTATTGGCTGGCGTTTGAAGCGCGAATAAACTATCGCTATGATTGGGAGTTTTGTAGAAAACGCCAGGTGGAAGCTTGGACCGGGAACCTACGATATAACGTAGAAAAAGTTTGACATACGGCACTGCATTCCAGAAATCGTCAACGTAGACAGCTCGGACCTTGCCACATAAAAGAATAGAGTTGGATTCTGGATTTATATGACCGGACACACAAAAACGTATTAAGAGCATCTCTGTACATCAGTAGAAAACTCACCAATATTAACACGGAACCCGGAATTCTACAGGACCACTCACAAGTCACAGAGGAATTCTGAAATAGACATAATACCCCAGACGTGTGTTCGAGGCATTTGAGTTAAGTTGCCAAGACTATTCTACTGAGCAAGAAGTCTAAAATTTTCAAATTATTGAGGTGAGTGTAACATATATTTTATGCTATGAATTTGACATGTTCATACTTGCTAGTGGTATTAAAGATTCATACTAGGCTGGCAACCTCAGCATGTGAGAAGGATACATTCATGAACTACCACAGCAAGCGCTGGTGATTGCTTCTTGCTAATTTTCATGGAAGAACCAAAAGCAGAGGTAATCCCAGACTCCGAATGGAGCAGGGAATGAGTGGTGATTACATCAACATGTGTACAGTTGTATACTATCATTGTGTGAATGTATGTAAACTTAATTTGTTGCTTCAGGCACAAGCCACTGCCGCTGTCAAGTCACACATTTTTCATTAAATTAACTGTCATACTGGTGATTTTTCATCACATGCCCTGAGTGATATGATATACGCTCAGGGAAAGTAAAAAATCTGAGAAAACAAACTGCTGACGGACGGTGGGAAAAGGCACCTGATTCACATCAGGATAACAAATATTTAGCAGCGTAATTTGTTCTTTTATTCCCTCTAAAATTTGTGGTACCAGTACGAGGCGACCCGACTATTTGCCATACGACCCGGAGATACCATTTGCTGTACTACTAGACTGTGGTTCGAAGCATGAGATGGACACCTGAAGATTCTTGCCTTTACCAGGAGCGGTTACTTCCTGATTGATCTGGAACCGTGCCCCTCACCACAGAGACGAATCTACGTAAAAGCAGCATCGGCACTTCAACATTTTGGCAAGTCCCATTTTAACAGGCCAAAACCAAAGAAACCCAGTTTCAATGACGAAACTTATTTTTTCATAATCACTGTCGTAGGGTAATTTTGAAGAGAAGGACAGATTGGATGAATTGGAAGAATAAAGATAATAATGTCTTATTGATAATCTTTGAGTTCGAAGAAACTGCCTCTCCTCGGGAAATAGTGTACTAGAAATTATTAATGCAAAGAGAATTCTGGCAACTAAACAGGATATTTTCTGGATGATAAATTCTCTCAGGGATCCTACAAAAGGATTATGTAAAGCACATATGTTTGAGAAAGGAAATTTGGTGTCCAGCCACATTAAATAAAATATCCCGACCCACTAGAAGTTAGTTCAATTATGACTCAGCCCCCAGAGTGTAGATTTATGTTTAAAACAAAATACAGCCCAAATAAAGTTAACAAGAAAAATAACAACAGACGCTGTTAAGTTAAACTGAATAAAAGTATAGATTCTCACATATCTGAATGTACATATAAATATGAAAAAAAGTTTAGCTCTACTGTTTAGAAAAAAAAACAACTATTATGGTCATCACTTGGACCAGGAGATCTTTTCTATGGTAGTTTGCTGGTAGGTAATAATACTCATCTCCTCAAGGACTGTAGTAGCCGCGGAGATGATTGGTGTTCGGACTCTCTTTGTTTGGTCTGCCCAGCACTTAGGTAGCATAAACAGTTCTATGGGTTCAGAAGGTGACAGAGGCTGCTTCCCTGGACTCAGTGCACATCACAGATAAGGATGGAGTAAGTCGACCCTGCTGAATACCTCTTCTGCGTATGGGCTGTGTGGTATGGAATGGGTTACTGGGTGGTAGGATATGGTTTGATATGGTAACCTAGTTAATCGGATATGTTTGGTAGGGGTAATCTTTGGTACCGTGGACTCGTAACCTGGTTTGTACCCTGGACCCTGGACCCGTAACCTGGGTTAGTATCTTATAACCGTGACCTGGGTTGTACCTTGTAACCATAACCTGGGTTGTACCTCGTAACCGTAAACTGGGTGGACTGGAAACAATTGAAGTCCCATTAGTGGTTTGAAGAGCAATCATCTGCTACGTCTGATGGCCGATAAGAATAAGAAATTAAATTAACACAATGCTAACTACCATTCAGTAACAGTGTGTTATCTATTATCTATGAAATACTCATTCTTAACTGACATTATAGCGTATCTGGAGTTCTCAACCTCTCTCTGGCTGTCTGCTTATTTACAGCAGTGGTTTTCCCGATGTGGGCAATGAGTTTCACAAACTGTGAGTTTTGGGGCTGGGGTCATCAAATGGTTGAGAACCACTGGTTTACCTAGTGCCCATAGAGCAGTATTTTAATTTTGGGGTCACTGTCAACAATGGTTTGAGAACCACCGGGTAATAGTTTCCTATGCTGCTTTAACATGTTGGGGTGTCATTGCTGTCAAGGTCTGAGAACCACTGATTTACATTCTTGCTACTTGAGCAGTAAATAATTTGGAGTGTAGTCATGGTCTCAAGGGCTTGAGAAGCGCTGACTTATATTTTGTCAGTCAAGGGGTAAATTCATTAAAAAAGCTAAATAATTGTAAACAATCTTAAAGTCCTGGTTCCTGTAGAAAATATAACTGATAACAGAATAGTTCTTCTATCATCAAACATGGTATGTGCATAGAAGTGCATTAAAAACATGTAAAGGACCTTCCATGAAGAAAAACACATCAATGTCCAATATGAGACAAAGGGAAAGGAAGTGTGATTGAGAACACTTTTATCAAGTTTGTAGTCTTGGCAGAGAACACTGAAACCTTATAAGAAATATAAAATAGAAGGGCCACTAATACACTAATACAGGGCCCATAAGCTCACGTCTGCTGCACAGGGCAGTTACAAAAAGAATGGCTTAAAAATTTCTCTTCCACAATTTTCCATGCATTATTTTTTGTCGACCTCTTGGGTGGCCCCACAGTAAATTCTGTTTTGGTCCCAGGGGTATCCAGTTATCTTCATTTTAACTGGCCCTAGTTTCCACTGTGCAAATTCCTGCGGCTGAAGGCAGGTTTCCTGCCTCTTCCATGATTTACGTGCGTCCAGTTCGTGACACAAATAAAGGGTCGACTTCCGGGCTGGTAGAAGCACTGTTTTTCACCTTCCAAGTGGAATGAGTTTCGCTGGCCATGCGAATAATTTATTGCCTTTGGCTGTGAGAATCCTAAGCTAGCCAGTACTGTGTATAATATAAGACTAGAGAGAGAGAGAGAGAGAGAGAGAGAGAGAGAGAGAGAGAGAGAGAATAAGTGAGAGAGAGAGAGAGAGAGAGAGATTTCTCATTATAAGAATGAAAAAAATATCCGAAGAGAATTGGTTTCCTTTCTAGCGATAGCAGAGATTTGGAGAGGAATAAAATAATAGACAGAAGAAAAAGTCGATGAGAAGTCGGTACACGACAATCACCAGTCATATTTATTTACATTTGTTTCAAAGTAATTGATCATTAAATGTGTATATGTTGATTTTGATAAAGTCATAGTTGAATTAATTATTACAGAGCAAACTGAACATGTGTGAATCTCTCTATAACCTTCCCTCCATCTATATCTCTCTGTCTCATCTCTTTCTCCCTCTACCTCTCTATCACTATCTCCATCTCCCTCTATCACTCCCTGTCTCACTATCTCCATATATTTCTATCTCCTTCTCCATCTGTCTCTCTCCGCCTCACAATCTCATTTCTCCATCTCTTTCCATCCATCTTTCTCTTCCCCTCTACTTCTCTTCATCTCTTTCCCTCCATCTCTCTCCCTCTATCTTTCTCCCCATCTCTCTCCCTCTTTCTCGATCATTCTATTTCTCTGTCTCTCCCTCTATCACTCTCTATCTCTCTCTATCTCCCTCTCCCTCTATCTGTCGCTGTCTTACTATCACCCTCTATCTCTCTATGTATCCCTCTCCCTATATCTCTATCTCTCTCACTATACATATATATATATCGCTCAATATATCTCTCTCTCAATATCTCTCTGTCTCTCTCATATACTATTCTTCATGTACAATGCCTGTTGAAGTCGATGATCATGCCTGTCCACAACTTCCTGTTTCTGCTGCTGATAATTAATTATTTCCTTTAACTCCTTTCCACGCTACGAGGCTAAACTGTTGAGAATCTTCTCTCTTTGGCGTTGTCCGGATATTTTTCCTTCAACTCGTCGTCTAAATTTGAGTTTACCTCTTTCCATGACATGCTTTTATATAAGCAACATTGTGACTTTAAGTACTCGCCTCTTTCCCGACTTTGTCATCGCTCTTTTCGAGCGTAGGTGAGCTTCCATTGTTGGCATTCGTAAGCTTCGTTTGTTGAAGAATATACAAATTAATATCTAGTCTCACAAATACACACCATATATATATACATGGATCTAGCTAATGCGTATGGATGTGTTTCACACCAGATGTTGTGGCAGGCCCTGGAAATGTAAGATGATCCACAAGACATTGCAGCAATGTTGAAGCTGTATTTAAGGGTTCTCTGTCAGATTTTCAACCCGAGAGTACAAGACGAAGTGGATTGACCTACAATTTGGAATTGCGATGGGATGTATCATCTCTTCGATACTATTCGTGATGGTAATGCACGCAATCCTCAAAGCTGTTGAGGGATTTGCGAGAGGTCCAAAGCTTAATGGAAGGTGTCACATGCCACCACTTAAAGCATTCATGGATGACACAACAGTTCTGACACCAGATGAACATCAGGCCCGGAGAATGTTAGCGCGCTTGGTCAAACTAATCAGCTGGTGAAGAACGAGCTTCAAACCTAAGAAGTCTAGAAGCTTATCAGTCAGGACAGAGAAGGCATCTATGGTCACATTCATGGTTTCAAATAAAAGAATCCTTACTGTCATTGGAAGGGGTAGAGAAAGGATCCCGTTACACTTCCATTGAGGTATATTGGGAATATGTTGTTAGGCCCATATTTTCTTGACCATCGGCACACTAGGGGTGATGTGGTCAGCATCACGCCGACCGCCTTAACCTTCCTAGAGTTGTTCTGGTACCCAATTCATGAGGTTGGGTCGACCCCGGAGCCGTTTATGGTCTAAACAATCCCACCTCAAATTGGGATCGAATCATGGACGATCGAGCTAGGAAGCCGGTGCACTAACCACTACACTACCGCGGCTCACTACTGTCATTCAGGAACCCTTTAAAAGTCTTGGCAGGGTGTAAGATGCCTCATTAAAAGTCTTGGCAGGGTGTATGATGCCTCATTAAAAGTCTTGGCAGGGTGTATGATGCCTCATTAAAAGTCTTAGCAGGGTGTATGATGCCTCATTAAAAGTCTTGGCAGGGTGTATGATGCCTCATTAAAAGTCTTGGCAGGGTGTATGATGCCTCATTAAAAGTCTTGGCAGGGTGTATGATGCCTCATTAAAAGACTCAAAAGGCAGTTCAAAAGACAGTAGAAATGGCAGACAGAGGACTGCAGATCATATATCAAAGCAGACTCATTGGAAAGTTCAAACTGTGGTGCCTCAAGTTCATGTGCGAGTCAGTAGATGACGTAGTTTCCATTCACCCTACACTGAAAACTAGAAGGAAGTGGAAAGTGCATGAAGCTGTTGGTGCAAGAGGTCTAGGGGCTGCATCAGTGTATGATGTACTGAGACATTTGTGTTTGAAAGGACAATCAAGAACAAGGGCACTTAAGAGACACAGTAAAACCGCGGAAAGGGCATCGTGCTGGCTGTGGAACAACCGTAACGGGCTATGAAATTCAGGACAGTAATTTATTTTCAACATAAGGGTTACTTTTGTCAGTACTATTATATGGCTCTGAAACATGGAGAACAACAAAGACAACAACCAAAAAAGCTGCAGACTGTCATAAATAGGTGCTTGCGTAGAACAGAGGGATTAAAATGGTATGACAAAGTTACAAACATGGAACTGATGACAAGAACCAGACAAGTGCCAGTGGAACAAGAGATGAGAAGAAGACGATGGCGATGGATAGGACACACACTGAGGTAACGTGTTGATAGCATTACAAGCCAGTCCTTGTTCTGGAACCCCCATGGCAATAGAGGCAGAGGTTGACCAAGAAGAACATGGAGAAGAGAGATGGAAACAGGTGAAAATGATGAGGAGAACGTGGAAAGAACTTGAGATGATGGCACGTGACAGGAGGACTTGGCATGTGTTTGTTGAAGGCCTATGCTCTTTTGGGAGTGGAGGGTTATGAATGAATGAATAAGGGTTACTTTCACAATTGCCTCCAGCTGGCAGAAAAACAGCAGTGCAGTTGAAAGCTGCAACCAAATTGGAGTGGATTAAATTCTCTGCACAAGACAACAGGAAGCTGACACTTGGGAGTCATGACCCAAGTGGGCCCGCCTCTCTTAGAGTGTAAAGGAGATTAAGGGGCCGAAACACTTGATCGACGGGGGAATATTTCTGGTGATCAGATTGCCTCCTGTTGTGTCGCTCTTTATAGAGTTTCTTATCATCTTACACACACTCACACATAAAAAAATAAATGTATAAATATATATATATATTCATTCTTCATTATTGTATGGTGTAGAAACATGGACAATGAACACGCAGTAGGAAGAAAGACTGGAAAGCCTTGTGATGCGGACACATGCAATAATGGGGCGCTTCTTATGGAAAGAATAGACAGCAAATAAAGAGGTCCTAGAAAACCTAGGAATAAAAAGATAATTAAGGAAGGAGATCAAAATTAGGCAGCTAAAATATTTTGACCATGTAAAAATATAGTACATCTTACTGAAGACCATGATGGAAGGAAAAGTGGAAAGCGAGCGTGCAAGAGTGTTCTTCTTCTGCGTTAAGTTTGTAGTCATGCTAAATCTGCTAGATAGAAGTCCAGTCTTTTCCAGGTCATGCAACGAACTCCACAGCTTCTGCCTGAGCTCAGCGCCCTCTGTTCAGGTCAGGCGTCGTGGGTCCTAATGGATTGGGCAGTTTTGTAGAATGTGTTCGCAAGAGCGTTATAAGTAGCAAGATAACATCAATAGCTGGACAGGAAAGAGTCTATCAGAAAGCACTATCGAGAGAAGAGGCACTAGACATTGGAGATCCGTTCTAGCCGAGCTTCGATGTGCAGATGGCAGCTGAAGATTTTGATTTGCTAACGATTCCCTCTACGAGGCCGAATACCATCACCAACCAAGATCTGCTTACTCGGAGCAAGCAGGAGGACATGCACAGCATCATAGCTGACAGACGCTGGAGCTGGGTTGGCCATGTCCTCAGAAAAGACCCCGATGCCATCACAAGAACAGCTATGCTTTGGACCCCTGAAGGAAAACGAAAGAGAGGCCGACCAAAAACAACCTGGTGGAGGACTGTGGAGGCTGAGATGCAAAGAATGAACCAGAGTTGGGGCACTGTACGAAGGATGGCCACCGATCGAGCAAAGTGGAATCAATTTGTTGTTGCCCTACAAGACGCTACTATGCGTGATGGCCACTGACTGCTTTGACGGTCGGTGGTTAAGGATCTAAGAAGAAGAAGAAGAAGATTCAATGTGTGTTTAAGAACTTACTATAAAAATCCATTTACTTTCTTAACGTGGCATACTGAAATAGGTAACCCTGACTTAGATTTAAATCAGCCTTAATAAGTTATAACTATCTGGGTTAATCGCCAATTATTCGGAGGTGACGAATCTGTGGTCACGTAGGGTGAATTAAATAAGAACTGCAGCTTTAAAAAAAAAAGTGTGGCTTAGCAATAATCTGAACTTTAGCGCGTGGGCTATTTTCTTTGAACCTATGTGGCATGATTCTTGGTAACTAGTTATTACCTACTTTAACACGGTATTTGAGGTGGGAGAACGAACGAACTTTATGTTCAAAGGGTTGAGAATAGGACAGGAGAGAGAGAGAGAGAGAGAGAGAGAGAGAGAGAGAGAGAGAGAGAGAGAGAGAGAGAGAGAGAGAGAGAGAGAGAGAGAGAGAGCAAGGATCTCATGTCTAGACGTATACAGAGAATGACAATGATTGAGATGAAAAATGGGGACAAAGCTTAACCCTTTTTAACATCGCATTTGAGAATAAAAGTGCCTAGGGTCTTCGAACGCCTAAATACGGCCCTAGGCAAAGTTATTATCTGCAGCAGATTTTGATTCACTAAGCAAAAGAAACAGAGAAAACGAAATCAATGACGTAACAAATGCACGTTCTTAGTACACTGTTGATTGACATGCACGTTCTTAGTAAATAAATACGTGCGAATCCAGAAACCTGATTTATGCTATCATCTGCAAGAGATGTGGCATGACCTATATTGGTGAAACTGGCAGGCGTTTGGCAGACAGGTTTCGTGAGCACTTGAATGACATCTATCATGACAAACATTTACCGGTGGCCCTTCATTTCAATAGGCCTGACCATGCAGGTAATTCTTATTTTCATGTTACTGCCCTCCTTTCATGTGCCGGTAATGACAAGACTCGCTTTTCGTTGGAGAGTCGCCTTATTTTTAAAATGGGTGTTTTAGCTCCGGATGGTTTGAATATCCAACATCATTTTGCATAAATTCTGGTAGCTTTTCTCTTTTTCATTCTTTATTCGTTGCCTTTTAGATCTATCTTCTTATGTTTTTGTTTTGGTTCGTTTCGTATCTTTTTATATCTTTGGTTTTGTCCCTATCGTACGTCACTTCCTTGTGATTTCTGTGACGGAGTACTGCTGCTTTCTTTCACAGATTCTTTGGATTGAGCTGAGACAACTTTTATTAGTTCATCAGTTTTGTTTATTCTCTTTTTTTCGTTTCGTTGATTATTTACTTTCTTGGTTCGGTATTTCTGTTAGATTTTACTATTTTCTTGTATTATTATTGTTCTTTTTCTCTCATCACTGTGGTTGTTTACATTTTCCATTGTAAAGTTTCTTTTCTTCTTTCCACTCTGTAAAGTGTCAGTCTGTATGCTCTGTAAGGAAGAGTGGTGTGTTGTTGAGATCAGGCATGCTCCAGTCTACCCAGCTGTAAATGGGTAACTCACCCTAGTCCTGAGTTAGGGAAGGCAAAGGCTCCAGGGAAAGCAGGCCCTAAACTTGGTCACTTCAACCGACGCAGGATGGTGTATGTATGAAGTAGAAGTGTAGAGTGTGATTACCGCGAATGGTGTACTGTTCGTGTGCTGACCAATATAACCACTCATACACTTGTGTCTACAAGGCACCAATGCAGACTGCTGGAATCTTTGTTTACTCAATTTATTCAGACGTACACACTGGGACATACGAGTACATCATGGTATGTTGACATATCAATTTGTAGGTATACATAGCAGATCTGAAGTCATGACACATTCAGAAATAATGGGCAGTACATCAAAAGTTCAATGTCATGATATATGATGGCCGCATCCCCCTATCTGACTAAACGCGTCAGTGAAGGCAGATCGATAAATAACTAAAGTTACTTGACGTCCATAGTTTGTAGTATATATTATGAAACCACGAAAGAGGGTTTCTAGCAAGATTGAGATCTCCCTGTCACTGTCCGATAATAGGATAAATAATCTGTTCTCTTGGCAGTGATCAAAACATATGATGACCGAAATCTAACATGGCTGCCTCCCTGAGTTGTCGTTCACTCATTCATAGGAAGGAGAATATAAGCCAGAGTTAATTTATAATGGGTATATAAATGATTTCATAAATGTTTCCATACAGCTCTACGGTGATCAGGTTAATTCACGTAGCCATAACCGCTGTAGGAAAGTCTGTCATCTTTGTCGATACAAAACACGACCCTAGCGATACGAAGCACAATGTTCCATCTAGGTCGAATCGACATGAGATCATCAAAATAGGGTCTGGCAATACATGGAGTCCGAATTATACATTGTACCGTACCTTAGGAGAGTCTCTAACATAAACTATAGTAGAGATACCATCTCCTTTAGAAGAAAACCTTTTCATGAATTATATTTCCTTAAGAATCTACCAGCCCTTTGAAAAATGCGTACCCGCCATTATCACGGTACATCGGAACTCATCACGACTTGTCAAGACAACTCATACTTCCGCTAGACCGGAATAATAAGAATCTAGTCCCGCCTACCCATCCAAAATATACAATATAGGACTGATTCTACTTGTACTAATAATATGTAATACATATGAATTCAGGCCATAAACATAATAAGCAAATTAATATATTTTCTGGCCCTAAAAAATAAGTACAAACGTAAGAGCAATCCATGCGCCGGATCAATATCAAGAACGATTACTCCTATAATCAAAAGTGTGAATCAACCATGGATTCTCTCGCTTTTACCATAGACAGCATTTTCATACACAAATGAATGAATGTCTATATCTTCCCATATTAAATAGCCATATCGATTTTTGTAATATGTGCGTCAAAATATGCACGCAACAGATTACCACACCCCTCGGGAAAAAAAAATGGTACATTTTTTTTTTTGAAACACATCTAGGAGCAACATACAATAGGCTCACAACGCACCAATAACAATGCGCAGATGATAAGCATAAGTTTTATGACCTTAGAGAAGGTACTTCTCTAAGTATAAATATTTCCAGACAGGTGTCACCAACGCATACTACAATGAAATGGCTGTAGAGCAATCGCGTATCGCGTTGATCTCGCGCTCTTCAGATTTTTACTCTGAATAGCCGTAAGAGCTTTCTGGTCAGTTTCCACAATGAAATGCGCGCCCAGAAGAAATCTTTGCAGTTTAAGGATTGACCAAACCATAGCCAATAATTCACGGTCTAGGACCGAGTAATTCTTCTCTGCGGCATTTAATTTCCGAGAAATATACATCACAGGATGCAGAGTTCCAGAGTACTCTTGCATTAGTGCAGCTCCAATCCCGGTGGATGAAGCGTCACTACGAAGAATAAATGTCTTATCCTTAGAAGGCAATACTAGGATAGGTGAAGTAGAAAACATAGTTTTAACCTTATCCAAAGAGGATTGACATTCTTGAGTCCAATGGACTACATTAGGAGACCCTTTCTTTAGCAAGGAAGAAAGAGGTGACATAATGGAGGACAGATTCGGGATGAATCGTCCATAAAATTGTATTAGACCTAAGAGACTTCGTACTTGCTTTTTAGTCTTAGGAATAGAAATGTTAAGTATCTTACTTGTATTATGGTCTTCTGTTTTTAGGAACCCATGACCAACACGGTGTCCTAAGAAAGATATTTCGCTAAAACCAATACATGCTTTCGATGGTTTCGCTGTCAGGTTATGCTCGCGTAAGATAGACAATAGTTCATTTATACCATTATAGTGATCGTTCCAAGTATCACTGAAAAGACAGATGTCATCAAGATACGCAATGACATCTGAGCGATGAGATAGGATTCGACGCATCATGCGTACAAATGTTGCAGGGGCGTTCATAAGACCTAAAGGCATGAAATTCCATTGGAATAGACCCCTAGGCGTCGAAAAAGCAGTAAACGGTTTGGCGTGTTCGGATAGTGGAACTTGCCAATATCCCTTAGACAAATCGAGTTTAGTAAAGAAGTGAGAATTCGATAGTCTCGTAAGTAGCTCTTCTAGTAAAGGCATAGGTTCCGCATCAAATTTAGTCACTTGATTCAATTTGCGATAATCCACGCAAAGACGTATGTTATTGTCTTTTTTCCGTACTATAACCATCGGCGAAGAATATGCTGATGTGGATGGTTCAATAATTTTTAACTCTATCATCTCATCTAACTCTTTCTCTACCTGTGCTTGAAAATGTATCGGGATAGGATACGGTCTGACTCTTATAGGACTATGGTCAGTAAGAATAATGTCATGTTGAATGACATCCGTTTGACCAGGAATGTCAGTAAGGACATCCTGAAATTGTTCTAACAAAGTAGAAACTTGTTTCTGCTCTCCTGGAGATAATTCTGGAGAAATTGCAACATCTTTCCATGATTCATTAGAGTGAAGAGGAATCATTGGAAAAGGTAAATTTACATCCGAGAAACTCGTTTCCTCATCCTGTATTACTGACAGAGATGAGTACTGTCCATGTTGGACTGGAAAATCGTCCGTTGCCTGGAAAACAGGTTGTAAATAATCAGGACGTTCATGGAATTCCGTGAGCATGTTGATGTGGAAGGTTTTACGCTTCCCGTCAATATCGACGATATAGTCAACATCGGAAACTTTTGATATTATATCGTACGGACCTTTCCAAGAAATGAGAAGTCTATTTTCCCTACAAGGTAGCAAGACAAATGCTTTGTCACCTGGACAAAGTTGACGCAAATATCTCTTTTTATTGGCAAATTCCCTTGCCTTCTGTTTCGCAAATTCAGAAGAAGCAGTTGCCAATTTGCATGCTTCAATAATCTTGTGTCTAAGTGCGATGACATATTCATAAGAGGATTTTGTGTCATCGACAATATTATCAGCAGTTATAAGATCATGAAGTAAGGACATAGGACCTCGCGGTTTCGCGCCAAAAACAAGTTCAAAGGGAGAAAATCCTGTATGTTCGTTGGCGACCTCTCTATATGCAAAGAGAGCCGCGGGTAAAACCCTATCCCAATCCTGAGGATGATCTTCTGTTATCTTACCTAGTAGGTTTTTCAGAGTTCTATTCAAACGTTCCACCATCCCTTTGGACATAGGATGATAAATACTACTCAGCGATCTCTCTATCTTCAGAGTCGACATTACTTGAGACATGGTATCCGATATGAGTTGGGTACCATGGTCGGATAATATTTCTGCTGGAAACCCCAGACGAGAAAATATTAACCAAAGAGCATCTGCGACATCAGCAGTAGTTATGCTCTTTAGAGGAACAGCCTCCGGCCAACGTGTGCACATATCAACACACGTCAAAATAAATTGGTGTCCTCTAGCAGACTTTATCTTAAATGGACCAATGATGTCTATCGCCATTTTTTGAAATGGCCGAATGGGAATGTCTGCAGCCTGAATAGGTGCATCATGGCGTGGACCTCTGGATTTAATCTCTTGACATACTTTACAAGATCGACAATAGATTCGTATGTCCTTATTCACAGCAGGCCAAAAGAAAGATTGAAGAACTCTAGCTTTAGTACGGGAAAAACCCATATGTCCAGCACACTGCGAATCATGAGCGTGCTGTAAGATTTTAACTCTCATATTTTTAGGCACAAGGATTTGAGAATGAATGGACTTAGCGGAGTCTTGTACCATACGTACAAGTACGCCATTCTTCATCGTAATCCAAGATTTACGATTTGTATCCTTATTCGGATCACCTTTTGTTGCCAGAGTAAAGAATTTCTTTAGAGTAGGATCATCTTCCTGCTGTTTGATAAAGGAATCGTGGGAAATCTCCAAGGGATCATCTTGGATCTGCGCATCATTATCTTCAGAATGTGAAGATTGTGGCATATTAAGAGCTTGAGCCCTAGTGATTACTGCATTAGCCGATTGCATATTAACATTTTCCCAATTAGAAATTTGCTGTGGAGTGCATTCTTTCACCCCGTGAATGCGACCGATGATAAGATCAGCGATCGGATTCGGCAAGAGACATGCTTGCACCTCTCCTGTAAAGAAAGGCGTAGCAATATTGATAATGGCAGTGGAGTACTTCTCCAATGTGCCACCAAATGTTACACATTTGACTATATTGCCTGTAGCTCGAGAAGGATTTACGAGTGATTGCCTCACTCCAATGGTAGTGCACCCCGAATCGAAAAGAATTGATACCGGAGTACCATCTATTAGGCCCCTATTAAAGACAAGAGCACCCCTTCCATTATGCGCAATTGACGCATGGAGAGCGGGAAGCGGGTGACCGCAGCTTAAAGTAGACACTGTGGTTGGATCGAATAATGTTTTGCATTGCGAACACTCAGATGCTCTAGCAAAATCGAAAGCGGAATTTGCTACACTGTTGGAGTCTTTTTTATCATTATTCTGATTATCGGTGTCGTGGAACTCCTGTTGTGCAGAGTTAGCCTGGTAATAAGATTTACCATGTCTTTTGTGTTGTGATCTACCTCGGTTATAATTGTCTCTATAATTATTATTGCCTCTGTTATAAACCCCTATTTGGGTTTGAATCATAATATTCATGATCATAATCATCACGCTCGTTATATTGAGTATCCCTGTAATATTGTTTCTGTTGTCTCCATGAAGCACTTGGGTAGTTCCTATAGCTACTCCCTTTTCGAGAATTTCTAACATTATGGGTACCTCTCGCGTGTCGAGGACTATCAGCCCGATTCCAGTTCTTCGAAGAAGAACCCTGATTTGAGTGGTTATCTTGGTTTTGATACTTATTCCAATTAACCTTTTTATCAAATTTATTTTTAGCTCCTTGGAATTTATGTGAGTAATTCTGATTATACTCTGTTGCCGAAGCAACTGGCATACTCTCTTTAATGTTAGAGTTACTAAGAATCATGTCAGGGTGTGCCGTGGCATACTGGTCACAATATTCTTCCATTTGCTTTATTGTACCAGGTTTACGCTCATGTAAGAACTCTAGGAATGATTTATTTACAGAAGACATGACCTTGTCTCTTAGCAATAAATCCGTAAGACCATCAAATGTTTTCTCTGTTTTGGATAATTCAATCCATCGTGAAAGTGTAATTCGTGCTTTTGAGATGAAATCTGAGAATTCTACACCTACCTCAGGTCTCATTGTTTTAAACAAAAGACGGTAACCTTCCTCAGACAGCTGATATCTCTTTATCAAAGCTGCCCTAACAGCATCATAATTATCTTTGTCGGCCTCTTCAACAAAATATAACTTACTTAGGGACTCCCCTTTTAGATTTTCAGACAACTGATTCACATACTGTGATTTGTCAACATTATGAGATCGACAAGCCCGTTCAAATCTAGAAAGCCAAAATGTTATGTCATCACTGGTAGGGTTAAACGCTGGTACCTTGACCTTGTACACAAAGGGTTTACCATTACCACCAGATGCCTGATTAACATTACTCATACATGTCAATTTTAATTTCTCTAATTCAAACTCATGTTCTCTTATTGCTTTTTCTCTCTTCAGCTTCTCTATCTAATCTTCTCTGTTCTGCAGCAGCTTCTAATTTTTTCTGTTCTGCAGCAGCAGCAACTTCTAATTTTTTCTGTTCTGCAGCAGCAGCAACTTCTAATTTTTTCTGTTCTGCAGCAGCTTCTAATTTCTTCTGTTCTGCCTCAAATCTCCTTTCCTCCATTTGCATCTGCAATTTCTTTAGTTCAGCAGCAGTATCAGCTTCTTTTTCTAATCTTTTTTCTTCAGCCAGAGCTTTTTTTTTCTTCAGCAGCAGCTTCTCTTTCTAATCTTTTTTCTTCAGCCAGAGCTTTTTTTTCTTCTATTTGAAGTTTTCTCTCCTCAGCCGCAGCTTTTTTTTCCTCAGCAGCAGCTTTTCTTTCTTCAACAGCAGCAGCAGTTTTTTTCTCTTCTGCAGCTAATGCTTTGTCATATTGAGCAACAGTCCATTGTTCTAAGTCTTTTCCAGTCTTATCAAGAGATTTTCCTTGTGCAATGAAATAATCTAATGTAGACATATTGTCTTCTTAAATCAGAAACCTGAAAAAGTAAATAAATTACCCTATTTCACTTTAATGGGAGACAAGTCTATACCATAGACTTAGTCTTAGTCCAAACTTGTATGGTTTATAATAACCAATGATAACTTGAGTACCTGTGGACAACAATAACTGTATCTCAAATACTGTGGGGACAAGCCTTACAAAGGTCTTGTATACCTCAATGTAATCAAAGATCACTTGAGTACCTGTGGAAAAAATATTTCCCTTTACCAATCACTTTGGGAGACAAGCCTTACAAAGGTCTTGTACATTTTGTTTCATAACAATAACAATCATAAAGTACTGATCTGTACTATACTATCAGTGTATACCACTATACGTCATATGTCAACTAAAGACATTACAAAGGACAAACAAGAAAAGACAATATGAACACATTTGCAGAGATCAAATTAAATTAAATAGGAGAAATGAAAAAAAAAATGATCACAGAAACCGTGATGATAACTGCCATAATATAACAAGACAAATAACGCCACAGTGTATAAACATAAGGGTGTAAAAAACTGAAATGAAAGGAAAGATGAGACCTACAATTATACAAACAAATCAAACAAAACTAAGGAACACAAAATTATTACCAAAAACAACGAAGAAAAGAACACCTCATCACAACTAACAGAAATAGCAGCAAATTGTTGCTAACAAATTTCCAATTAAGAAAATGTGTACCTATAGAATACTAGTCCAGACCAATGTCACTCGGCATACCTTGTACTAGTCACACAGAACATAAACTAATTTAATACATAACAAATAACATGTAAGCATAAATAGCATATAGCATACAACATAATTTATGTCATGAATGGAATGTGTTGCAGGTATAGTGTTGTAAAGCAGGCACAGTTTATTTTAATACTAATAACTTGCCACTTTATTCAGTAATAGATTTAATTTTAAACTATTACACTGTCAATTTTTCTCTGTTGAGCATATGAAGATCCAACGATGAACTATGCACTTTATGTTCAACAACACTGTGATTCTTCTGTATGTTGAGAAATGTCAACAATACTGCTCCAGATATTTTCTACACTTGATACCACTGTCCTGTGTAATACTGTCTGTACAGCGAAAAACTGTCAACAAGCGCTGACCTAGATACAGCATCCTATCGGTAATACAGGTCAAGCTGACATCGACTGTATAGCTGTCCTACTGGTGTTGATGTATTCAAACAAATGTTCTTTCAGCTGTAAACTGTGATTCTCAACACAAAACTGCGTAAGCTGGACCCAGGAATCTGGCTCGCCACTGTAAAGTTTCTTTTCTTCTTTCCACTCTGTAAAGTGTCAGTCTGTATGCTCTGTAAGGAAGAGTGGTGTGTTGTTGAGATCAGGCATGCTCCAGTCTACCCAGCTGTAAATGGGTAACTCACCCTAGTCCTGAGTTAGGGAAGGCAAAGGCTCCAGGGGAAGCAGGCCCTAAACTTGGTCACTTCAACCGACGCAGGATGGTGTATGTATGAAGTAGAAGTGTAGAGTGTGATTACCGCGAATGGTGTACTGTTCGTGTGCTGACCAATATAACCACTCATACACTTGTGTCTACAAGGCACCAATGCAGACTGCTGGAATCTTTGTTTACTCAATTTATTCAGACGTACACACTGGGACATACGAGTACATCATGGTATGTTGACATATCAATTTGTAGGTATACATAGCAGATCTGAAGTCATGACACATTCAGAAATAATGGGCAGTACATCAAAAGTTCAATGTCATGATATATTATGGCCGCATCCCCCTATCTGACTAAACGCGTCAGTGAAGGCAGATCGATAAATAACTAAAGTTACTTGACGTCCATAGTTTGTAGTATATATTATGAAACCACGAAAGAGGGTTTCTAGCAAGATTGAGATCTCCCTGTCACTGTCCGATAATAGGATAAATAATCTGTTCTCTTGGCAGTGATCAAAACATATGATGACCGAAATCTAACATGGCTGCCTCCCTGAGTTGTCGTTCACTCATTCATAGGAAGGAGAATATAAGCCAGAGTTAATTTATAATGGGTATATAAATGATTTCATAAATGTTTCCATACAGCTCTACGGTGATCAGGTTAATTCACGTAGCCATAACCGCTGTAGGAAAGTCTGTCATCTTTGTCGATACAAAACACGACCCTAGCGATACGAAGCACAATGTTCCATCTAGGTCGAATCGACATGAGATCATCAAAATAGGGTCTGGCAATACATGGAGTCCGAATTATACATTGTACCGTACCTTAGGAGAGTCTCTAACATAAACTATAGTAGAGATACCATCTCCTTTAGAAGAAAACCACTTCATGAATTATATTTCCTTAAGAATCTACCAGCCCTTTGAAAAATGCGTACCCACCATTATCACGGTACATCGGAACTCATCACGACTTGTCAAGACAACTCATACTTCCGCTAGACCGGAATAATAAGAATCTAGTGCCGCCTACCCATCCAAAATATACAATATAGGACTGATTCTACTTGTACTAATAATATGTAATACATATGAATTCAGGCCATAAACATAATAAGCAAATTAATATATATTCTGGCCCTAAAAAATAAGTACAAACGTAAGAGCAATCCATGCGCCGGATCAATATCAAGAACGATTACTCCTATAATCAAAAGTGTGAATCAACCATGGATTCTCTCGCTTTTACCATAGACAGCATTTTCATACACAAATGAATGAATGTCTATATCTTCCCATATTAAATAGCCATATCGATTTTTGTAATATGTGCGTCAAAATATGCACGCAACATCCATCTGCTTGTATCGCCCATTTGTTGTGTATTTCTCATCACCGTATAGTTTTTTAGTACCTGTATGTATTCTTGTCTTTGTCACCTGTTTGTGGCTGACGAAGGGTAAAACCCGAAACGTCCCTTGTTTCTTGTGAACCGTTGTTTGTAAAACTGATTAAATACCGTTTTATTGGTTTTAATACTTATATTTCTTAGTACGCTGTTGATTGACATGCACGTTCTTAGTACACTGTTAATTGACATGCACGTTCTTAGTAGTGTACACTGTTGATTGACAAACAAAAATCTCCAGGTCTTACTTCACTTTCACTGAAAGTCCTGGATTTAAAGATGAAGTAAAGCATTATCCTTTGAATAATATGAAACGTGTTATGTGCTATAACAAGATTGAACTTGTTATAAGAGAAACAAGTAACGGCCGTAGACAGAGATTTTGACAGTGTCCACCTTTGAATGTTCTGTAGCAGTTATTTTTTTACCCCTTATACAAGATTTATTCTGGCACAGATATCTTAAACGAACTTGCGTTGCTTATAGACTGATAGGGTCGTGCTCCCTTGTTCTAATTAACCGTGTCAGCGGCGAAGCTTCTCTCTTCCATGTTCCTTTTATGGATCACACAAAAGGGAAACAAACAGACCAACTCAATACTCAGCTAGTCCGCTAACCGTGGAAAGTTTAGCACATAATTTACTGATGGTTCCAGTTTTATTTGTATTGTTCATTATATTTAATGCACTATTCTAGTAGTCAGCTTGGTACAGATCGGTGGGCCATCTTTGCTTCGAAACATTCAGCCCTGGGAGTGATACAACATTAATACGGTCGACATGACATCATCCCTTACTAGCAGACATAGATAGACAGGACTTCCTTTCTAAGATAGAAGGCAGGCGAAGAAGACAAGAGAAGGCTGATGGGGAAAAACATCATAAATAAAAAAAGTAAAGGGACGCCAGACGGGTGGCCAATGGTGCAGCTCGAAAGGCGACTACGTAATAGAAGCCAGAGTGACATCACATTCTGGGACAGGAAAAACCCTAAATATGTGGACGAATTAAGAAATAAGAAACTCATAATTGTGGGACACATCTATGAAATACTAATTCGGGGAAATTTCAAAATTACCTTAGTCTGGGGTTTGGGGATTATAAAATTCATAATTGTGAAGTAATTAAAACATTCTAAGGGAATTTTAGTATTTTCAAAATCTGGGAAACATTTCTCTAGCGTAAAAGAATAAAGTGGAAGAATTCATGAAGGAAATCGTCCAAGTGCCAGTTCTGAGAACTTTTTTTAAGGTGTCTCAATTCTGGACAACCTTTAATGACGCCATAATTCTAGATGAAATTTAAGGAGATCGTATTCTGGATAAACTGTTCGATCTCATCATCCTGTAGTAAACAAATTTCCTAAATCTGGGTGAGTTTTAAAATTGTTCAAATGGCCTTCAATAAGTTTTTATCACGATTACTTTTGAAACCCGTATATCGTAAAGCTAAAGGTAGCCGTAAAATGTTCCAGTGAAATTGTCATTTTAAATTAAACAGTTTTGACTGCTATGTTTGGCGAACAATGAATCAAAGGTAAGAATTAATGGTCAATTTTCAGCTGACATCTAATAAAAAGAATCAAAACTACATCAGACGCCAAAAATGTATTTTCATGATCAATATATTAGGTTATTTATAGCATAGAATAACCGCTAGATGAAAGGTCACAGCAAGTGGCTTAGATAATACATCAAGAGACAGCAAAGATAATGACGATAAATGCAGGAAACGATAACAGTATTGCACTTGAAGAAACACTTCTACAAGATGTAGAATCATAAATATACCTTGACAGCAGTATAAACACTGTTGGAGGGACAGACAAGGATTTCAAAATACGAATACAAAAGGCTAAAGAAGCTTTCATTGATTGGGAATTATATGGAGATCCAAAAATTAAAGTCAAATACTAAAATCATAAACTTCAATTCAAATGTCAAGTCATAATTTTAGTATGGCTGTGAAGCAAGGAGAACAACAAAAACAACAACAAAAAAGCTACAGACTAAATAAATGGTGGCTTGCGTAGAACAGAAGAATTGAAGTGGTATGTGTTACAATCGATTTTGTAGTTAGAGAGTGTTGATAAAATTGCTTGGCTTGTAATGGACTTCTTAAGTTAAATATCGTGCTGGTAACACCTTGGAGAATGTCGTGGGGTATGCAAGAACGATCAGCAAGCAATAAAAGTGACTTCCAAACGACTTGCTGAATGGGTCCACAGATAACGACATGTTTATTTAGACGTTGAAATAAATGTTTGACAAAATGAAGTTTCATACATTCTTTGAAAACTCCTACAGTCCGTGATACATCGTCTCATATCTGGCCTATTTAATAGAGGTGCCTTAAAAGGTTAACACCCAAGTAGCGAAGACCAAAAATGGAGATAATAAAAATGATCCCATGAAAATTCCTCTTCTCTAAATCATCGAACTTGAACACTTAAGTTCGGCATCTTCTTGCAAATCAGTGGCGACCTTTAAATTCCATAATCCACGTAGGAGAACTGGTCAAACTTCAGATATCATGGGAGCGATAGCATCCACGTCTTACTCAGACGTATTCTTATATCGAAAAGGCCAAGAACGACCATTAGCATAAATTACATGCAGAACAGAAAACGTCATAATCACCTAGTGACGTTATTAATTTATTGCGTTCATTTACAATTTGAAAGCGTGCAACTGCTTGTTGACCACAAAAGAATATTATCGCGTAGATTAAACTGTTAATAGACTAAGTGTGGCCAACACGCAAAATATACAATATAATATTCCTTAACAGTATGTCAAGGTCACTAATATGGAGCTAAGAACGAGAACCAGGCAAGTGCCGTGGAACAAGATATAAGAAGAAGACGATGGAGGTGGATAGGGAACACACCTGTTGATAGCAATACAATGCAGGCCTTGTTCTGGAATCCCCAGGGCAAGAGAGGTAACGGAAGACCAAGGAACACACGGATAACTGAATCAGAGACACATATGAAAGGCGTGAAGAAGACATGAAAAGAGATAGAGCTGATGGCACGGGACGGGAAGACTTGGCATAAGTTTGTTGAAGGCGTATGCTTCTTGGACAGCGGACATTTGATGATGATGAAGATGCTCTTCACACAATATATATATATATATATATATATATATATATATATATATATATATATATATATATATATATATATATATATATATATATATATATATATATATATATATATATATATATATATATATATATATATATATATATATTGTCCAAAGAAAGAAACGCAACATTATTGCAGTGGTAATGGACACCAAATTTCAAACTTGTACCAAAATTTTATTTTACGGAATTAATGTTTCAATCTTGGCATGAAGAAACTTTCAGACTTTAACAATGAAATGATGTTCATTAAATTTGGTTTAGATTTTTATTCTTTGCGACTGAGGCCTCCGTTTCAGTAAGGTGTATGGCCTCCTCTGGCCTCTATCAGAGAACGACATCTCCTTGACATGGATCCGATTAGCCGTTGGATCTGTTGTTGTGGGATGGCTGCCCACTCTTCCCGCAGTGCAAGAGACAACTGTCGGAGATTGGCTGGAGACACGTCTCGCTGGCGGAGTCGTCTGTCGAGTTCATCCCATAAGTGTTCTATGGGTTCATGTCTGACGACATGGCTGGCCCCGGAATGGTCTGGACGTTGTTGTCAGCGAGGAACTGGGTGGTGAGTTGTGTCACATGAGGTCGAGCGTTATCCTGCTTAAAAATCGACCCTCGTGCAGTCAGAAGTGGAAGGACGAACGAACGAACGAACTTTATTTTCGAAGGGTAAAGAATTGGGCGCACAGGCCCGTCTAACATTCTGCCCTTCCACTCTCATTAATCTTGCATACTATATCCTTTCATTCCCACATGATGCTTTAAGCATTAATTTAAAGGCATGCAACATTATAAAGTTACCATAACAGCATTCATTTACAGTATGCAATCGTAATAAATAAAAAAATTGAGTAGGTTTTTTTTTTTTGAAACAAACAAGCTAGTAATTGGGGGAAAAAAGTAATAATAAAATAAAATAAATAAAACAATAAATAAAAATAAATAAATTCTGTATACTGACACTCACTCATGCGGTCAATCCGTCTACAATTAATCTGTATTTTTGAATGTGTCATCAATCATCAATACAAAAATTACATAAACACATTCTCGCTTATGTCCATACATTCTTGGTGGAAAATGAAATAATAATAATAACACTTTCTTACGCACTTCTGTGGCAGGAAAAGTCTTTTAGCAGTTAAAAAAAAAGAAAAAAAAAAAGTTCAAATTTCTAAAATACAGTGTATGCGGGTACATTCTCACGACTCACATTTCTAAAGTACAGTATTATGTGGGTACATTCACACATACATTACATTATATAATAATATTTTAAAGTGAATATAATAATGATATTACAAGGATATAAAACAAATTATTCACACACAAAAAACGAGCGGAAGAGGAAAAGAAATGTTGACCTATGGATGAGATGTTGACAGGCAAATGCTGTTTCTATGGGGGTAGATAATCAGTGTTGAGGAAGTGTTTGAAAAGTGCTTTGTTAAAAGAATATTGTGTAGGTAGGCTTTTTAGGTGGTGTGGAAGGCTGTTCCATAAGTAGGCACCAGAGCAGGCTAGACTCTTTTTGAACAGGTCGATCCTAGGTTTGGGCACACGTAACTGATGTAACCGTTGTCCCTCCCTTCTACTGGTTTGAAACAATGATCTTAGGTACGACGGGGCATTGTTAGATAGAATTGTGTGAGTCAGCTTGTCTTTGTTGTAGAGAAGACGTTTTTTTAGTGACAGTATTTTGGGTTCCTTTCCTGTCCTTGTGTGTGGTGTCGTGCGATTATCGGTGATCAGAAGTACTGCTCTCTTTTGCAGGGAGTGCAGTCTCTTCGAGGTTGAAGCAGGGCAACAATCCCATAGTGTAGAGCAGTAATCTAGATGTGTCTGTATATGTGAGGTGTAGAACAATAGTCTAGTGTCTGCGTCTAAGAAGTGTTTTATTTTGGCTAGCTGGTACGTCTTTTGTGCTAAGTGTTTGGTTAAATTCCGTACATGGGAGTTCCACGTTAAGTGCTGGTCAATCGTGATCCCTAGAACTTTGTGTTCTGTTACATGTTCAATTTGAATTGATTCCGTGTGTAGCTGTAGCGATCTTTTGGTGCAGCTTAGGAGTTTCTGTCTGGTGGTAATCAACATAGATTTCGTTATTCTTGTGTTTACTGGCATACGATTCATATTACTCCATTTTGTTAGATTGTCTACATCGCTTTGAAGAGTCATTTCAAGTGCCACACAGTCATTGTCACTAGTGTAGATAGTACAATCATCTGCAAAGAGGTCACAAGTTGAATATTTTAGATGTAGTGGCAGGTCGTTGATGAACATTGCGAAGAGTAGGGGCCCAAGAATAGAGCCCTGCGGTACTCCTGTAACTACCTTCGAGAAATCTGATGCCGAGTTGTTGTGAAGCACTAACTGTTGTCGATCTGCCAGGAATGATTTGATGATGTTTAGTGGATTAGGGCCTATTCTGAGGGTTTCCAACTTTAGAACCAAGATAGTGTGGTCAATCATGTCAAATGCTTTCTTGAAGTCGACAAAAACAGCACCACATAAATTTCCATCATTTATGTTCGACAGCGAGTTGTCTGCCATTTTGGTGAGAGCTGTGTGACAGGAATGTTTGGGTCTGAAACCTGGACGTTAGGACGAAGAATTTCAGCGACGTATCGTTTGGCATTCAGGCGTCCTTCAATTTGCACCAGTGTCGTAATTTTCTTTTGAGATAGTGTCGTGAAACATTCTAAATCCACATATATAAATTAAAAAGTAAATGTACCCCTAACGAATTAATTCAATAAAAGGAAAAAGAAAAGGTAAAAGAGAACAGTGCTGTCACAATGGCGTACAAAAATCCCCCTTTTTCTGCTTCGTCTGCATAAGTGTAGCGCTTTCGCGTTTGATAGTAAAAGCCTACTATATCACTACACGCTTTCTACAATAAAACGTGTACTGTATTTCTTGGAAAAACCTTGAGATAGGCGCTGCGTGATGACCTAGATTTAATATTTCATTCATTCCATACACGGCGTAACTAAAAGACAGATAAAGCAGGAGAGAGAGAGGGACGACTGAAGGCAGGAAGCATGCAACACTACACGCGTCGCGCGATTAATAGTAACGCCAATCCCACGTGTAAGGCCTGCACTAACTTTTTTTCAAATAAACAGTGTCAGGAAATCACTACTACAACTACAAGAATCAGGTTTAAAAAACATGAAAAATGCTTATTAGGAAATATGAAATTCTACTGATTTACATCTAAGCTCCTGACATTACATAAGACATCCTATGACAAAGAAGTGAACGTGTAGTAAAAAACAAATATACGACTATCTTTGGAAAACACATATTTTGAACGCCGCCATGTAGCTCGCTTTAACTTATATATTATTGTACGGCAGGACTTGCTAACCAAGAATATGTTATGTGTTATGCCTTTAGTCTGTTAATAAAATAATTATGGCCAAAATAACATAGTGGGGGTGCCTGACAGCATGACATCATTTCTGCTCATAAAATTTTTTTTTATAATGTGTTTGAAAAACATTACGTTACGGAAATAGCCTACCATGTTAACTCCTATTTGATTGGCGGGAATGAGATGTAAGACTAAACACGATTAGTTGGACTGCAAATACTAGTTTTCTGTTGTTATGGGAAACGAATAGAAGGGGTACTTTTTTGAAAAGATGTGTAGACATGGCATGATTGGTTAGATCTGCCAATATAGTCAGTTCAGAGCGTCTGTTCCGTGCCACATCTTGTAATAAACCTACTAAGAACAGTGCGTTGAGCACCAGTGCATATTTTTTTCTAAAATAAAAGCCTGGGACAAGAGGCAGATCGGAATTTGTGTCTATTCATTGTCAGTCAACGAAACTGTTTATTATTTCCATTGAATTGTGGGACGGTGGTCAAAAGTCATTGAGGCAGCATTTGGCCTGAGTTACTGAATCCTGAGGCTGACTGCATACTACTGGGTCCAGATAGCGACCAGTGAGGTGGCTCCAGAACTCATTGAAGTAATCGAGCAGAGGAGTCCTTTACTGCAGTCATCACGAAAGTTAAGAAAGTGTGGCCATGGAGCTCAACATTATGTGCCCCCTCTAAAATTGACAGTAAATAAAGAGGGAATATAAACTGTTTAAATTGACAGGAACTGTGTACTTTTCCCAATGATAAGACACTTGAAGTCATGATGACAAACAACACTCTAGCTTGAAAAACAAAACCAGTATTAACTCATATTACTACTTCACAACTTACACACATAAGATAAGAATAATAAAATATGTCAATAACAAGATTAAATTGATAAACTGTGTACATACTACTTGAAAGAATATTGATTGTGATTCCTGGCTCACTGTGTAGTTGAATCAGGATATCTCTATGTAAAGAAATTAATACATATATATATATATATTTGACTTTTCAAACTGACTCTTTTAAGATAGTCTTATAGAGTGTTACATGTGTGTGAGTGTCACAGTGTTGTAAAGTACTGTGAAATAAATTAAATTGTTTATCTGTCTGTTGTTGTTGTGACTTACACTTCATCATTTTCATAACCCTAGACATTCAACGTAGTCATCACAATATTTCAGAATAGGTCTGACTGAGATATATATATGTGGTAGCAAGTAAGGTTATCTGTAATACATCACATTATTAGATACAGATACCTTCACAGCTGATCTCAGTCAGTACACTAAGTCCCATATAAATATTTATATCATCCCACTTTACCACATATATTGGGGTCCGGTCCGGGATATTGAACTTTCTCCTGTTATATATATTGGGAATTATAAGAATTAAAAGGTATCCTTGGGTGGAATTAAATAAGGTTGAGCTCTCAGTGCCTGTGTTGTAATTACATAATTAATTACAGAGTATATTGTTTAGT
Source organism: Oreohelix idahoensis (assembly GCA_024509875.1). Lineage (NCBI taxonomy): Eukaryota > Metazoa > Mollusca > Gastropoda > Stylommatophora > Oreohelicidae > Oreohelix > Oreohelix idahoensis. The sequence continues at coordinate 354,034 of JAMPIV010016752.1, forward strand.
TAGAAATTGTTTACATTTATCTGTTAGAAAATGGCGGACCTGGCCAAATTTCGATCTGCTGCTATGCAGGCTGCAAAAGAGTTAGGAATGGACGGGCAAGTTATGATTGCTTATGTCACTGCTGAATGTGACAAATATATTGAACGGGAAGAAAGAAGATTAGAAAAAGAGGCCGAAAGAAAATTAGAATCTGAAAAATTGGCCGAAGAAAGAAGGTTAAAGGCTGAGGCTGAGACTAAGAGGTTGCAGATTGAGGCTGAAGCTGAGACTAAGAGGTTGCAGATTGAGGCTGAGGCTGAGACTAAGAGGTTGCAGATTGAGGCTGAGGCTGAGACTAAGAGGTTGCAGATTGAGGCTGAGACTAAGAAATTAGAGGCAGAAAGGGAAGACAAGCGATTAGCGGCAGAAAGGGAAGCCGAGGAAAGAAGATTGACTGCAGAAAAAGAGGATAAAAGATTACAAAGGGAACATGAGTTACGACTAAGGGAGTTTGATTTTCAAGGCCATGCTCCTGAAAATGGTGCCAGTCCCTTTGCCTCTGATGCTACTGCTAGTCAGGGAGCCTCAACCTCAGCTATGAATTTTCATTTAGATCATTTCGTTGAGAAAGACGATGATATTGAGAGCTTTTTAAATAGATACGAACTATTAGCTACCACGTATGGGTTAGAGAGAGAAAGGTGGAGCTTAAAGTTATCTCAAGGACTTCGTGGGGCAGCTTATGAAGTTTTTGCCAAAATTAGCAGAAGTGATCAAGAAAATTATGACATGCTAAAGCAGGCTCTTTTGTTAAGATATGAAAAGAACGCAGAATTTTATAGGAAAAAATTTAGGAACGCTAAACTACTGTCAGGTGAAACCTATCACCAGTTCTCTGCACGGTTAGAGACATACTTGGAGAAATGGACTTCTCTGGGGAAAACCCAAGATCTTAAGGAAATGGTCCTTATAGAACAATTAAGAGAGTCCATGGCTCCAGACCTGAGAAAGTTTCTCATGGAACAAGGTGCAGAGAGGCTGGGTGAGTTGCTAAATGTTGCTGAAAGATATCAAGCAGCTCAGGCAGAGGTAACAGGTAATAAAAGGAAACAAGTAGACAATTTTAGGGCACCACAGAACTTTAATAAATTTGATCCTAGAGATCAAAACAAAGGTAAGCACCAATTTGATAGGCCTCGGTATGACAATAAAAATAAAACCCCACAATTCGATGAAAGGAAATATGATGAAAGAAAATCTTTCAACCAAGGAAAGAGATGGTGTAAAAATTGTAAGATGAACAATCATGACACTGACCATTGTAGAAGGAAACCTCCTCATTGTGCTGCTATGACATCTAGGAAAAAGAAAAAAAAAGTCAAACCTGCGGAACTACAGGAACCATATCACCCCCCAGTGTGTGAAGATGTCATCTGTAATGGTGTCACCATAAGGTGTTTATATGATACCGGTTTAGATTATGATTCCGTTGTGAGTTCTCACCTGGTGCAGGCCGATCAATACACCACAGAAACAGTGGAGATTCAAACTGCAACCAAGGATGTAGCTACCATGACACTTCCCGTCGCCCGGATAAAGGTGAAAACGCGATATGTGGAAGGAATCATAAAAGCAGCAGTGATAAATGAGCCAATCTACCCTCTGATATTGGGGTGTAGATATGTCTTCTTGGGGAACCCCAAGAGACCTGTGATATTGGCAACAGTGCAGACCAGATCACAGTCTAAAAAGGAGGAGGATAATCCAATAAATACTCATCCAGATGAGATGAGGAAGGCACAGGCGGAGGACAAAACACTCAAGCCGTGTTTCAAGAAGTTGCCCAAATCTCACACACCTCCAGGCAAGGGAGAATTTTATATGAAGAACAAACTGATTTATAGGAAGGCTGGATCGGAATCCAATGGTCACGGACAGCTAGTCCTTCCTACTTCATATAGGACTAAAGTGTTGGAACTAGGGCATGCGATTCCCTTCAGTGGTCATATGGGGATCAGCGCAACAGGACAGCGTATAGCTTGTCATTATTTCTGGCCAGGGATAACTGAAGATATCAAACGATATGTAAAATCCTGTCCAGAGTGCCAACGAGTAGCACCTAAGCATTGGACTGCACCAGCAACTCTGGGAGAAATGTCCATAGTGGGAACACCCTTTGAGAGAGTTGCCGTGGATCTTGTGGGACCTCTCACTCGAACCAAGAGGAGGAACAGCTACATTCTGACTCTGGTGGACACTTGTTCTATGTGGGGAGAGGCGGTAGCCCTGTCATCCATTGACTCTAAACATGTGGCAGAGGCATTGCTCACAATTTTCACCCGGTTAGGCTTTCCCAGTCAAATCTTGACTGATAATGGCTCTCAGTTCAGGGGGAAACTAACAGAAGAAGTTTTCAGGATCTTCCAGGCCAAACACTTCCATTGTAGTGTGTACCATCCTCAAGGAAATGGCCAAGTGGAAAGATTTAATGGCACGTTGATGTCGATCCTGAGAAAGTTGGCACACGAAAAACCAGATACATGGGATCAGTACCTTCACGCCGCCCTCTTTGCTTATCGGGAGGTACCCCATAGTTCAACCGGAATGGCCCCGGCAACATTATTATTTGGAAGGCCAATAAAAGGTCCACTAGAAGCGCTGTTAAGAACGTGGACTGATGAAAAGGCAGAGGAAAATATTACATCCTCATACCAATATGTGAATGAGCTGACCACTCGTTTAAAAACTGGCTGGAAAGTTGCCAATGAAAATTTGAGACAAGCCAGGAAGAAACATGCTGCCTATTATAACAGGAAAGCTAAAAACAGAGATTTGGCTGTGGGAGAGAAGGTACTGCTTCTTCTACCCGGTAGTCAGAATAAGTTACAAATTGGGTGGCAAGGTCCATATACAGTTCCAGAGAAGGTGTCTAGAACAAATTATAAGATAGATAAGAAGGGGAAAGAAAAAATCTATCACGTGAATCTCCTGAAGAAATACCTGGAAAGAGAAAATCAGGAAGACACACACTTGTTGACCTTGTCCATTGCCATGGAGATGAAAAAGGAACCACTTTCATCATTTGAATATCCATTACACCCCTGTGAGACAGCGGCACAGGTGAAAATCAGTACCCAGTTAACGGAAAATCAGAAAGAGAGAGTGAAACAGGTTCTAGATAATCATACAGAGGTGCTCACAGACCGACCAGGGCATACAAACTTAATGGAATATGATATGAAACTGATAGACCCCACACCTGTCTGTATGAAACCCTATTCGATTCCCTTTGCTAAGGAGAAAGCTTTGAAGGAAGAGATAGACTATTTGTTGAAGGAAGGAATTATTTCACACAGTGAATCTCCGTATAGTTCCGGTGTGGTGCTCCTAAGGAAACCCTCTGGAGAACATAGACTCTGTATAGATTACAGGAGACTGAATGCCATTACAGAAGGACAAGTGGATTCATTGCCGGATACAAATCAGTTGTTTGCCAGGCTAAATAAAGCTAAATATTTCTCAAAAGTGGATCTGAGTAAAGGATACTATCAGATTCCAGTAAAGCCTGAGGTTAGACCATACCTAGCTTTTAGTACCTCAGAGGGACACTATGAGTTTAACAGATTGCCATTTGGATTGAAGAATGCGCCTAGTGTCTTCTCTAGAATGATGAGAAAATTACTGGACCCTCTGAATAATCCATGTATAACAAATTTCATGGATGATATCCTTATAGCAACAGAAACATTTGAGGGACACATTGAATCTCTGAATATGCTGTTTAATCGACTTAGAGAAGCGAATTTAACAGCTCGACCAACCAAATGTTGCGTTGGATGTAAAGAATTAGAATTCTTGGGACACACAGTCTATCAGGGAAACATGACCCCTGACCCAAAGAATTTAGAGAAACTAAAGAAAGCCCCGAGACCACAAACCAAGAAAGACGTGAGATCCTTTGTCTCATTATGTGGTTTCTACCAAAAGTATATCAAAAACTTTAATTCCATATGTGCACCGTTAACTGATTTGACACGTAAAGGAAATCCAGATCGAATTACATGGACACCACAATGTGAATTGGCTTACCAGGAATTGAAGGAAAAGCTTACAAGCAAACCTATTTTGAAATTACCTGACTTAAGTCAAGAATTCGTAGTAAGAACGGATGCCAGTAATATCGGGTTGGGTGCGACTTTGTTACAGAAATCAGATGCATTAGATGGGGAATTAAGCCCAGTGGCATATGCTAGCAGAAAGTTGAATAAAGCTGAAACCAACTACTCAACTAGCGAAAAATAATGTCTTGCAGTAATATGGGCGATAAAGAAATTCAATATTTATCTGTATGGGAAGGCATTTAAGTTACAAACGGATCACAAACCTTTGTCGTTTCTAGCACAGGCTAGGCATGAGAATTCTCGTTTGCTCAGATGGTCTTTACTTATACAGCCATTTGAGTTTAGTATAGAATATATACCTGGAAAAACAAATCTGGGAGCGGATTTTTTAAGCCGCCATCCGTGTGATGAGAATCACCGTAAGACCCGGAAATCATAATAAATTTCTCTATGTGTATATAGAATTATAGACTGACATATAACGTCTGTTTTAAGGGGGGAGAATTTGTCGTGAAACATTCTAAATCCACATATATAAATTAAAAAGTAAATGTACCCCCTAACGAATTAATTCAATAAAAGGAAAAAGAAAAGGTAAAAGAGAACAGTGCTGTCACAATGGCGTACAAAAATCCCCCTTTTTCTGCTTCGTCTGCATAAGTGTAGCGCTTTCGCGTTTGATAGTAAAAGCCTACTATATCACTACACGCTTTCTTCAATGAAACGTGTACTGCCTTTCTAAGAAAAACCTTGAGATAGGCGCTGCGTGATGACCTAGATTTAATATTTCATTCATTCCATACACGGCGTAACTAAAAGACAGATAAAGCAGGAGAGAGAGAGAGGGACGACTGAAGGCAGGAAGCATGCAACACTACACGCGTCGCGCGATTAATAGTAACGCCAATCCCACGTGTAAGGCCTGCACTAACTTTTTTCAAATAAACAGTGTCAAGAAATCACTACTACAACTACAAGAATCAGGTTTTAAAACACGAAAAATGCTTATTAAGAAACCTGAAATTCTACTGATTTACATCTAAGCTCCTGAAAGTACAGAAGACATCCTATGACAAAGAAGTGAACGTGTAGTAAAAAACAAATATACGACTATCTTTGGAAAACACATATTTTGAACGCCGCCATGTAGCTCGCTTTAACTTATATATTATTGTACGGCAGGACTTGCTAACCAAGAATATGTTATGTGTTATGCCTTTAGTCTGTTAATAAAATAATTATGGCCAAAATAACATAGTGGGGGTGCCTGACAGCATGAAATCATTTCTGCTCATAAAAATTTTTTTTTATAATGTGTTTGAAAAACATTACGTTACGGAAATAGCCTACCATGTTAACTCCTATTTGATTGGCGGGAATGAGATGTAAAACTAAACACGATTAGTTGGACTGCAAATACTAGTTTTCTGTTGTTATGGGAAACGAATAGAAGGGGTACTTTTTTGAAAAGATGTGTAGACATGGCATGATTGGTTAGATCTGCCAATATAGTCAGTTCAGAGCGTCTGTTCCGTGCCACATCTTGTAATAAACCTACAAAGAACAGTGCGTTGAGCACCAGTGCATATTTTTTTCTAAAATAAAAGCCTAGGACAAGAGGCAGATCGGAATTTGTGCCTATTCATTGTCAGTCAACGAAACTGTTTATTATTTCCATTGAATTGTGGGACGGTGGTCAAAAGTCATTGAGGCAGCATTTGGCCTGAGTTACTGAATCCTGAGGCTGACAGCATACTACTGGGTCCAGATAGCGACCAGTGAGGTGGCTCCAGAACTCATTGAAGTAATCGAGCAGAGGAGTCCTTTACTGCAGTCATCACGAAAGTTAAGAAAGTGTGGCCATGGAGCTCAACATTATGTGCCCCCCCCCCCTCTAAAATTGACAGTAAATAAAGAGGGAATATAAACTGTTTAAATTGACAGGAACTGTGTACTTTTCCCAATGATAAGACACTTGAAGTCATGATGACAAACAACACTCTAGCTTGAAAAACAAAACCAGTATTAACTCATATTACTACTTCACAACTTACACACATAAGATAAGAATAATAAAATATGTCAATAACAAGATTAAATTGATAAACTGTGTACATACTACTTGAAAGAATATTGATTGTGATTCCTGGCTCACTGTGTAGTTGAATCAGGATATCTCTATGTAAAGAAATTAATACATATATATATATTTGACTTTTCAAACTGACTCTTTTAAGATAGTCTTATAGAGTGTTACATGTGTGTGAGTGTCACAGTGTTGTAAAGTACTGTGAAATAAATTAAATTGTTTATCTGTCTGTTGTTGTTGTGACTTACACTTCATCATTTTCATAACCCTAGACATTCAACGTAGTCATCACAATATTTCAGAATAGGTCTGACTGAGATATATATATGTGGTAGCAAGTAAGGTTATCTGTAATACATCACATTATTAGATACAGATACCTTCACAGCTGATCTCAGTCAGTACACTAAGTCCCATATAAATATTTATATCATCCCACTTTACCACAGATAGGTCTTAGAAATAGTGGTCCCGTCCGAGTGGAGAATGATAGTGAAGGCTCTGTGATAGTAAGGGTTAAGAAATAGATAGTTGTTTCACAAGGGTGCTGAAAAGAGTAAGGACAGTCTCTGAAATCGGGTAATCTTCTCCGATTTGCCTATCTTACAACAATCTTATTTATCTGTAGACTCCTAAATCTCTCCTGGCTAAACAATTTTGCCAGTTACTCAACACTTATGTACACACACCAGTTTGGTGCTACGAACAGACAGACGTGAATACAAACTACATATAAAAGATATGGGGTAATGGGTCGGCCAACACAGTAATATAAGGTTTAAGGCATTTATTATCATTTAAACCAAAATCACAAAATTTAGCATGGTACAGTAAAAAAAGATCATATTTACAGAAAAATACAAATAACAAGGTTGGGTTGGGGGGGAGGGGGGGGGGGGGGGGTAAGAATAGTAGTATCCCAATATGCCCTTCCCGCTTGTATAGACAAAAAAAAACCTAGCCCAAAGAGAAGCGTTATCAGAAAGAGACAATTTAACCAAAAGATAGATTAATTTATTCTGATAGGGGGTTTTACAATATTTAGTATGGGGTGTAGGAACAGAGTCCTAGTATTCTCCAAGTTATCCCTTGACTAAGCAGATTAAGGGAGGGGGAAATAAGAAAAGGTAAGCAACCCCACTTAAAAAGAACAATGCAAGGAATACAATATATGGATGTTTACCAAGTAGAGAAAATTATATGTTTATCAATAAAATGTCATTCATTCATGCACGCTAGCGATGGCCATCACACACTTACACACTTACCGATCGTTGAATCTGGCAATCCATAGAATAACATAAAACAGCTAGTAAATACTCAACAAATGTATGAGTCTTTTCCTTCGTTTTCCAGCCCCAGACTATCGGGTTCGGCGTTCAGCTAATTTTCCCGTAATCGCTGGAAGGTGAAGCCTTAGTGTTCTTTTTGGTTTTTGTCTAAAGTTTCTATGGGATGGCACTGTCACAGGTATAGTTATGAGAAGGTAGTGGTCTCCTGGATTTCACCGCTGGATGTGGAAAACTTCTATAGCGTGATGAACACAGAGTGATGACAAAGACTGATCAGTGAGTTATGTTTTTTCTCTTCGGGGTTTTAAATCTAATGGAAAATAACGTGACGGTCAGTGTACATGAAGAATATATTCTTTTCCACAGCAGAGCGTAAAAAATATATATATACTGAAGCACATTAAAAACGCACCACCTGTATAATCCAGGAACAGAGTGTGAAATGTAAATATAAGTGTTTACAAGTTTACATATTTGGAATCTTTATTCATTTTCCTATCAATCCATGCTGGTCATTAATTTGTACATTTGATTGTTATGAAATTTATTGCATTCTGTGCAGGCAAGGTAGAAAACCAAAAATGCAAAAAAATGCACGTGCGTTATCCTGCTGGAGAAGCTGCAAGTCTGGATAAATTGTGAACGCAGGAGCAACCAGTGCATCCAGAACCTCATCTCGATATGTCACAGCATTAACATTTCCACGGAAGACGTGACGAGGCAAGAGATGGGGAAAACTGAATCCTCCCCAAATGTGAATACTGCCACCTCCAAATCGGTTATACTGACGAACACAGCAATCTGCAAAGCGCTGTCCACACCGTCGCCAAATCCGCATACGTCCATCAGCAAAGGATATGTTGAATCTGCTCTCGTCTGTGAATAGGACAGCATTCCACTGCAGTCTAGTCCATCTTACATGTTGCTCTGCCCATTGCAGGCGCTGCTGACGATGTCTGTGAGTCAAGTTTGGCCCAACATAAGGTCGTCTTGCAGTAAGTCCTGTATCTCTGAGTCGTCGTATGACTGTCATTCGAGAGACTTGCCCATGTCTACCCACTATTGCTCTTGCTGTTTGACATGCCGGGAGAGTACGATTCCTTAGGTGACTCAGCACAATATGACGATCTTGCGCAGGGGTAGTAACTCGTGGTTGGCCACTCCGAAGTCTATCCCGAGCACTGCCAGTGGTTCCATAACGTTCATTGAGACGTACAATAGTGCTGTGGTGGCAATTCATCCTTCTGGCAATGGCCCGCGAGCTCATTGCGGTCTCCAACATACCAATGGCTCGTTGGCGGTCGTTTTCAGATAGTCGTGGCATTTCAAGCACATGTACTGGGTGTTTTGCCTCAGCGGCCTTTTTATACCGAGTATACTGCCACAACGCGTACACATTTTCAGGGTCATAGCTGTTGGGAATCGTGTTGCACGTGTAACTTTCATCGTTTTCATGTAGTCTGTACACAAACCCGTGGGTTGAATCATGCACTTTCCATTCCAGCAGCCATTCGCTCTCTACCTCATGGCAAACACGGGGAAAATCCATTCCCACACTTTTTTTTTCCAGCTTCTCGGAATCAGTATATATAATAGTGGTGCGTTTTTAATGTGCTTCAGTATATATATATATATTATAGCTTCTGGCAATTGTTCTTCTCCAGTTATCTTTACAGAATTATTGAGATTATCATTTAAATGTTCTTGGTTGGATTCCTCCCATGTAACAAAATAGAGAGTGGGACCGCACAGGGCCGCAACACGAAGATTATATTTAAAATGTTTATAAAATCTCTGAAGGTAGAAGAACCTAATCTGGAGGACTCTATAATTGCTGGGACGCAAAGGTATATGATCATCCTATATGAAAAAATAGAAAACATGAAATCATAAACCCAATACGAATCATATTCTGACGCTCGATAAATTTACAGTTAAAACTATTTTAAACACTAGCGTATTCAGTTATATATATTTAAGGAAAACTCTCCGCGAGTCTAATAGTTAAAAAAACACATGTATATACAGAACTAAACTGTATTAATTGGCTATAAATCCCTTAGCGGCTTCTAAATTAATTTAAGCATCTAGTATATTGGGAAATAACGTATAGATATAGCATTTAATTTATAACTGGAAACTTTTGAGATGGGTTTATTTAATAGGTTTAAATTAACACAAAATCCAGTGAAATAAAATGAAAGAACTAGACCACTGATCCCTTGGAACTAATATATTACCGCTGCACCAACAGAATGAATTGTGTGACTCCAATATAGAAGATATCCGTGAGAAATCTTGTTCTATAAGCTAGTACTTTCTTCAAACTCTCTGGCGCAAATGATAAACGCATTCTTCAGTGGTCTCAATATATAATTAAAGAATTGAAGGATCAGGGGGACACGCGAAATTTCACAACTTATTTGATATCAGGGAAATTCTGCGTTACTTGCCGCTGGGCAAAGCTTCTTGATTTCCCCCGTGTCTGTTCGTCAGCCGCGATTTCAGCGCTCTTCTCTGGTTCGTACTGAGGTGCTAAACGAAGGCGTGAAACTGCTTCGTCCGTTCTGGGACCACCACTGCCTTTTAATCGTTAACCGCTTTCCTCGTTGAACTTTTGCAACGCCTATAAGGCGGTAAGAAAGAAAGGTGAAGGAGGTAGTTGATTCAGATCGCTCTAAGGTAAGGCGGAAGGCGTGGCTTATCTAAACTAAATACCAAGCGAATCTCCTGGTTCCTCGCATGCTAACTGTCTACATATTAATTAGCAAACGTGGTGAAAAGTCCACTCTGCTATGGTGCATACTAATTAGCAAACGTGGGGCCCACGTTGGCGATTAAACTTGCAACATAAATGAATGAGGGTTCTCATGCTATCCCAGGGTCTACCATATCATCTAACAGTTCAGGGACGCTGAAATTCGTCTGTCACAACCAGGTCACTTCTTCACATTAAGCTGATCGCCCCCTCCCCCACATCAGTACACCTCCACCACCATGTGGAGGAGCCTCATCAACGCTGTTCTGGGCGTAGCGCTCATAGACTCTGCGGTAAACTCTTCTCCGTCTATCGTGTGGCTGGAGCACAAAAAATGATTCATCACTAAACCAACCCGTCTCCAGTCATTCCCAACGGTCCATTGACGATACTGGTTCGCCCATTGCGGTCTGTTCTGGCGATGCCGGTCCGTAAAAACAGGACCTCTGTAGGGTCTTCTAGCCCAAAGACCAGAGTCGTGCAGCCGGTTCCTGACCGTTTGATCTGAAAATCGACGAGCTGCTGACATTGACTGGACTGTGGAGGACGCAGATGCAAGTCAATTCCTGAGGTGACGCAGCCGTATGAAGTGGTCTTCGGCAGGAGTTGTGACTCTGGGTCTTCCACTGCGCGGCCGGTCTGCCACTGAGCCAATTTCTTGAAATCGCCTCCAAAGGCGACTAATGGTGCTTCTAACCACATTAAATTGTCTGGCCACTACACTTTGTGACTGTCCAGTCTGTAAACGCCCAATGATGATGAGTCGTTGTTCTGTAGTGAGATGAGCCATACTTGCGCATTGAATTTTCACCTGAGTTTATTCGAGGAGCGTCAATCTTTTATATGCATTCAATAATATGGTCAGAGAGTTGTGTGTTCAGCAAGTTTCACGGGATTCTCATGAACCTGTCACGAGTTATTGTCAAAAATGGTGTTTTGACCTTGACCTCTTTCATGACCTCACGAATCATGAGGTGAGTACAATTCAGGTAACCACGAGAAGTTAATGACCAGGTGGGCACAGTCGATAGGTTGACTGATGTCCAATCAGCTAATATCTTTTATAAAAGTAACACCAAAAACGTTGCGTTTCTTTTTTTTTTGAACTATATATATATATATCTATATATATATATATATATATATATATATATATATATATATATATATATATATATATATATAATATAATATATATATATATATATATATATATATATATATATATATATATATATATATATATATATATATATATATATATATATATATATATATATATATATATATATACTAGTGTATAAGCCCGTCATGAGACGGGAATTACATTCAAAAGCACCAATACCTAACGGCAATTTTATGTATTCAAAAGTATTAACAAAAAAACCACTGTTCATCACCATAGTACACGAATTACATAGCAGCAGCGAGGATCCCAGTGTGTGTATACGGGATCACACATTCTATAAATATATTTTTGAGCACACCGTCATTTGCGCAGTCTTCTTTGCTAAGTGTTACTATTTTCGGGAGAGTACATATAAGGGAAACAATACAATTAATGTCTAACTTTCAACCAAAGTTGCATCCCTTAGCGTTACTGACAGAAAAAGCGATGTGTATTATGTAACATTATCATACACACAAATATTTTTAATTGCTTGTTTTGAACACAATAAATGTGGGAAAAGGGGGAAAAGGGGGGGGGGGGGAGAGAGAGAACAGTAGGCATTCATTTTGAAGCCTGGGTTAAAAATGAAAAAGGTGCCTGTGACAGATAAGGTTAAATACTACTTAGTCGATAGAAAATAACTCCAGATAATAAGAGATAAAAATGTCACGCTTTACGTTTTGTATTGCGGTTATTAGCAATACATTAGTCTAATAACTAACAGCGTCAGATTTCTATATTTAACCAAAAACCTCCAACCTGAACCCCTCCCACAGTGACTATCTTCCTGTACTTTTGTCTTGCGATATGAATGGGTTTTTTGTGTGTGTGTGTTGCAAATATTTTGTTGTTTTTCTATTATTTCAATAACTTCCTCACTGTTCATTTTGCTCTTCCCTAACTTCTATCTTAGATATTTTGCTCCACTTGTTAACAATGTAGAGAAAGATAAACTGTGGTAGAACCATTTATTTATTTTTAAAATAACATTTTAACTCGTTTTGGCGAGGCGCACCAGTTTCAGTCTAGACACTGGGTCCATTGGTTATATTAATGCGCATGTCCAATAGAAAAGACCTTGCGGTCTGCTGCGGTAGAAATGAATAGGGGTTGGAGTTATACGTTAATGACACAGGGGTTCGCACATGCACATACACAGAGCCGGCCATGGGGCAGGGTGACCGGGGTGACCAGGGCGAAGGTCCAAGTAATGACGAGGGGGGGGGGGGTGTAGCCGGGAGAGTAGATGGGAACGGCACCAAAAAGTCAAGACTATGTGACCGGGGAATGAAGGAATGGAACGGCACTAAAAGTCCAGGCTCGTATGACAGTGTCTATCGTGATAGTGGATAAGTATTTTGTGGAAGGGGATGAAAATCTGTATATCACTTGATATAAGGAAAATAATCCCAGGACTTTTCTTATTGTGTTTCTTCTGGTAAATACTGGTTAATCACCAAAGGTAGTAATTCCAGAAGGGAGGAACAACCCAGGTAATTGGTAGATCTCATAAGTGCCTTGATGGATTCTAAATTTGATCTTGAAGCGTTGAATATAATTGGCAACTCAAACAGTCAAGTGAAACTTCACTAGAACAGATTACTTGAAGGATCCAAATAGTTATATAAAAGGGTGTACTTTATTCAGACTTCAGAACAATCAGCCTGATGAGTCATGCAATTAAGATACTGCTCAAAATCATACAGGAAAGAATAAAAAGTAAAGTAGACAGCGAAATCCAGGAAGAACAGTTTGGTTTTAGACGGAACAGTGGAACAAGAGAGGCAATATTTTGCCTAAGAATATTAGCAGAAAAATATACAGAGGTCCAAAAAAGTATGTATATGTGCTTCATTGACTATAAGAAGGCTTTTGACAGAGTCCATCATGAGAAAATAATTGAATGCCTCGAAGACATAGGTATTGATGGAAAAGATATAAGAATACTCAGTAACCTTTATTGGGAGCAAACTGCCACAGTAAGAACTGGAAGGAATTATTCACCATACATAGACATAAAAAGAGGTGTCAGACAAGGTTGTGTGCTGTCCCCCCTGCCTATTTAATTTATACACTGAAAAAAATTTTCAAACAGATACAGGAAATACCAGGACTGAACATCAGTGGAAGGTCAATAAACAACCTTAGATATGCAGATGATACCGTGTTGTTAGCTGAAAGCGAACAGGAGTTACAGGAACTAGTGAAGCAAGTGAACAGTATAAGTCATGAATATGGACTCGACATTAATATTGAGAAAACAAAAACTATGATAATTAGCAAAACAGACGATAAACCAACATTAAAGATAAGCGTAAATGGGGAAATCCTGGAACAAGTCAAGAGCTACGTATATCTCGGTCATATAATAACAGAAGATGGCAGATGTGAAACAGAAATCAAGAAGAGAATAGGAATGGCCAAAGCTACATTCAACAACATGAAACATATACTGACATCCAAACAGTTATCTCACAAATTAAAACTGAGAATCATAAAGTGTTATATATATTCTGCATTTCTGTATGGTGCAGAAACATGGACGATGAATAAGCATTTGAAGAAAGAATTGAGGCTCTTGAAATGTGGATATATAGAAGAATGGGGCGTATCTCATGGAAAGAGATGAAAACAAATAAGCAGGTCCTAGAAAATCTAGGTATGAAAAGAGAACTAATGAGGGAGGTCAAAGTTCGACAGCTAAAATACTTTGGCCACATAAAAAGGCATAACACCTTGCAGAAGACCATAACAGAAGGGAGAGTTAAAGGCAAACGTGCAAGGGGAAGACAGCGCTATAAGTGGGAAGACAACATCAAGAGATGGACAGGAAAGAGTCTGTCAGAGTGCACCATCAAGACAAGAGACAGAAGACGTTGGAGATCCATTACAGCCAACCTTCGTTGTGGAGATGGCAACTGATGATGATGATGATGACTTTATTCAGTTCGTTTTATGAAAATAAAGATGATGCAGTGGCAGTTCAGGGGGAGAATTTCTGGTGGGAAAAAGCAAAACTGCCAGCTTTAGCTTCCAAGTCGAAAGGCTTGCGGAATCTCTCATATACTGTAGTCGTTTTGTTATCTCTGTGGAAATCCTAACGAAATGAAAATTCGACTCGAGACTTCAATTAAAACTAAATCGAACTTACTTCTAAGCGAAGCAGGGGTTAGTGCTGGTTCACTTAACCATCCTGGTTAGTAGAGGATCTCATAGATGGAAATGATTATCCAAACCGTAGGAGTCAAGGGCTTTTTCGTTCAATAGTAGTCGTAGCGCCAGGTTGCTCCAAACCTAAACTAAAGAACGCCCTATGTTGATTTGACTCTAGCATTGAGTTACTGCCTCAAGCTCTCTCTCTGTCTCTCTCTGACTGGTTACTAAGATGCATCAGTCTTTATACTTGTCTGGTGCTATGGCTTTCCAGAGGAAGTATTTCTCATTGGAGTTAAGACCGGAAACTTTCTAATGATTGGTCTTGGGGGCTAGTGGACTGTTGAAATAATCTTTAACCTAACTAGCTACGAATCCTCTAGTCTGAAATTATTGTTTCTATGTGATGATGACCAACCATTGTTTAAAGTTCTCTCTAATCTAAATGTTTTCCGGTCTGACTTGTATGGAGGCCACACAAGGTTTGATGACATCATGGGTTCATGTGTGTCATGACTGATGATGTCATTGATTCTTGACTAGTAGTTTATTTATCTAACTAGTCATTCATAAAATACTTTACTATAAGGCTAACAGTTGTAGCTACTTAATAGTCTACCCTGTTACATACGCCCGGGGGCCGCCAAAGTGTATCCCGTAGGAAGACACTTTAGTCCCTAAAAAAAAAAATGACTAATCCCTAAAAATATCGGGGTTCATGTATCCCACCAGAAATCGTGTCGGATGGAATACAACAATCAATATATGGGAATGATGGATGAATCAATTCCATTAACATAAGTAATTGTAAGTGGTGGGGACTGATGGACATAGTCAAGGTACTTAAGTAGGGACTGATGGACATAGTTAAGGTACTTAAGTAAGGACTGATGGACATAATCAAGGGACATAAGTAGGGACTGATGGACATAATCAAGGGACATAAGTAGGGACTGATGGACATAATCAAGGGACATAAGTAGGGACTGATGGACATAATTAATGCACATATGTAATGACAGGGGATGACATGGTAGGAACCATTAGCAATAATAATGGGCAAAAATAGAACTGAACAATCATCAACCAACTAGCAAACCGCTTTTGTGGGTTGATAGTTATCAAATATCTCTCAAATACATTATAACACAAGATGACAAGCGAGTTAACGTCGAAAAGGAAAACTGGGAACAAAAATGGTGGGTGCCCATAAAATATGGCGGACGCCCAAAATGGCCGATTTACAAAATGGCTGTCATCCCACACTTCAACTGAGCGGGTGATGAAATAAAATTAATGGAACAAAATGAAAATGGAACCACAAAACTTGGTGGTAAGGTATGGGAAACATGGGTAAGTCTCAATAATAAAAATGACTGTACCGGTATAACAATAACCGGAAATAATGCAAGGATTGAAAACATGGTAATCAATGGACTAAGGTACTCAATGGTAAATAGTTAAATCACATATGTTAGTGGAACAATAACTGGAACTTCAAACAATCATGAAGCAAAATGGAGTCAATATTATAATAAGTCATGGATGATGCCAACATTAGTGGCGGATGAAAATGTACTTTAGTTAAACACTTTTATTAGGTACAACTGGACGAACAGCACACTCAAATCTGAGCAAAATCTTATAGCAAAAAAACAAAGGGACATAAAAGATGGTCAAAAGTACAGGAAAAAAAACAAAGGGAGATTAAAGGATGATCAAAAGTAATGGGGTGGAAAAAAAACGAAGGGAGATAAAAGATGGTCAATTATTAAATCAGTCAAAACTAACTTGATTTAATGACACTACGCGTGTAAAAAGGAAATACTTTAGCAATATATGAGGACTACACAGTTCTTCTGAGTCGGGATATCTCCGTCATCAATGTGTAAAAGGAGGTTGCAAGGGTAACTGTTCATATTAGACAAACATAAAGGTATGTTTTCAGGCACTCGTAAGAAATAAAGAAGTAGAACACTTGGACAACAGAAAAACAACATACGTGAGTGGCTTACCCAGGGTTCGAACGAAGGTACGGGGTTCGAACCCTGGGTAAGCCACTCACGTCTGTTGTTTTTCTGTTGTCCAAGTGTTCTACTTCTTTATTTCTTACGAGTGCCTGAAAACATACCTTTATGTTTGTCTAATATTAATTTACTGTTTACAGGCCTCGGGTTTCCCTTCCTTATGTGTTATTTATAACTGTTCATATACTGGTAGATTCGTCAATGTTTTTCTTGCGGACGGAAATGTAATAGTTCTCCATAAATGGCAATTCTTGGACTTCATAGCATAACTTGCAAAACTGATAAAAGTCCGCAACCGAGATGTCCATGGATGCATAACAGTCGGTCTTCACTGCTACATCAGGATCAAACAATTCAGCAGCGGAAGCATTGGGTAAGAGACTTGCTTCGTAATACACGAGAAATATGTTTTGTCACCATGCTTGAAAAATGGCATCAGGGCAGGAAATGTCAACATGACAGAAACTGTCATCTGGAAGTATGTACAGTTTATTTCGCAAACAACCTCGCTAAAATGTTCATTGCTTCTAATCTTTCAATGGTTTGGGGTGGTAGGCTAGGATCGTACTGTGTAGGTTGGGAGGAAGGAACAATCGCATGGACAACGGGAGCGGATGGGACATAACGGGAGGGACGGAGTGGAGGCTGTGGACCGGCGGGAGGACAACTGCGGGGAATGCGTAATCTACTGGATGGAGGTGTGACAGATGGAGGTGGAGGCGGAGGGGAGGGACTACGGTGAGGAGAATGAACATAAGCACGGGAGTGACGAATACGGGGACGCACATGGGCGGATTGCTGGAGAAGGTATTTAGGAAGGGGAGCAGAATCGCCAGATGATGTCGATTGACGACGTTTAGAAGGAAAACGAGCTGGGGGATGAGGAAGATCAGGTTCAGTATCGGAAGAAGCAGAATCGGGGTAACTGTCAAGATCTGAGGGAGGGGGAGGAAAATAATCAGAGGTTGGAAGAGCAGGTTCAACTTCCAAAAAGTCGGAATCAAGGGCGGTATCAAGGTCGGAGGAAGGTGGATGAAGATAATCAGAGGGAGGAAGAGCGGGGTTAGATGAGATATGAGCAGAGGGAGGAGGGGAGGAAACGACAGGAGTTGTAACTGGAGGTATAATAACATCATGCTGAGGCGGAGCATGAGAGGGGCCCGGAGTAATGGAGGGTAACTCAGCTAAACGCGCGTCACGGGCGTGGATACGGGAGTACAGTTCAGGAGGAGGGATAGGACCTTCAGAGGTGGAACAAGAACGATAACGTCTCGTGCGATCAACCATATGGGAGGGTGAAGAAGGAGAAGTTACCTTGGAGGTGGAGGGAACAGCAGCTCGACGGACTACTCTAGACCGGAGTCTGTGTAAAGCATTATCTCTGTTAGGACTATCACTATCCGATGAGGAAGCATCATTATCATGGGGTTGAACAGGTGTAAGCGGAGCAGGGGGAGTGTTAAGTGAGACGGGGGCAGATCTGATGTTGTCTGATGGAGGACTAAATGAAAGTTCCGACATGGACGGAGAGTTTAAATGGTTATATTGGAGGGTAGCATTTCGCACTGGGTGGCCAGACGGAAGAGCGGGAGGAGGGACAGTGTAGGGGCGTTGCTCGTCTAGTCGCAATTGGGTAGCATGAGCTTTGGTTTCGTGGTGTCGCTCTTCATTCCAAATCACGAAGGTAACAGGGGATGTCTGTTCAACTATCTTGTACCCGGAAAGCCAGCGATGATCAAATTTATCGCTACGGACATGCTTCTTAAACCAGACTAAATCACCCACATGGAAGGAGGGTAGGTTAGTGCCCTTATCAAGCAAACGCTGTCGCTTCTTAAACGCCTTGAGAGCGTTATGGTGAACTTGCTGGTGGGCGAAACGTTTTTGTCGTAGAATAATCTCAATGGGATTATCACCCATATATTTCCGCTGAGGAGTAAGGAGATTATCCAAAGGTAGGCGTGGTTCCCTGCCATACAAAAGGTAGAATGGCGAGAAACCAGTCGTATCATTCACATTGACACGCAGAGCCTCAAGAGCTTTAGGTAAATAAAAATCCCAATACTGCGGATTATCAGCTGTGAATTTGGAGAGGATGTCATGAAGAGTCTTATGCATTCTTTCATTGCGGCCATTTGACTGGGGCCTATAGAAGCTGGTCATCTTATGTCTTATATGAAGGGCTGCAAGAGTAGAATGGAAAGGTCGACCAGTAAATTGCTTCCCATTATCGGAAAGAATAGTCTTAGGATAGCCGTGGCGAGGCACAAAATCATTAAGGAAGATTTCAGTTACTTCTTCAGAGGAAGAGCCACAAAGTGGAAAACATTCGGGCCAGACAGAATACTGGTCTACAAAATGCAAGACATGGGTATTACCGGACTGAGAAAGAGGATAGGGACCAGATAGATCAACGCTGACGCATTCCATAGGGAAATGTGTCAGAGACATCAGTTGGGTAGGGATACGCAGAGGACGCATGTTGCGCTGCTTGCATGTTCTACAAGAGTCAACATATTCGGCAACGTCCTTATAGAGAGAAGACCAGTAATATCGTTTAGAAATAATGTCTCGTGTTTTATCTCGCCCCATGTGTCCATTCGAGTCATGGAAATCATGGAGAACACGAGGGATAAGATGCTTAGGAAGACAGATGAGGAGTTTATCTGGACATTTAGGGTTAATCCAGTAAAGAACATTATCAGAAGACTGAATAGTGTAATTGGAAACGGATTTAGGGTCACGCTGAAATTGAGAGCGAATCTGCAGGAGCGCAGAATCTCGAAGTTGTTCCTTCGCAGTAAAAGAAGGAAAAAGTAGCTCTTCAGGAGAGCTGGAAGAAGTGTCATGAGTAGAAATGACAGGAGGAGGACAGTCAGCATTAATGACAAGTATTTCTTTAGCGTTATCGTCAAGGTCTGATGACGCCTTAGGATCTGGTCTAGCAGAATAGGAGGGATCCGTACAAGTATCATATGGAATCCTAGACAAAAGGTCAGCTACAGTGTTATGTTCTCCTGGGATATGCTCAATTGTAGCATCATAACTCTGTAAATTCAGAGCCCAGGTTTGTAGCTTACGGGGTTGCTCAGACGTCTTGGTTAGCCAAGTGAGCAAGGGCTTGTGGTCGGTACGGATTAAAACCTTTGTACCACGTAGATAGAAGTCCAACTTTTGCAAAGCATAGTGTATGGCAAAAGCTTCCTTCTCAGTAACGGTCCATTTTTGTTGAGACCGACTAAGTGCGTGAGAGAGGAACGCAATAGGCATCTCGTTTGGGACTACGGCAATAATCGGAGGAGAGTCCGAAACGTTGGTCTGGACAAGGCAAGCACCAACGGTCCGAAAAGAAGCGTCCGTATACAAAATCATAGGACGTCTAATGTCTGGATATGCTAAACGAGGAATCTTAGTGAGGGAAGACTTAAGATAATTGAAAGCATCTTGGCAGGCGTCTGTCCATCGGAAACGAGCATACTTTTTTGTTAGAGCAATAAGAGGCTCCGCAGCTCGAGAGAAATTGATTATATGCTTTCTATAGTAAGAACAACTGCCCAAGAAACCGCGAACGTGGCGAACAGAAGTAGGAGGAGGCATATCACGGATGGCCTGCACTTTAGCATCATCCGGACGGACACCATCTTGGTTGATTATGAAGCCAAGATATTTAGCTTCGGTCTGTAGGAAGGCACATTTGCTTAACTTTAGCATAACATTATGTGCTCTCAATCGGTTAAAAACTTTCTCCACATGGAGTAAATGATCCTCAAGGGTTCCTGGAGTGTGAATCAGGATGTCATCAACATAAGCCAAGGCGTAAGATTGCATGCCCTTCAGTACTTCGTCCATGAGGGACATATACGTGGCAGGGCTGGTCTTTAGACCGAATGGCATGACATTCCATTGGTAACTCCCAATATGTGTAGAAAAAGAGGACTTCATTTTGGCTTCCGGTGACATCGGAATGCACCAAAATCCAGAACGGGCATCTAGGGTGGTAAACCACTTAGATTTTCCAACAGTTGCCAAGATATCGTCAACCCGAGGAAGGGGGTATGAGATAACTTTGGTGATGGCATTTAAGGCCCGATAATCGCAACAGAAGCGATTAGTACCATCCTTCTTAGTGGCTATTACAATGGGGGAAGACCGGGAGGATCGGGATCTCTCAATGATACCTGCTGCTAACATCTCCGTAATCGATTTCTCCACGATCTCCCTATTCTTAAGTAGAGTGTGGTACGGCTTAAGTGAGACAGGCACTTCAGTGGTGGTATGGATTCTATTGTTACAGTATTGGTTCTCTTCAGTTCCATGTCTGAGAGAGCAAAAATATCATGATTATTCTTGACGAACTGACGAATGCGACTGGCATGTGGGGAGTCAGTTGTCACTTGCTCCATTAATTGAGCAAGGCGTGTAGGTGGCACATTCAGGGAAGAGGAGGGAGAAGGAAAAAGTTGTGGTAAAAGAGGTTAAGGGGGAGAATTACGATAACCGGAAGTAAAGGTTGGAGAGGATGGTGAGCGGCGCTGAGGAGGGTAGTTAATAAACGATACGCGCGCATTAGTAACAGCACCAATGGTGTTGGGGTATGATAAGGGAGGTTGAGAAATTAAATGTGAAGGAGTAGTGGAGGGGCGGGTATCACACACTGTGGAGGGAGGAACTGAGGCACGAGGAGGTAGGGAATGTGATGCTAAGTGAGCAATCACTGTACCACGTTGAATAGTTACAGGTTTCCCAGAAGTATTTAACAGCATGACAGGAAAATCGCGCTTAGTGGAAATCTGAACAATGCCATCAACAACATTGATGCAGGGGTCATCAATGATGTCTACATCAGGCAATGGTTCCACCATGACAGAATGGCCAGAAGAGATATAGTCAGATCGTTTGACCCGACCAGTGGCTATAGTCAAAGAGTGAGGCTTTAAGGTTACAGGAGCAATGAGGCGGACAAGGGATGCAATGTGGATATCATCCTGAAGAGGGATGAATTCACCATTGACGCAAATCTGTCTCAAGTCAAAATAGATTCTGGCGTGATGACGAGGGAGAAAATCACGACCAATAATAAAGTTACGGGACATGCCTCTTGTGATTATAAATGGATGGACAACAGATTGTGAACCAATCTTGAGGCTTATCATCGCAGTTCCAATGGAACGTAAAGGTTGGCCAGTAACGGAGGCTAAATGAGTAGAAGAAGGAAAAAATTTTACGTGCCTACGAATCTGACGAAACAACTGTTCACGGATTAGGCTAACAGTTGCTCCAGTATCAACAAGAGCACGGTAGCTTTTCATGTTAATGGAGATAAGGCACGATGAAGGATCCGGAGTGACAGAAGGAGGAGAGACATAAGAAAGAGAGGCGGAAGACACCGTAGGTGGGGAGGACAACAAACAGTTATTACGGAAGGACCGATGTGAGGATGGTTTCAGGCTACCCGGTATGGTCCTAGCTACTGGGCAACCCAAGAGTTTCCCTGATTCATTAAGGGTGTAGGACGGGACTGTCTACGTGAGAAGGAGCGCGGATGACCTTGGGGGGAGGACACAGGAGCGGTAGGGAGCCATAAAGGTTGACTAGGTTGTTGTTGCCTGTTCTGGTAATGTTGTCTTTGTGGCACGGTATTACTTTGTGTCTGTGGTGGGCTGTATTGTTGCCTTTGAAAACAGTTGCGCGAGACGTGTCCCCTTTGTCCACAAGTGTAATATATTACTGAAGATACTTGGTGGACCTGTGGCGCTGGTGGATGATGAAGGCGTCGAGGTTGGCACTGATGGTGACAATCATTAGATGGGGGCTGTGGTAATCTCGAAGGTTGCTGCCAAGAGTGGCGGCAATGGCTTACGTCCATCGGTTCCTCGTCAATTCTGTGATCAAGGCGAGGCTCACGACCGAGACGGTTGGTAAAGCGTTTCTTTACATTGTCCTCTGTGATGGCCCGTTTAATCGCATCCGTGACAGTCTGAGGATCCTTGCGGATCAAATGCAATTTTAATGTGTCGGATAATAACCCATCAATAAAAATACAGACGAGCTGCCGATCAATATCCGCAGATGTGGACGAAGAGTCAATGAAGGTGTTACGTGCAGTCTTTGATATCTTACAATATTATACATTGGTATACTTGTTATGTTCGCAAATATTTTGTAAACAAAATAGATATTTTTTAGTGCTTAAGGGAAAGTCATTATTGAGTTACTTCCCTTGAAAGTTGTGCCGTCTCTTTCGATCGAACTCCGCGGATGAATCCAGTTTTACTGCGATTTAGTCTTTGTTTGGGTAGTAATAGATTGTTCTTGCTTCAGAATATCTATGGCCTGAATTTATGTGTATTGTTTGTCTGTGTAGGACGAATCTGTCTTATATCTGTATATCTTTACATATCTAAGTCGAACTATATGTTCTGTTGTCTCTAGAGAGGTCAATGGCTGTTCGGCGGATGTGTCGCGAGAGAGGTGTGTTTTGGCTTCGCCCTGATGATGGGCTGTGTTTTTCTATGTCGGCTGGACGCCGGGAAAAAAGTGATCTCAGTGGTTTTTGGGGAAAGTGATAGTCATCTAGACCTATCGTGTATGCTTTACCCCAGTGTTCATTCTTATTGCCAAGGAATGGCAAACTCATATTTCTGAAAACCAAGGTAATAAAGATACTCTTTTGAACTCTCGTACGAAGCCACCGTTTTTCGATAGGGATGATTTGTACGTCTGAGAGGATACATCTAACTAGATGAAAAAAACGATTCTGATTCCTAGCAGCACTATATCCTGTAGAATGCAGTCAATTGTTCATGATCAAATCTACAGAGCAATGAAATGTTTAAGGAATGACTAACTTTAGGACAGATTTATTATCTGTATCCAAACGTGAGTGACAGCTCACGAGTGAAGCCATCTTGGAACCAAACATGTAGTGACTTTCAAGAAGAGAAAAGGGATGCCCGTATTATCGCTTGATTAGTCCAGAGATCACTGCTACACATGAGAACCCATTGCTAGCGGTTCAATATAATTATATGGAAAAATCTGTGCTGGACATTATGTTAAGGAATCTTCTAGAAGCCATCTTGGATATTGTTTATAATCTGACGTGCTTTGTCAGTAAACTAAGTTGATATATATATATATGGGCAATACTGAGTGCTTGGCTACTGACAGTCCATTATACTATTATTCTACATGAGTGCCCATGTAACATAACATTGCAAGACCATTTATCCACTGTACCATGATGTATTATGCCAACCTGTGATTTGTCACTATCTGTGCTGTCGAGTGTGTACGTCCAATTAAACTTTAGTAAAGGTACACAGTCGTTGGTGTCAATGACTTCCAGCCATACATGAGTGTGAGAAAAGAACATTTGTCAACACCACGAACTCTTCCTATCATTCGCACATTATACACTCCATCTATGTCTACACACCACTGCGTAGGTCAAGTTGACATTCCATACTCGAACCACGAGCAACACAACAACACAGTATTTAACTCTGGTGATGTTCGAGCGAGCTTCAGATTTCTCAGCATGTCTCTTGCTCAGGGCAAGGGTCTTGTATTAAGAGTTTATCAACTGATGATGATGATGTCTGCTTCCATCCACTTATATTTATCATTTGGTGGACATCATTAATAATTGAAGAAAAGGAGATCTTATCAACTGGTGGACCAGCTTTCTGGGTTTGACCTCGCAGAAGTTCAGAAGTCAACGGATTACCGATACCAGACCGTTTCCTGTGGCTGATACGACACACTTGCAGTATTGGTTTGCTCTTTGTCAACACTTCGTCACGTGACCTGTCAAGTGAATGCAGTATGTAGGTCAGCGTTGTTGACATTTTTACATTAGACATTACAGAGTTTCACAGAACAGTTGGATCAATTCTTGTCAATGTTAACAGGAAGACAGTATTATTGAACTAAGAAGTCCTATTTTCATCGATGGATCTTCTTGTTTTCTATATATGAACTTTAATATTTAAGGCCAGAATATATATTTCAATAAAGTGGCAGTTTATTTATTTTACAAGAATAACTTTGCCATTACTGTAAAACTGAGCCTATTTTGCAACACATTACACACATGATATATGTATTTATGATATGTTACATGTTATTTGTTTGTATAGTATGTTAGTTTATATGTCAGCGGGTTGTGTTTAAGGTTGGGCGGCGTCCTCACAACAGAATATCCCACGTCACAGAGGGTCCGTTGTGGGCGTTTTCTATAGGTGCAATTTTCTTGATTGAAAATTTGCTTGCGACAACTGTTGCTTTTGTGTTAGCTGTGAAGTCTGAAGTTTTTGTTATTTTTGTAATATTTCTTTGTTCTTTAGTTTTGTTTTGAATTGTTTGTAATTTGTTGGTCTACCCTTTTCTATCTTTCAGTTCTATTCACAATTTATATTCATATACTGTGACGTCATTTGTGTTGTTATTCTTTGCAGATTCAGTGATTATTTTCATTGATTTCCCTATTTGATTTATTTTGATTTCTGCAAACGTTTTCGTATTGTCAGTCCTATTTGTACTTTATGTATTCTGTTGGTTGACATATGTTTTATATAGGTATATTTCATAAGACACAATTGCCTGTGCACTGCACTTGGATTATGGTATAAACCAGTACCTGATTATTATTACTGTTATACAAGACCTTATTAAGGCTTGGGACCCACAGATATTGGGATAGTATACTGATTAATCAAGTCATTAAGAACTTGTGGTATTATTATTGTTTCAAGTGATTAGTATTATTGTTAGACATCATGTCTACATTAGAATACTTCATTACACAAGGGAAATCCCTTGATAAAACTGGTCAACAATTAGAAGAATGGGCTGTTGCTCAATATGACAAAGCATTAGCTGCAGAAGAGAGAAAAGCTGCTGCAGAAGAGAGAAAAGCTCTGGCTGAAGAGAAAAGATTAGAAAGAGAAGCTGAGGCTGCTGCTGAACAAAAGAATATGCAGATGCAGGTGGAGCAAAGGAGATTTGAAGCTGAACAAAAGAAATTAGAAAGAGAAGCTGCTGCTGAACAAAAAAGATTAGACAGAGAGGCTGAAGAAAAAAAAGCAATAAGAGAACATGAATTTGAGTTAGAGAAATTGAGATTGACAAGTATGATTAATGTTAATCAGGCATCTAGTGGTAATGGTAAACCTTCTACTTACAAGGTTAAGGTTCCACCGTTCAATCAGTCCAGTGACGATATTACATTCTGGCTGGATAGATTTGAACGTTCTTGTCGTACACATAATGTGGATAAATCACAATACGCTAATCAATTAGCAGAAAACTTGAAAGGTGAATCTTTGACTAGATTATGCCTTGTAGGAGAAGCAGATAAGGATAATTATGATGTCATTAGGGCGGCTTTGATAAAAAAATACCAGCTAAGTGAGGAAGGCTATCGCCTTTTGTTTAAGACGATGGTGCCTGAGACAGGTGTAGAATTCTCAGAATTCACTGCAAAGGCACGTCTCACAGTTGATCGTTGGATTGAGCTTTCCAAAACAGAAAAAACGTATGAAGGACTTATGGATTTGTTGCTCAGAGATAAGATTATGTCATGTGTTAACAAACCATTCCTGGAATTTATACATGAGCGTAAACCCAAATCTCTAAAGGAAATGGAAGAATATTGTTCCCAATATGTCACTGCACACCCCGACGTGACTTTTGGCAACACTAAGATTAAGGAGGGTATGCCAGTTGCTTCAGCAACACCATACAATCCCAATTATTCACACAGATTTCAGGGACCTCAAAACAGATTTGATAAAAAAGGTAACCATAATAGTTATCAAAACCAAGGTAACCAATCATTTCAGGGTTCTTCTTCAAAGAACTGGAGACGAGCTGATAGCTCTCGACACAGGGGTGGTCATAATTATAGGAATTTCCGTAGAGGAAGTAATTATGGAAACTATCAGGGTTATCCGTCTTGGAGTCAACAAGATCATAATTACAGAGATACTCATTATAATGAATATGATAATGGTAACCAAGGAAACTATGACTCAAACCCAAATAGGG
This sequence comes from Oreohelix idahoensis, assembly GCA_024509875.1. Lineage (NCBI taxonomy): Eukaryota > Metazoa > Mollusca > Gastropoda > Stylommatophora > Oreohelicidae > Oreohelix > Oreohelix idahoensis. Next base: position 380,674 of record JAMPIV010016752.1, read on the forward strand.
GTTACAATAGAGGTAACAATAACTACAGAGGTGATAATAACCGAGGTAGATCTCAAAACAAAAGACATAAACCACATTTTCAGGCAAACTCTGCACAACAAGAGTCCCATGAAGCCTATAAACAGAGTAAAGATAATAATGATGCTAGTAATATGGCATGTGCCGCTTTTGATTTTGGGAGAGCATCTCAGTGCCCCCAATGCAAAACGTTATTTGAGCCAACCACAGTGTCTACTTTAAGCTGTGGCCATCCTCTTCCTGCTCTTCCGGCATCAGTCGCGCATGATGGAAGAGGTTCTCTTGTCTTACATAAGGGTTTAGTGAATAACAATCCAGTCTCTGTGCTATTTGATTCTGGATGCACCACAATTGGTGTTAGGCAGTCACTCGTAGATCCTTCCCGTGCCACTGGACAAGTAGTCAAATGTATAACATTTGGCGGCACATTAGAGAAATACTCTACTGCTATCATTAGGATTGCTACTCCTTTCTTTACAGGAGATGTACACGCATGTCTTCTTCCGAATCCGATCGCTGACCTCATCATCGGTCGCATTCATGGAGTCAAAGAATGCACTCCGCAACAAATTTCCGCGTGGGAAAGGCAAAACATGCAGATTGCTAACGCTGTAGTCACTAGAGCTCAGGCTCTGAATATGCCTCAAACTTCATCTACTGAAGATAATGAAGTGCATAACCAAGATGATCCCTTGGTAATTTCTCGTGACTCGTTTATAAAACAGCAAGAAGATGATCCCACTCTGAAGAAATTCTTCATTCTTGCAACTAAAGGTGATCCGAATAAAGACACAAGTCGTAAATCGTGGATTACAAAGAAGAATGGCGTACTTGTACGTATGGTTCAAGACTCCATTACGTCAAGTCATTCTCAAATCCTGGTTCCCAAGAATTTGAGAGTTAAAATTTTGCAGCACGCTCACGACTCTCAGTGTGCTGGACACATGGGTTTTTCCCGTACTAAGTCAAGAGTCCTTGCGGCTTTCTTTTGGCCATTGGTAAACAAGGACATACGGATTTATTGTCGATCTTGTAAAGTATGTCAGGAAGTTAAATCCAAAGTTCCACGGCATGCTGCACCCATTCAGGCGGCGGACATTCCTATTCGGCCGTTTCAAAAAATGGCCATAGACATTATTGGTCCATTTAAGATCAAGTCTGCCAGAGGACATCAGTTTATCTTGACGTGTGTTGATATGTGCACACGTTGACCAGAGGCTATTCCTCTGAAGAGCATTACTACTGCTGATATTGCAGATGCTCTTTGGCTTATATTTTCTCGTCTGGGGTTCCCCGGAGAGATATTGTCAGACCATGGCACCTAACTAATATCAGATACCATGTCTCAAGTAATGTCTATTCTGCAGATAGATAGATCTTTAAGTAGTATTGTAGTGAAATTGACAGAGATACAACGGTAAAATATCTCCAAAGATAACATTTAAGGATAAAAACATAATGCGTAGGCTGCGAATAGTACATGATCGCCTAGACCGCGGGTCATCATCCTCCATAAAAATTGACTTGCTAGACAGGAGGGGAACGGCGGATCAAAAAGGAAAAAATATGACTGGAAAGATTGCGTGAGACTAGAAAGGCTAAGGAGACGCAATTGGGGGGGAAACGGAGAAAAGTCACGTTTCCCAAGTTGACATAAAAAGTAAGCAACTCGACAGAAGGGACCATAGATATGTTACGCCACAGTCATTTATTGGACGCTTTTGCAATACCAAGCCCTTGATTTGAATTCAGCGGCTAAAACGCAGATGTTCGAAATATTACAAAATTTAAAAAGTACTTTTTTCTTAATATTAATGTTAGGAATATAAAAATTAGCTGGCCGGATGGCCTATTCTGAGCAGTGAACTAATATGTTCTTAATTTTACAGACGGATAGATAATATTGAAGATAATGACAAAAGACAGTGTTGTTCACATCATCGACAGACTGTATTGAATCTAAAAGTGTCGCTATTTTGCACAAAAAAACACGACCTTGAGACGCAGGTGTTCAAATCTACGTAGTATGGAAGAGAGGGTTTTTGGGTGGTAGCTGTGTCTAAATATAACTTTTAACGACAAAATTTTGGAGGGGAGAGAAAGGTTGGTTCAAAAATCAAGTACATTTTGTAGAAACACAAGTAGAGACGGACAGACTAACAGATAAACATCCATACTTGACTGAAGCATGACTGAAATGACTTTAGTGTAGGAAATTTGAAATTTAAAATAAACCTAGGCAGTGATTGGCCACAGACAATCATATCATTAGCGCTCAGACGCGAAAGTGGGGCCATTCTTCAATAGTTGTTCAGTGATAGACACAGATTTTAAAGTGTGGTGATTTCCATATGAAAGAAAGTGAAAGAAAGTTAGGGACGCCATACTATAGCCAGCAGCTCAGCTAAGTTTTGCTAGCATTTCTGTGTTATTTATTCATAATCTGGTAAGATTGAAATTATTTCCTTATATATTTTGAATATTGTTTCATGTTCGAGTGATTTGATACTGCCATATCGAAATCTAGCCTTACAAACAAGTAGGGATTTGCTCTAGACCCCCCGCCCTAGTCAGGGTCTAGGGACCAACAATGTACATAAACTCCAACAAGGGTTAGGCAAGACAGATCAAGTGTTGAGAATAATGAAACATATTACCTATCCTCTTTTAGGGCAGCAAACTAATAAATATTTTTCAGAATCTATAGTCTGGGAGGATCTATCTGATGTAAAACCACCATGGTAAATGTGCTGTTTGGTCAGAGAGATCTGACCTGTCTGTATGATGTGGTTGTTGTGTCAGTGTTGTGTCCAGACGTGGGTAGAGAATAGATTTTGACACATGGCCCATACTTTGATTGCAGAGCTGTGAGTTTCTGTTGTCAACCAAGCAGTGTCTATTCAGTTGGTGACTTTACTCGAGTGTATCTGTGCAGTACTTGTGACAGAGACCACCATTATTGCCCGCCAGCACGGAGAGGTGGGACCACCAGATTTCAGCACCAGAGCTACAACTACCAGATGAGTGAGCCTCTGGTCTGCTGGACATTCACCAACGCAGTTTAGTTAATAATACCCCCATAAAAATTCCCACCATTTTCTGGACACTGTGTAGTCAATATAGACAGAAGTGATGAGGCCACCCCAACAGCACAAACATTAAATATCCTCCCAAGTAGATGACTACTAGAACATTTTAATAAAACTAACTAGTATAGTACATATATATGTACACTATTGCATTTATGATATAATATTCCATGCATTTCTTTCATAATCTCTAAATCCTTTTAAGTTCTGGTCAACCTAAAAAATTGATACAGAACAAAATAAATGTAATATAATTCTATCAAAACTTTTACACACGTGAGTTAGTTCAGTGTATTTTAACACTTGTTAATATTATTAGTCTTGTTAAATATTTGTGGGTATATCTATAACCTATTATACCACACTACATATCATAACCGTAGACACTTTACGTAGCCACATTCATTAAAAAAAATTAAGTGTGAGGTCGTAGTGGTAGCAAGAAAGGCCTTCTGTCAATTCACAACTACATTTTATCTCAGGAGCCTTCACAGCTGGCCTCATACAATTACATTTAGTAACATCACCATCATACAATACCATCAACACCACTACATAAATTGGGGTCTTG